>BROE01000025.1:8225456-8282291 GCA_036571765.1 Plecoglossus altivelis
TAGGAGCCACCTCTTGTTAACAGGTTTTTGCTCCAAGGAACGTCTGGGGGCATAATAACGATACTCCTACACCTTCTCCTCGGCCTCGACATCGATGAGCTGGCCTTACTGGCAGCTCGCTAGCGTGGCGATGGGGACGGCGTGTCGTGCGATGTGATCTGCCTGTGGTGTTGTGAGTGGGTAGTGTGGCTATGTGTGTGTGTCGTGTGTGTGTGAGTGTCTGTGTGTGTGTAGAGTGTGTGTAGGTAGAGTGTTTGTAGAGTGTGTGTATTTGGAGAATGTGTGTGCTGTGTGTAAACGTGTGCTGTGTTAATGTGTGCTGTGTTAACGTGTGCTGTGTTAACGTGTGTGCTGTGTGTGTGTGTGGCTTTGTGTGTGTGTGTGGATGTGGGTGGTGATGTCTGTTGTTGTGTGTTGTAGAGTGTGTGTGCTCGTGTGGTGGGTGCATGTGTGTGTGTGTGTCTGAGTGGACTGTGTTGTGTGTGTGTGTGTGTGTTGCTGTTGATGCGCTGTGAGTGTGTGTTTTTGGGTGTGTGCAAACACGTGTGAGAGTACATGTGTGTTGTGTGTGTGATGTCTCCGCTGGACTATCCTGGTTGTGTGTGTGTGGCTGTTGTGTTGTTTGTTGTGTTGCGTTGTCCTGCTGATCGTGTGGTTATCGCAGCTTGTGTGTGTGGATGTTGTGTGAGATGGTGTGTTGTGTAGTGATGTGGTGTGTGTGCCTACAGGGTGTGTGTGTGGATAGATGTGTTGCAATAACTGTGTGTGTGTGTGTGTTGTGTTGTGTATACTTGTGTGTGTGTTTGTGCTTCTGTGTGTGTGCAAGCGCATACACTTGTGTTTTTGTGGGTGTGTGTGTGTAGGGAGTGTGTGTGTGTGTGTGTGCTGTGTGTCGGGTGTGTGAGTGTTGTGTGTGTGTGTTGTAGTCGGATAGCTTTGTGATGCTGTGTGTTTGTGTGTGGATGTCTGTGTGTGAGTGTGTCTGTTGTGCGCTGGCTGTGTGTGTGTGTGCTGTTGTCGTGTGTTGGTGTGTGCTCTGTGGTGTGTGTGTGTGGCGTGTGTTGTTGTGAGTTGTTCTCTCCACCAGGTTTAATTCTCTGGTCCTCGGAGCGAAGAATGTTTATCATCACCTGCAGGTGCTGAGGTAAGTCTCCTGTTGTGAAAGATCATAAAAAGCTCAAGACGATCCATGACAACACCTGCTTGGTAGGTGAGAGTCATGACAGAACACTGTTTACATGACTAGCAAACACACCTACATACCTAATCTTTCCAAAGCGGATGGATGTCAACATAAAACCAGACAAGACTTGCCCTGTGCCCCACAAGGCCAGTGAGGGAGAACTCAAAGTGTTCCTGAAGTGAGGGATGTAGTGACCAGATTCCTCGAGTCACATGAGGATAAAGGTTCCTGTGAAAGTTACTAGGAGCCCTAGATCCCCCTAGTGTTTGGAGACAAGACTACAGCGCCCTCTAGTGTCGACAACAAACAATACATCGTCTTCATGGATGCTTTGCCAGCGAGTTCAGTGTCAGGAGGTGAGGGCACGGAGGGTGAGGCCAGGGAGGAGAGAGCAGGGGGGGCGAGAGCAGGGGGGGCGAGGGCAAGGAGGAGAGGGCAGGGAGGAGAGGGCAGGGAGGAGAGGGCAGGGAGGTGAGGCCAGGGGGGCGATGACACCTCATGATGAGAATTTAAGGAGCAGTTGAGGTGTCACCGTGTCACAAGGTAAATCATCTCCTGGGATACTTTAATTACAACTTCCAGCAGCATGAGACATACTCTCTCACACCCTATGTCTCTCTCTCTCTCTCTCACACCCTATGTCTCTCTCTCTCTCTCACACACACCCTATCTCTCTCTCTCTCTCTCTCTCTCTCTCTCTCACACCCTATCTCTGTCTCTCTCACACCCTATGTCTCTCTCTCTCTCTCTCTCACCCTCTCTCTCTCTCTCTCTCTCTCTCTCTCACTCTCTCTCACACCCTATCTCTCTTTCTCTCTCTCACCCTATCTCTCTTTCTCTCTCTCTCTTTCTCTCTCTCTCTCACACCCTATCTCTCTTTCTCTCTCACACACCCTCTCTCTTTCTCTCTCTCACACCCTCTCTCTTTCTCTCTCTCACACCCTATCTCTCTTTCTCTCTCTCACACCCTATCTCTCTTTCTCTCTCTCTCTCTCACACCCTATCTCCCACTCTCTCTCTCACCCTATCTCTCACTCTCTCTCTCTCCCACACTCTCTCTCCCTCTCTCCCACACCCACTCTCTCTCTCTCCCACACTCTCTCTCTCCCACACTCTCTCTCTCCCACACTCTCTCTCCCACACTCTCTCTCCCACACTCTCTCTCCCACACTCTCTCTCTCTCTCTCTCTCTCCCACACTCTCTCTCTCCCACACTCTCCCACACTCTCTCTCCCTCTCTCCCACACTCTCTCTCTCACACACTCTCCCACACTCTCTCTCCCTCTCTCTCTCTCTCTCTCTCTCCCTCTCTCTCTCTTCTCATCACAGAGCAAGAAAGAGCCAGAGCCACACAGAGAGCCAGATCGACTCATGAATGAAGTTCATCTCCACATCTGGCTCGTTGTTTCAGCTTGTTTGCCACGCAGCGCTAACAGCCTCCCTCTAGTCCTGTTGCGCTCTGACAGATTCAAGAGGAGCGTCGAGTGTACCGGCCTCACGCTGCAGCGGCTTCAGACTGCAGTAGCTTCAGGGCTGCAGCTGCATCAGGCTGCAGCAGCATCACGCTGCAGCGGCTTCAGACTACAGTAGCTTCAGGGCTGCAGCTGCCCAAGACTGCAGTAGCATCAGGATGCAGTAGCTTCAGGCTGCAGTGACCCCAAGCTGCAGCAGCTGCATCAGGCTGCAGCAGCATTACGCTGCAGCATCATCAGACTGCAGCGGCCCCAAGCTGCAGCTGCAGCATCAGGCTGGCCTGGCCAGACCTGTCATCCCAAACATCCACAGCCCTCAGGGCCTGAACGCTACGTTACACTCCTGGCCGAAGGCCGAATGCAAATACCTCCCAACAATGCTCACCAGCTGCAACAGAGCCGATGGCTTTAGGTACAATCCAATGACGTCATGGCAAACGTTGGTAGACAACCTGATGGGCTTGTTCCCTCAGGAGGACTCTCATTTAGACGCGTGTGACAGCGTCTCTGGTACGCCAACAGCTAGCGGCTAATGTGCACAAAAACCCAACTCGTTCACGCCGATGTGATTGACGCACGTCAACAAAAACATTGCAGAGCGGATCTCAGATGACGAGGGAACAAAAATAACTAGTACAGAAGGTGAACAATAACACTCAGAGGGACGGCAGACTAAAGTATGTTACACTCAGTCCTGTCTGAGTGACGGCGTGATCTTAGCTTGTGTGCGGAGGAGGTTGTCCTGAAGAGGCTGTGCTGAGGCTGTGCTAAAGAGGCTGTGCTGAAGCTGTGCTGAGGAGGTTGTGCTGAGGAGGTTGTGCTGAGGCTGTCCTGAGGCTGTCCTGAAGCTGTGCTGAGGCTGTATGAGGAGGCTGTGCTGTGCTGAAGAGGCTGTGCTGTTCCAACACTGGTGATTAACTTTTCGCCCTCCTGGTTACGATAATCTGCCCAAAATCAGCCAGCCAGGTGACTGTCAGCGTGTCCTCGTCTGGTATTAAGCGGTCCATGTTGAACACACAGCTCTGCCATGCCACTGTGCTGGATTAAGAGGTAATCTGTCTAATCCACAGCAGTCTGGGACATGCTTTTTAAGCACCCATCTTCCTCCAGGTGTAGGGAGGAAGATGAAGGAGTCTGTCAGAGCAGGTGAACTCACAAGAGCACCTGTCAACAACACTGACTGCAAATCTGTGGCTGTAAAATAGACCCCAAAACACCTCGAGGCAACAAGACACCCCAAGACAGCAGCAACTGAACTATCTGAAGGGGGAGGAGTCACTAACTCTTGTTTGTTTTGGAAACGGACAGAAAGATGACTTTTTTTTTTTACCATTTCCGAAAAGCCCGGCAGCACAAACGTTTATAATCCCAGAAGGCGGAATTCATGTGGTCACATCCTGTTTAGAACGAAGCCATACAAACACGCACGCACGCGCACACACACACACACACACACATGTACGTACGCGCGCACACACAAACACACATACGTACGCGCGTGCACACACACGTGCGCGCGCACACACAAACACACATACGTACACGCGCACACACACACAAACACACATACGTACGCGCGCACACACACACACGTACGCACATGCACACACGCACGCGCACACACACACACACGTACACACTAACCAACCCCTACATCCAAACACGCCTTAATGGAATTCCTTGTGCAACGCTACCCATATAAAAAACACACATCACATTCCATAAAGGATTTGATTCCGTGTGGTTCCAGGTGTTGGCTTGGTGTTCCTCACCTGCATGCTTGTGATGGGGGTGGGCTTTGTGGCCCTGGGGTCCGCTGCCCTGCTGTAGGAACAGAGCTGCCCCCTTCACCATGAAGAAACTCTCACTCAGGCTAGAAGACAAAAAAACAAGATGGAGGACAAGAGGGAGGAGTTAGAAAACACAGTTAAAACTTCGACACGTCAAGACGGAATTCCACTGTGGCCTAATATGCTGCCTCTTTTTTGTAGTTTATTTGCGTGTTTATGATGCGCTAATGAGTGGAGATATTAGAGGGTAGTTTGGCTACTGGTTAGTCTATGATAATGTGACTGGACACTGACGCGTGCACCCAAAAGAGAGAGTTTGGCCCGCGAGTGTTAGAGAGAGAAGAACTGAGATGATGAGTTAGAAGTCGATGCTTCAGTCTCCCCCGACCGTTGACCCCTCTGTTACACCTGCATTTCTGATTCGTCGACTTTTTGCCGGCTCGGGTAAATGCAAAACAGTCAGCGTGTTGAGAACTCTGAAGTTGCGTAAGGCTCAGAGAGGAGGACAACGTAACGCACATAGTTGAAGCTTGTAAGCACCTGCCTGTTCCTCTCACGGTGCGTCTGACAAACACACAGCACTGCTGCTTCAAGAGGAAGAGCAGAAGCAGGTCGATGAAGATTCCTCTGCTATTAGCTCCAATCATTCTCCTTCCCTGTGTTTCCTCAAAGAGCGTCTCTCTCGTCTCGTAAATTTGGATGACAGCTGAGGCAAGGGCACGTCCCACCCCACCCTCTCCACCACCTCCCCTCCAGACCACACCCAATATACCCCAACCCCACAAAACAACCACCAACAACCCTCCCCACACACCACCAGATCCCGCGCTTGTCAAGGTGTTCATTCAGCGAGACGTGCAGGTGTGATGAGAGACTAGGACGAAACTGACACCCCTGTGGAACACTAGAGAACCAGGCGACCCCTGTGGAACACCAGGGAACCAGGCGACCCCTGTGGAACACCAGGGAACCAGGCGACCCCTGTGGAACACTAGAGAACCAGGCGACCCCTGTGGAACACCAGGGAACCAGGCGACCCCTGTGGAACACTAGAGAACCAGGCGACCCCTGTGGAACACTAGAGAACCAGGCGACCCCTGTGGAACACTAGAGAACAAGGCGACCCCTGTGGAACACTAGAGAACAAGGCGACCCCTGTGGAACACTAGAGAACAAGGCGACCCCTGTGGAACACTAGAGAACAAGGCGACCCCTGTGGAACACTAGAGAACCAGGCGACCCCTGTGGAACACTAGAGAACCAGGCGACCCCTGTGGAACACTAGAGAACCAGGCGACCCCTGTGGAACACTAGAGAACCAGGCGACCCCTGTGGAACACCAGGGAACCAGGCGACCCCTGTGGAACACTAGAGAACCAGGCGACCCCTGTGGAACACCTGGGAACCAGGCGACCCCTGTGGAACACTAGAGAACCAGGCGACCCCTGTGGAACACTAGAGAACCAGGCGACCCCTGTGGAACACTAGAGAACCAGTTGGATCGGCCCGTTAGCCCTAGTCATCCCCCGTTCGAGAGACCTCCCAGAGGGGGGGGGGGGGCGATCATCTAGCGGCCACCGCTCCACCCTCGACACCAAGTGAGGAGTGATAGACTGTCCTCCTCCTCCAATCTCATCCCCCCTCTCACCCCCCTAGCCCCACCCACCATCACTCCCCTCCTCACCCACCACCCCCCCCCATCCCTCCCCTCCTTCCTCCCTGACTGAATTTCCTGTGTCAAACCCAAAGGAACAAGGTAGATCTCCAGAGCTTACAAATATCCGCTGCAAACCAAAACAGACCTTCTTGTAAAATGCACTCGTGCTCCCAAAACTCCCCTCCCTCCCTCCCTCCCCTCTCCCTGCCTCCCCCCCTCCATCTCTCAAACAACCCACACTGACCAAGCCTCAGGGGGGGCGGCTACAATCACAAAAGCTTTTGTTTCACTTTGACGTTTTTTGGTATTTGTATTTGACCGTTTTCCTTCTCTCTCTGCTTTGACACTCTTTGTCTGTGTCTGTGAGTGTGTCTGTCTGTCTGTGTCTGTGTCTGTGTCTGTGTATCCATGAGACTGACAGAAGGGTGTTCTGTCAGGCCACGGTGGATGCAAGGTAGAGACGCTGAAACTACAGGAACAGTATTAAATTGCTCCTTCAACAGGTTGCAGTTAGACGCCTCACATAAGCAGCCTCGCTTCCGTGCCAAACTACCACTCAGGGAAGAGTTCATCATGGCTAAATACAGTATTGCTTTAGACGATTGATCACGATAAAAGTTTATTAAAGCAAAATATAAAGGAAAAACACATGAAAAATCGTCTAATAAACGTATTTTCTGCCAACAGGACACGGAGGAGAACATACCGCTCGACTCGGTGTCAATCCGGAGCTGTCCACGACAGTACACGCAGACAGCCTAATTAGCGAGCCTCTGCTCGGGTGTCTCTAGCGCTGCACAAACCTGCTATTAGCCCATAGCCACAAGCACATCGGCTAAATATAGAAACCGGTTTCAAGGCAAACAAAAGACCGGCTTCCTACGAAATCTCCGCTATCCCTCGTGGTCACCACGTCCGTCTCTCAACCCCCTTCCGAAACAGACAAGTGTCTGGTTAGCTCCCTCTCGACTAGCACGATTCGTACACGTGTACGAACACATACTGTCCGTTATTACCGATGCTGTTGTCCCAACCTGCGTTCCTTTGGTGTTCTTTAACACCGTTTCTGTCTCCGTTACTACGGCGGAACCCTCATGCCGTCGTTAAACTAACCCCAAACTCTATCGTACATCAACCTGCGAGCACTTGGCACCGCCAGCGAAACTTTCCAAAACTAAACCGTTCACGGAACAACACCTGTTTAAACATTTAGCACCGCCTGCCCCTTTAGTAGCAAACACACGATAACTGGCGATCAGTTGTTTAAGACACTGACAGACAGACAGCAGGAGGAGGGGAGAGAGAGAGAGGGTGAATTTATGGGCGCAGAGAGCTCTCAAACGTCCAGCAGAACTCACATGCGGCATATTTCTCTCTGGGTCAGCACGGCGTTTTCTACGAAATAAGGCAGCATCTTCATGACTGCGTCCTGGGAAGATTCCACCACAAGATGCATCCTGTAGAGCTGTCAAAGATCCGCTACTTCCTCTCACACTCGCTTTCCCGATCCAAGAGATAGAGAGGATCGCGTCGGGACCTGACCAGCTCCCGGTCTGGTCTGAGCTCTTCAGAAACCCGGCCAGCTGGCTGGAGGTAGTAACTGCTCTGTAGTGATCAGCCTTTTCTTACCCGCACGTCTCACTCTCTCTCACACTCTCTCTCTCAGTCTCTCTCTCACACACTCAGTCTCTCACTCTGTCTGTCTCTCACACTCTCTGTCTGTCTCTGTCTCTCTATCTGCCTGTCTCTCTCTTACACTCTCAATCACTCACACTCTCAGACTCTCTCTCTGTATGTCTCACACTCTCTCAGTCTCTCACACACACACTCTCAGTCTCTCTCTCACACACTCTCAGTCTCTCTCTCACACACACTCTCAGTCTCTCTCTCACACTCTCTCTCAGTCTCTCTCACACACTCTGTCTCTCTGTTCTCCTTTGCTGTGCGTGAGGGCTGATGAAGAAAAGCCAAGTCAGTCAGTTGCAGCCTTCAGGGACTTGCTGCAGTGTTCTGAATCTCCACCCGCAGCCTGGAGCGGAGAGCGCTCCCTCCCTCTTTCCCTCCCCTTCTCTCTCTCTCTCTCTCCCTCCCTCCCCTTCTCTCTGTCTCCCTTCCCTTCTCTCTCTCTCTTTCTCTCTCTCTTTCCCTCCCCTTCTCTCTCTCTCTCTCTCTCTCTCTCACCCTCCCTCCCCTTCTCTCTCTTTCTTTCCCTCCCTCTCCCTCCCTCCCTCTTTCCCTCCCCTTCCCTCTCTCCCTTTCCCTTCTCTCTCTCTCTCTCTCTCTCTCTCTCTCCCTCCCCTTCCCTCTCTCTGTCTCACTCACACACTCTCACACACACACACTCTCTCAAGCTGACACAAAACCCTGTTAACTCTCACAACACACAGCCACAAATAAACAGATGGGTTTCAGCAGGAAGTGTAATAAATCCAGAGGAATTTCAAGATCCAAGATCCACTTTCTTCTTCTTATCGTGAACTATTTCACGCGATTGTTTTTCTGTCCCTTGTTCCAGTCGGTTCTCAAACAAAACAACGTATCTGACCCACTCTTCAGCTGTGAAGGAACCGGGTTCGCCTGCATTCGTGATGTTCTGGAACTGTCCAACAGAAGCCCCTCCCTCCAAGACCACACAATGGCTCTCCTCCCCTGCTGCCCCAGACCAACAGAGCAATCAGTTCAACTGTAGGAGGAAGAAGAAAGAAAAAAAACAGTGGACCGCAGCCCAAACTTTGACAGCGGACATCTTCATCGGTGTAGCTGGACTGAGGATCTGCATGCCAGTCCAGCAAGCTACCGGAGTCCTGGGCAGCAGGGAGGGGGGTCTGGGAACACTTGACCAGGGAGGGAGGGAGGGAGGGAGGGAGGGAGGGAAGAGGAGGGAGAGCGGGAGGGAGGGAAGAGGAGAGAGAGAGGGAGAGGGAGGAAGGGGAGAGAGGGAAGAGGAGGGAGAGAGAGAGGAAGGGGAGAGAGGAAGAGAGAGAGAGGGGGAGAGAGGAAGGGGAGAGAGGAGGGAGAGTGGGAAGAGGAGGGAGAGAGAGAGGAAGGGAGAAAGGGAGGAGGAGGGAGAGAAGGAAGAGAGAAAAGAGGAGGGAGAGAGAGAGGGAAAAGGAGGGAGAGGGGAGAAAGGGAGGAGGAGGGAGAGAAGGAAGAGAGAAAAGAGGAGGGAGAGAGAGGAAGGGAGGAAGAGATGGAAGAGATGGAAGAGAGGGAGGGAGAGATGGAGGAGGGAGGG
Source organism: Plecoglossus altivelis (assembly GCA_036571765.1). Taxonomy (NCBI): domain Eukaryota; kingdom Metazoa; phylum Chordata; class Actinopteri; order Osmeriformes; family Plecoglossidae; genus Plecoglossus; species Plecoglossus altivelis. The sequence goes on from BROE01000025.1 coordinate 8,234,794, forward strand.
ATGGAGATGGAAGAGGGAGGGATGGAAGAGGGAGGGAGGACCAGGTTTCAGAAGAAACTGGCAGGACTGTTATTGAAGCTCATCACCCTCAGGTTTAGGGATTACCCTGCCTCACTTTCGGAGCGGCCCGGGGGGTCAGTCACTCAGTCATCGCCCTGCCCAGACCACCAAGCCAGGCTCCAACTGAGAGGAGAGACGGAGGGAGGAGGGTGTGGATCACGGAAAAGACCCAAAACTAACATCTGGAGACAGGTCTAGTGTAGACTGAGTTGGTCATTAGTGGTAAACCACTATTTAACTGCAGATGAATATGATAATCGCAGGGATTTATTCTGATTCTATGCCTTGAGGGATTCTCCCTACCTCCTCTCCTTCTCACACACGCAAACACACCCTGAGACGGGCAAACACACAGCCGTCTCGAACGTGACACGGTTTGCTGACGTGTAAAAACAGGCCTTCTAGGAAGGCAGATAACCAGCTAGAATAGAAGGGTTAAAGGCCAGAGAGAGAGAGTTCTACAGCCACGCCAACCTCCACCAATCAACTCCTTTAAATGTGACTCTGGGGGCCGGAGGAGCGAGGATTATCTGAGCGTGGAATGTGCCGGCAAGACCAGCTTTGGGAGCAGGGGCCAGACCCAAAGGGTTGTCTGGTCCATGTGACGGGGGGGGGGGATGGTTACCGTACCCAAGCGGTCAGGATAGGCTTGGCTCCTAACTTCACCGCCACCGGCGGCGAGCTGTTCTGGCTAATCCAAGCCCCAGGAATCACCATGTGCGACGGAGGATTAATCCCATCTGACGAGGACTCACAACAAACATCCCGCGGAGGGACGGACGCCAGGACGGTTATTCGTGGATCGTACGTCAGCTGCTTACGCCAGGAAAGACGGGCCTCCTCTGTAAGGCTGCGTGGTCGGTCGCCGTGACGACGCTGAACGATTGGCGAGGACGTGGGGGGGGGGAGGTGACAGAGGCAGAAGGAACAGGTAACAGGTGACGTCGTGCCTCGTAGAACAAGTAACAGGTTTGTGTACAGTTGAGAGCTGGCGTGCTTCAACCAAATTGCTAAAAAAGCAACAACTTCATAGAAACCTTCTCCACCCGGCAAGACCTGCTGTAATCCCAAACACTCGGTTGATAACAAGTGACAGGGCTGTATTTCCAAGTAAGTACGGGGTGTTGCAACAGCTCCAGCCTAGGTAAGTTCACCAGCACAGCAGGCAGCCACCCTGATAAACCTACTCGTGTCCCGCTTACGCAACACGTCAGTTAAGGACCCCGCCTTTCGACTCCCACCGCGTGGAAGAACTCCGGAGAGAAAGCACACGCTTCTCCCAACGCAACACGCCATGGCCTCACCCAGCTGCCATGTTGGTGCGGTGAGATCATTTGTTACAGCAGCTAGGCTGCCACCTGGGAGCTGTTTACGTTGGCTTCATCCACCAAGGCTTGTTCTTGTCAGCGTTGTCGAGTTAAGCGAGGGGGGAATTACATCATCGTGTCACGCGTTCAAATCAACGTTGTTAGTTATTGTTATTGTGTTTCCCAACTAACAAGCGTTATCACGGAGAAGCTTCGCAGATCAGAACGTGTTAGGCACCTTAACGCTCCGAAGGAGACGAGGGGAAACATTGAGGGAGAAAAACAAAAAGGTGGAAATCTGGAGGGAAAGCAGTTACGAGATGGATGTTTTTATTCAAAGCAATGTACAGAGGAGCGATTCGAATCTACAATCTTTTAAACCTGCAGTAAAGGAGGATTCGAACCTACAACCTTTTAAACCTGCAGTAAAGGAGGATTCGAACCTGCAACCTTTTAAACCTGCAGTAAAATGCTCTCCCCATGAGCTAAACCCCTAACATGAGATAAGTCCTACAGGTGCTTCATGACAGGCAGGGACTTGGTACAGAGTCACTGAAGCACAAAGCTGAACTTTAGCATGTTCACATGCTTCATAAATATACAGACTTATATAAGGCCTTTTATGACCGTTATATTGCGTTGCTTCTCCAGAAAGCAGGGCAGCTGGAGGCAGGCTTGGGCTTGTGCTGGGTGCTCATCATTAGTCCATACGTGCAACACTTCAGCAGCAGACATAGCGTGACTAAAGTAGAGTGGCTTCGCTCTGCTGTCAGGGTTAAAAGGCTTCTGCAGATCACGATAGGTCATCTCTTCTTGTGATTGGATGATCAAAAGTTTTTGACCTGTGGTGGAGTAGAGCCCCTCCTCTTTATTTATGTATGACTCCTCATTCTATCCTCACCTTTAGCAGGAAGCCTCCTCCCTCCACCCCACCTGCCCTCCCTCCACTTCACCTGTCCTCCCTCCACTTCACCTCCCTCCACCCCACCTGTCCTCCCTCCACCTCACCTGTCCTCCCTCCCCCACCTGTCCTTCCTCCACCCCACCTGTCCTCCCTCCACTTCACCTGTCCTCCCTCCCCCAACCTGTTCCTCCTTCTCCACCCCCACCTCCTCCCCCCCCAACGCTGTTTCCTAACCCCTCCACTCTCACCGTGTCCTTCCCCTCCCCCACCTGTTCCTCCCTCACTTCAGCCTGTCTCCCTTCCCCCCGCCCCCCACCTGCCTTCCCTCCACGCCTCAAACCTGTTCTCCCCCCCCTCACCTGTCCATCTCACTTCACCTGTCCTCCTCTCCCACCTTTCCTCCCTCCATCCCCCACCCTGTCCTCCCTCCAGCTTCCACCTGTCCTCCCTTCACCCCACCTGTCCTCCCTTCCCAACCCCACCTCCTCCTATCCCACTCTTGTCCTCCCTCACTTCACCGTAGTCCTCCCTTCCCCCACCCCCTGTCCTCCCTCCCCCACCTGTTCTCCCTCCACCCCACCTCCTCCACCCCACCTCCTCCTCCCTCCACCCCACCTGTCCTCCCTACCGGAATCAGACATCCTGTTCCTGCTTGGAACAAAAACAACAGTGGTGTTTGACCCGTACACTCAGGAACTGAGAACACAACAAGAGAGTTGGGATGTATAGAGAACCGCCCTCTCTACCTTTTGTTACTAAGCTTTCTTCAGTACAACAGACACATCTGGGGTTTGAACAATGAACAAATGAAAAGATGCAAACAGGGTGAGATCATGCAGGTTAGCAGTTCATCGGTGACCCCACCCTAAATAGAAACTACCAGCACTACTTGGTAAGAAGGAAAAAAAATAAAAACCTACTTCACAAAACGATCCGTTCACATTCAGCAGTAACATTTCATTGACCCCAGGCATGTCAGTCGTTTAAGTGACAGCCAGTATAGCTGTCACTAAAGCAACCCTGATATCCCTGCTTTGTGGACCAGTATGGATCAGGTGTCACGTATCAACCCACCTCTAGGCCAATCCTGGCCCTGACATCAAACACACAGCCCGAGGATGCCCCTCCCACCTCAGATCAGCACCTCAACTCTCACTTAGTTATTTTTGACCTTCTGATGTCACATGACGGTCGAGAAGATCACAGGTGTTCTAGGAGCCGTTGACTTCTGACCCGTAGCCTCACGTCATGTGGATTGCGTAAGACATACCTGTGTGTTTGAGTGGTAAGAAGGTGTATTGAAAGTTTGCCTGAAGCGTTTCAGAGACGCTTGTCCGGTCTGGAATGTTCTCAGGTCTTGGTGGGAAAGTCTGAGTTCTCGTCTCGTCTCACCTTGTCACGGCGTGACGGGACAAACAGCCACTGTAACCTGTTTTATTCAGTCAGTTAGACAGCCAGTCAACCAGCTAGTGAGTCAGCCAGTTAGCCAGCAAGCTAGTTAGTCAGTCAGTCAGCTAGTCAGCCAGTCAGTCAGCCAGCTAGTTAGCCAGTCAGTCAGCCAGCAAGCTAGTCAGTCAGCCAGCAAGCTAGTCGGTCAGTCAGCCAGCCAGCTAGTCAGTCAGCCATCAAGCTAGTCAGTCAGTCAGCCAGCCAGATAGTCAGTCAGTCAGCCAGCAAGCTAGTCAGTCAGTCAGTCAGTCAGCTAGTCAGTCAGTCAGTCAGCCTGCAAGCTTGTCAGTCAGTCAGCCAGCCAGCTAGTCAGTCAGTCAGCCAGCCATTCAGCTAGTCAGTCAGTCAGCAAGCTAGTCAGTCAGTCAGTCAGCAAGCTAGTCAGTCAGTCAGCCAGCCAGATAGTCAGTCAGTCAGCCAGCAAGCTAGTCAGTCAGTCAGTCAGCCAGCCAGTCAGTTAGTCAGTCAGTCAGTCAGTCAGCCAGCCATTCAGCTAGTCAGTCAGTCAGTCAGCCAGCAAGCTAGTCAGTCAGTCAGTCAGCAAGCTAGTCAGTCAGTCAGTCAGTCAGCAAGCTAGTCAGTCAGTCAGTCAGTCAGTCAGCCAGCAAGCTAGTCAGTCAGTCAGCTAGTCTTATATGTGAAAAAAGCGAGCATTAACTTCTGATTGTCATGACCACATCCAGCTAACAGAAACCACACAGACAAAGACAGTCTGTTTCACCTCTGGTTGTGGTTAGAAATGAACGTTGCCTTCGACACGGGAAGCTGCTATGACTCACAGTGACAATGCCAGTATTGGTTTGTTAGAAGTTGCCAAACACCCGCAGCCAATGTTGGAGCATTGGTGGACAAGCACTGAGTAAGTAATCACCTCTTCACTAACCTGTTGCACAGGAGGACAAACCCAATGAGGAAAACACCCGTTTTAATGATGTATAAGAGTAAGTCTGACAGACCCTCCTTAGAAGAAACCAAACGCAGCCAGAAAGGTTCATTCATAACGCATCACTGATAGTTTACTGCCATTCAAAGTTAAACAGCGTGATTCTCACCACTCATCGAATCAAAAGCGAAACACCCAATCAGAACGCAAGAGACAACCCACACAGCCACTCGCCATCAGACTGTAATTACAGTCTGTTTAACCGTCATTGACCACGCCTCTGAACTCTCAGCTGCAGATGGCGCTGAAACAGACCAGCCCAAGGCAAGAGGAAGATGAAGAACTCACCTCTGATTTAGCCTGCGTTCATCATCACTCCCGAAATCCTGCAAAACAAGACCAAGGGGGAAAAAAAGACATGTTTAGTAACAGTGTTCAACTATAAATATATATGATTATATAAATCCAGCAGCATGAGTTGATGTGAAATACTTTCCTCCTGCTATGTCTGGATAACTGGATTTGTGAACGAGGTTTCTCTCAATCTTAGGTTTTAAACTATGGGATGTTTTTGCATCTTAATAAAAATATCAAAAAGAATTCCAAGAGAGTACACTTCGTCAACAAAAACAAACGAGCGTACATATTTTTTGCCGTCAAAGTGTTACAACCTGACTGTTTATCAACAAGCCAAACTGTATCTCAAATGAAAGGATTTAGCCTAAACTTCAACTTTGATAAGAAACAATCTGTGGGATTAATTGAGCGAGGCAACCTGCATTTCAGGAAAAACACTCATCATATGAGGCGTGTGGCACCTCACTAAAGACTGCTGGCTAACCCACATCCCTTTGAGATGGAGGAAAGGAGGTCGTGTTCATAATGTTTACTCCAGAAAAGCCTTTGAAAAGGGCTCTACCTCACAGAGGCTAGTGTCTGAGCAGTGGTTCATGTTGGGATTTCTACCCAATGACACCTGATAATGATAGACACACCACAAACACGATATTCAATCTGAACATGCTGGCTGGATGCCAAAAGCAAACAATTGTTTTAAAACGTACAACTGCCAGAATATATAGTTAAGAAAAATGTAAACTAAGGCTGGTGAGTTTAAATCTTTAAAAGTCGAAAAAGTGACTTATCTGTGTTTCCAAAACACCCAGTGTTAAGTGAAATGAAGCATCGAGTAGATATATTCAGTTCTTCCAAACAAACAGACCTTGTGATGTGATCTGGCAGGGCATTCAGGCGAGAGGGGCGAGGAACAAGAGACAGGGGTGTAACTGACACCAACACGCCGTCATACGCTGTGTTGGTTTTGGTTCACAGTCAGGGTAATCCTATAGTTCACCCAAACACCCTTACTGTCACCACAGGACAAACAGCAGCTGGTACACGGCTACCTGAGAGAACCGGGTCAGAGCGCACGTCTCTGTGCCAGCTGACAGAGGGGGGCCAGGAAAGCTGTGTTTCACCTGTGTCAAACCCCCACCGCCATGTTGAGGGGGGAATGATAATGCTGTCGGAACAGCCTCTCGCATCACGTCCTCGTATACGCCTCTGTTGTTATGGCGACTGTCCCCCTCCTCATTACATGCTTTTCACTGATTTCTAACACACCACTTCTCCCTCCCCTCCCTCCCTCCCTCCCCCTCTCCTCTCTTCACTTCCTGTCGTCTACCCTCTCTTCCCTTTGCCGCCTCTCCCTCTCCTCTCCTTCCCCTCTCCCTCTCCTCTCTTTCCCCTCTCCCTCCCCTCTTCTCTCCTTCCCCTCTCCTTCTCTCCTTCCCTCCTGCCTGCCTGCCTCCCTCCCCTCCCCTCTCCCTCCCTCCCCTCCCCTCCCCCCTCCCTCCCTCCCGCCCGCCTCCCTCCCCTCATGTGACGATGACATCATGGCTGCAGCAAGCTCCAGGGAGCTGCTCCTGTTCTGCCTGCACACCTCCACCCTGACACCCTGACACTCTACACGGACCTTCCATCCCTCCATCAGTCACATCCAACTATACATCTTCAAACTCAACTGCTAACAGAAGATAAGAAAGCAACAAAAAAACAATCCAGGCATTGATCAAATGAAAAATAAATGAATAAATTAAGATTGAAGACTGTTGATGATCGTTGTTTTTTCGGGTTATCTTTATCATCTAAAAAGAATTGGCCTACATTCAGTGAAAACATCTATCGCCGCTGTGGTTTTGTCAACCACTGCCCCTGCAGCTTCGCTACGCTTGGTTTATAGCGCCCCCTACTGGTAGAACAACTGATTTCTGAGAAGGGCTGGTTCGAGTCATGAGGAACTGATTTGAACGTAACCAACCGCAAAACACGCGTTTATAATGTGTTTTGTGAAAGCATTTTATCGGTCAACTAATTCAATTTCGTAAAGACGTTGAGTAAAATAAAAAACGAAATTTTCTTCCATCTCAGGGCTGTATGCCACTTGCCATAAGTTTCACTGAATCGACACCTTATGTACGAAACCACAAGCACAGCATTTAGTCAACATAGACCAGCAGGTTAATGTTGACTACAATTCACTGATTTACATGACCTCAGCTGCATTGGAGTTACCTGATATCTACTCTAGTCTGCAGTGAATCAAGCCATTGCTAACAGCTTTATATATGTCTTGCTGGCTAGCTATAAAGGGCTGAGCTAGTTAACAATGCTGTTGTATCAACGTCATATTTAAAATGCAGCCGCTCTGGACTGGATTAGAGTATCATTCAATAGATTAGGCATAGTTCAAGGGAATATCTAAGATAACAGATTGAATGGAGGGAGGAATGGCTCCATTTATGCCGCAGTCTTCACAAGTAGCCATCTCAGCTAGCTCAATCTGATGGATAACTACTCCCCAGCTAGCAAGACGAAAAATGAGCCCTTGATAATCTGCCTTCTTAAATGCAGATTGCGATGTATCATTTGTGTCAATGCGCTCATCTATAATTGCTCTTTGTTGTTAAACAATTATACAAAACTGCGTGGCAGAACAAGCACAAAAATGAAATACTGCCGATTTATTTAGCTAGCTAGCGAACCAGGCTAACAAGCTCCATCCATGGCCTGTAAAGTACCACGTATCTCCCAGTCTTTTAACGAGCGTTTCCAACAACTGCATCTGTTCCTGAGTTTGCAATCTTACCTCCCCGGCATTCGTGGTGGTTGTGCTTGCCGTGGATGCAGCGCTTGGGGTGGGAGACCGCTGCAGTGTTACCAGAGCCATGGCCGAGAGAGAAGCTAGCCAGGCCGGTATGGCCTGTCTAGGGATGCGGTACCTTATCGCGGGGGAGGAACAGTCTGGAGGAAGTTATGTTTTCTCGATGTCACCGTAGATAGACAACCGGCCGTCAGTGCACGGACGGTCATAGTCGTTGTAAGTGCATCGCTGTCAAAAAACAAACGAACTAAATCTATTTGGGGTGTTTTAAAATGTTATTAGAAGATTTGTTCAGCGTTCAGCCATGGCTCGGGCCCACCGGCTGGATGGAGCGCGTTTCCCCGTCGTGATGCGGCGTTTCAATTGGTTGCACATCCCGTGGATGGGAGACGGGAGTCAGATTTATGATACCTGCACTGTGGCTTTGCATGTGTGGGGACCGATGTTTACAGCCATGGAGGGAAAACGGGTTGGGTTGCCATCTTAAGAAGATTAAAACCAAAACAACAACATTTCGGTCCGGTGAATAATTGCCCTAGACAAACAACCATCATTAGTATTTTACACTTAAATCAGGAAGAATTATGATGATTTAAAATGGACGTTTTGTAACATAAAACAAAGTTAACGTTCGGAAATTGGAACAACTTAAACTATGCGTGTGCTGCCATTTGATCATTTTCAAATTCAGGCAGCTTTTTAGTGTAGTGGAAATCCTACTCAACCACAAGTATAGGGACTTAAGCAAAACACCGGAAGGACCCTGACAGATTTGCTGTGGTTCTCGCTAATTGAGTCTCCACTTTTCTGGACGAGTCTGGTGGAAACTAGTGTTGGACCACGTGATCATCTTACCATTAGGGGCGATCTCCGCGTTGAACTCGGACTGCAAGTTTGCAAACCGTTCAACTTCAGTTTACTGTACAACTACAGAGGCGAGACACAACGAAGGTGAATTAACTTGGGATTCTTTGAAAGCATTTGTGCCTTATACGTTTTACATAGACCTAGGCTAGTAAACCCAATGGCAGAATAACGCTTCTTGTAACAACCATGGAATTACAAGTTGACAAGTTGTAACTGCTTATTACTCAACGCGACTGCAGCCAGAAATTGATCTTAAACTATTTAAATGTTCTAAAAGTGTTCATAAATCACATAAGGACGCACTAGCCTACCGTTATAGTAGGACATGATATATCACGATTTTGTTTCTGAATGTTACATTTAAGTATTTTGACAAACCACTCGCTTTGGACTTTCGTCGTAGGCTGAACACGTGAGAGAAACTTGTAGCTGGTTGCTAAAACAATCTGAAACGTCAGTGATAGTAGTCTCTCTCTCTCTCTCTTTTTTTTTGGCAGACATGCGAGTTGCTGTGATCGGAGCTGGAGTCTCTGGCTTGGCCACGGCTCAGAGTATTTACGAGCAGTTTCATTCCATCGTCACTCCATTGACGATTGAGATTTATGCAGATCGCTTTACTCCCTTGACCACCAGCGATGGAGCGGCGGGTTTCTGGCAACCGTATCTCTACGACAACGGCAACACTCGAGAAACGTAAGGGAAATCTACAAGTGATCCAGACAAGACAGACAGACAGTTAGTCAGTCAGTCAACACATTTCACTATCTCCTGCTTTCTCCACATGTAGAGAATGGAACAAGGAGACATTTGACTACCTGTTGAGCTTCATAAATTCTCCTGATTCGATCAAAATGGGTATTTTTCTGCAGTCTGGATACAACATCTGCAGTGAGCGAGCACCAGTAAGTAACACACCTGGTCTCCTGTCTGTGCAACATGGTGGTCGGGGTTCTACAGTCGTTTTTATACCCAGTTAGTTTGATCTGAATAGAACTATGCTGTCTTTCTGAATAGCTTCTACTGTTCCGCCTTACAAAGAAAGAGGGGCCTCATTTGTTACACACGTGTGCATCGATTGAGGCCCGTTTCTGCCATTAGACCTCCTTTAAGAGGAGCCACAACTATCAAGCCTCTCTGCTCTGCTTGTTGGACGGAGAACTCTCTTTCTTTAGAATCATCACCAGCCACCTTGGGGAGTTGAAGCTACGTCAGTAAAGGTGGAGGAGGTCGTATTTGCGAGTCAGAGGTCCCAGATTCGAACCCCAATACTGACAAGATATTAAGGAAGAGACATTGACCTATGATGGGGAGTTGAAGCTACGTCAGTAAAGGTGGAGGAGGTCGTATTTGCGAGTCAGAGGTCCCAGATTCAAACCCCAATACTGATAAGATATTAAGGAAGAGACATTGACCTATGACCTCTCACCCCTGCCATCCTGAAGCAGGAAGACCTTGATGTAAACATGACCGCATGGTTTCATTTCAGGAGCCCTCCTTCAAAGACATCGTGCTGGGATTCCGGAGACTGACCGAGCGAGAGCTGGCATTGTTTCCAGGCTACAGGTAGTGTTACGCTGCATTTTGTAGCACATGTTAGTTAGTGATGCGTTAGTGATCGTATCAGTTCTCAAGGTAGTGCAACCTGGCACCGTCAGGCCAAACAGGATCAGTTTTCATTGTTTTGACGCTCACTGATATTCTATCCCTGCTAATCTGCTGAACGTTTTAGTGATGGCTGGTTCAACACTGCTCTGATGGTGGAAGGGAAGAGCTACTTACCCTGGTTGATGGACTGGTCAGTGTTATTTAACTCTGCTCTTATCAGCACGCTTGTGAGGTCTTTGTTAGATCATTCACCTGACGTAACCTTTCACACAGTACATTAGCGTAGTTTTTAACAATTCAGTTTGGTCTCTTAATGTGCAGCGTGGTTGACATGAGGTTATGATGTTAAAGAAGACACCTATGACCGTTACTAGAATGCAAATTGCAAAAAAACTGCTAATTATTAGCAACACGTTTTATGAATGTCTAACTGAGTGGTCCTGAGCTAGTTTGATAGTGAAATAAGGACAGTGAGATTACACTGACCTTATCTCTGAAGGTGTGGAAAGCAAGAACCGTGATAGCGTGTTGCTATTTATACACAGGATCGTATGGTGCAATCTCACTCCCTTTTGCTGGTCTGTTCTCACCTGTAGGTTACAGAAGAGAGGTGTCAAGTTTTACCAGCGGAAGATCGAGTCATTCAAAGAGGTTTAACTCTTTTATCAAAAGTTCAACTTGACGTAGGCTGTCCTGAACTCACAGTGATCTAACCTGTTCTTTAGGAATCACGCTTCTTGCAGTCAGAGTGCTTTGAGAAACGTCCCGTTTGATCATGTATAAGAATCACATAGATGAATTGTCTCTGTTATTTGACCGAGTTCAGCTTTATAACAAAGTAATATAAAAATCTAATTTATTTAGCTGATGTTTTTATCCAAGGCAACATATTATACAGGGGGGATTCTGACCATGGGACCTTGTGATCTCCAGTTAAATTGCTCTTACCACTAAGCTATCCTCTCCCAGCTTGCAGAGAGCGGAGCTGACGTCATCGTCAACTGCTCTGGGGTGAGGTCAGGAGATCTGCAGCCGGATCCAGACTTGACCCCTGGCCGTGGACAGATCATTAAGGTGAGGGTTGAAAGGTCAGTTGTAGTCACATGACAGGAAGTGGCCACGACATCCCAGCTGAATCTGTCTGTGTGTGTTCCAGGTGGACGCCCCGTGGCTCAAGCACTGGATCCTCGCACACAACTTCTCCAAAGGGACGTACAACGCTCCCTACATCATCCCAGGGTAGTCTTCAACCAGGGACCTGCAACCAAGAGGGACATCAACCACCAATCATTCAGTCAATAGACAGATTTTTATGTTCATTACTGTTCACAAAGGCAAATTCATTTTGCTCATTGATCGTACTGATTCAAATCAATCACATATCTTGTTTGTACTTAACGGCACACAGCTCAGTTGAGTCTTTCTCGATAATGATGAACCTCACCCATGCTTGCAGGAGTCGACTGGTTACCGTGGGCGGAGTCTTGCAGAAGGGGAACTGGAGCGAGCAGAGTAACTCTGTAGACCACAAGAAGATCTGGGAAGAAGCTTGTCTGCTTGAACCAAGCCTGAAGGTGAAGTTCTACTGGTGGAATTACCCCCGACCAATCAGAAATCTCCGTCCACGTCACAGAAGGTTACAGTAGGACTTCATAGGAAGATGAGGAGAGGGGTTATATGAACAGATTGTGTTTTGTGTCGTCGGTTGTCTGTCTGTCTCTAGCATGCTCGGATAGTGGAGGACTGGGCCGGACTTAGGCCTGTTCGCTCTACCGTGCGTTTGGAGAGGGAGACGATGGAAGTCGGATCTGCAACTGTGGAGGTGAAAACTTAAGACTTTGTATCTTAAATATTAGTTTTAGACTTGTAAACTACATCTTTAAGACTCGTATTTGTTTAGTGTTTGTTCAGCACTTTCCTCGCTGCCTGAAACCTTGTCAGTGTGAACTTTCACGGCGATTCAAATCCACCCTTGTTCTGAAGCAGTGAGAGGGCTGTATATCTAAACCGCTGCAGTGAGTCAGCTAACGTATTTACACACATCTCAAAGCAAGCAGCTGTAATTTGGTGAGCAGCAATACAAGATGTCAACATATCGATGAGTTGGCTACTTTCTTTCATTGCTGTTGGATATCTACTTTGAGAAATTAACGGAAAAAACGGCCGTTGACGATAATACGCTCTGGAATGTTGGCGAATTCGAATAGACGGTATTGGAGCCGCTTACGCTAGATAGCTAACATGGAGACGGTTTCTTGCAGGTGATCCATAACTACGGTCACGGAGGTTTCGGCCTGACTATCCACCGAGGTTGCGCCCAGGCGGCTGCAAGGCTGTTCGGGGAGATTCTGGGAGTTTCTGGAAACATCTCCAGATCTCGTCTGTAGAAACGATGTTGGACACGTGTCTAGACGCTGCCTTCACACTACAAGCTTCTCACTGCCTTGTTTGGAATCATTTGTTTTTCTTTTGAGAAAATATGCGATTATTATTATTATTTTGATAGTATTAATGTACTATTAATTGTGCTATTATTAATAATGTATGTATAGAATGGAAAATTGTATTTTAACACTATTCTGTTAATGGTTGATGACAATGTTCTCTTTAGAATGTTTGATTTTATCTACTCAAATTATGACATTATTAATAACATATTAATCATTGATGTATAGAATGTAAAATCGTATTTTATCACGAATGTTTTTAAAATAGTTGATAAAAATGTTTTGTTGGAAGCTGAAAGACACGAAGTGCTAACTCTCAATTTTGTTTGGAATCAGCTATTATTTGTATGAATATCTAATCGGTTCTGTGATCCAAAACAGCGTGACTTAGACTCAAACAACAACAATCAACAGACCTGCTTCTTTTGAAACCGTTTATCATTGTAATATACACATTTACATCCAGTGCAATGACGAGAATCTGTGCAGACACGATGCAGCACGAAATTTGTAAGGGCAGGCATGTATGACACATGATCATGTGCAAGGTTCATCACGGTAACGATACCTCTTTAAACGCGTCTCTTATCAAGGACAACGTCCTTCGACGCAGCAGCTTACTTATACCACCTATACCAACTACAAACACAACAGTCAAACCAGGTATCGATACAGCGTGAACAGATTCGACATCGTGTTAGGTAGCTGTTCCCCATTCTAACGTGTTTCTAGGAAGGTCACGAAGACGTGTACTTAAACACGCGTGTAAATGTGTTGATGTTTCAGATGTGGGAAGGGAGACGCGTCCGCAGCGAGGTTTATCAGACGGTTCTTGGCCTGAAGGCGATTCTTTGTTGAAGATGTTTCTTGAAAATGATGTCACCCATGTAGATAAATAATCACACAACACAACTGACGTATCAGCGGGGTTAAATATTCAAGTATGTTACAGTTCCTAGTGTTCCTCTGCCCATCACTCCCCTGTTTTTGAATGCTCTCTGACATTACATTCAAAGATTTCAATAGCTCTTCCATTTCATTTGTATGCATATATATATATCACCTTGGCAGCAGCCGGCATATTCCTTCATGAATATCCAAGTTCTGTTCATCCGATTTACATCAACAATACTGTCACTGTGGAAAAACAACGACACGACCTTCAAAAATGTAGGGGAGAAGTCCGTGAATATGCTCATGAATGTTTATGCCTACTGCTGACTGAGCGAGGCCCGTACCGAGGGAGTTTTGACGCACTCTTTTCTGGACGTGGCCCGAAACTGCTGTTTATCATTTTGATATTGCGATTAGAGCATTGGAAGAGGCAGTTGTTTAACTTAGTTTTCAGCCCAATATTATGAACTGTACTTTTCTGTGCAACACGCTGAAAGGATATGCCAAATAGCCATTTATTCGGACTTCCCTAAATGGATCTTTAATTCGTAATCTGAATATAAGGTCCGATATTATAAGGCATTTTGAAAAGTAACTTGTTTTCCTCCACTAACTGTTTTTCTTAATTCAGAGCTCAGATTTGTAACATGTGAATTGAAATGCTGAGCTTGGAGAGTGATATTAGGTACAATGCGTCTCTCGTCTTGTCACCAGCTGGCAAATTCACACAGCACACCAGAAAACGGACGTTCTCATAACAGGTTCAAATACAACAGCCAAAAAACTAGTTTTCAGTAACTTGAGAACGAAACGCAACAGTTTCTTAACCGCTTATCCACGGAAGTTAAAAACCGCGAGATTCAACACGTTCGATCCGTCATCTCATGAAGGCTGATGCGCGTGACCCCGGCCTAACTGTCAGTCATCCGCACAGAACCATGACAGGGATGATGGAAGAAGAAAACCAGAAATATGCATTGTTGAATCTCGCTGGTTCCCACTGTGCTTTCCTCCGCTGCTCTGCAGCCAAGGCGTTGCCACGGCAACGCAGCTAATGACACGTGACTTGAATGAGGGTATACCCTTCAGCCTTCCCTGTCTTCTTTCAGTTGTCTCTCTCTCTCCTGGTCTCCGTCTCTCTCTCTCCTGGTCTCCGTCTCTCTCTCCTGGTCTCCCTCTCTCTCTCCTGGTCTCTCTCTCCTGATCTCCGTCTCTCTCTCCTGGTCTCCGTCTCTTTCTCTCCTGGTCTCCGTCTCCTGGTCTCCGTCTCTCTCTCCTGGTCTCTCCTGGTCTCTCCTGGTCTCCGTCTCCTGGTCTCCCTCTCTCTCTCCTGGTCTCCGTCTTTCTCTCCTGGTCTCCATCTCTCTCTCCTGGTTTCCGTCTCTGTCTCTCTCCTGGTCACTCCATCTCTCTCTTTCCGTCTCTCCGTCTCTCTCTCTTTCTCTCTTCGTTGGCGCCCAGCGCCGTGGCCCCTTCAGTCCTGGGATCCGGAGCTGGAGCGGGGCATGTCTCCGGGGCTGTGGGCTGAGGCTCGGCCCATCATCTCCTGCCCCCACTCCCGGTGGATGGACTCCTGGAGGCCACGGCCGGTGGTCTCGATGGGCAGGGCGCAGGAGGCGAAGGCAGCCAGCAGGCAGCAGACACAGTACACAGACAGCGTCAGGTACACAGACGACTCCAGCATCACCTGCAAGTTCACGTTTCAAAGATGGCAGTTGTGTACAGGTACAGGTACTTGTTACAAACGTCAGAAGGAAATACGATTTTTTTTGTCATGCCAGAGGTACACTGAGGAATGTCTGCCCTGAAGAGAATTGGTACCACCCCAGATGTTATGTTTTGTTTGACAAGAGATTGAATTTAAAGGAGTAAGAATTCAATGTGAAGGTTGTGGAGCTGTTAGGTTCGTTACCTGGGCAACGAAAGGAGTGATGAGGGCTCCAACTCTAGCCATTCCACTGCTCATGCCCAGACCCAACGCTCTGGTTGCCGTTGGATACACCTGTACAGGACGCAAACAATATCCGTCTTTACTCTGGAAACACCGCAGCAAAACATTCAACAAAGTTACAACATGAACGTAATTGTTAACCCGTCTAAAAATACCTACCTTTCATGACCCTGGGGCAGTAAAAAGTACAATAAAATCGGATGGGACTTTCAAAGGTTATTAGAGATGACAAACCTCAGGTGTGTAGACGTAAGCAGCCTGGAATCCTCCAGCTATGAACGCTCTGGCGATGAAGATCAGCACAGTGAGGGACGTCCTGATGGAACAGAAACAGCACCTCGTCAGAAACAGCACCACGTCAGAAACAGCACCACGTCAGAAACAGCACCACGTCAGAAACAGCACCACGTCAGAAAGACGTTTCCCTGCTCCAGCACACCTGATTTTAATGAATGAGTTGTTATCAAGCTCTGTGGAAGCCTGATAACGACCCATCATTAGAATCAGATGTGTGATGTGTGTGTGTGTGTGTGTGTGATATGTGTGTGTGATGTGATATGTGTGTGATGTGTGTGTGTGATGTGTGTGTGATGTGATATGTGTGTGTGTGTGATGTGTGTATGTGTGTGTGATGTGTGTGTGTGTGTGTGATATGTGTGTGTGTGATGTGTGTATGTGTGTGAGATGTGTGTGTGTGTGAGATATGTGTGTGTGTGTGATGTGTGTGTGTGATATGTGTGTGTGTGTGATATGTGTGTGTTATGTGTGTGTGATATGTGTGTGTGTGATGTGTGTGTGTGTGATATGTGTGTGTGTGTGATGTGTGTATGTGTGTGTGATATGTGTGTGTGTGTGATGTGTGTGTGTGATATGTGTGTGTGTGTGATATGTGTGTGTGTTATGTGTGTGTGATATGTGTGTGTGTTATGTGTGTGTGTGTGTGATGTGTGTGTGTGTGATGTGTGTATGTGTGTGTGATGTGTGTGTGTGTGTGCCAGACGCAGGGAGCCTTGCCTTCCTACACAGGCGTAGAGTGGCACCATGCAGAGAGAGAACACGAAGAAGCACAGAGCCATGGTCTTCCTCCGGCCCAGACGGTCGATGGCCCACAGCGTCACCAGCAAACCTGCACACAACAACGTCAGGTGACCACGTTACAACAGCTGGTCACCATGACAACGTCAGGTGACCACCATGACAACGTCAGGTGACCACCATGACAACGTCAGGTGACCACCATGACAACGTCAGGTGACCACGTTACACCAGCAGCTCACCATGACAACGTAAGGTGACCACCATGACTTTGCAGGTGACCACCATGACAACGTCAGGTGACCACGTTACACCAGCTGGTCACCATGACAACGTCAGCAGCTGGTCACCATGACAACATCAGGTGACCACGTTACACCAGCTATTCAACATGAGCCTCCTGCATAGTTCACAGGAAACAAGGCCTTAGTAAGTTAGAACGTGTTACTAACACCTGTGCATGTTAATAAGCACCTTATAAAGGTTTTAGTGCCTGTTAACTAATGCTAATCTCTTCTCACACACTTCTTACATAACCTTAGCCACAACCTAACCCTTAGTGATCTTAGTCACTTTGAGAGTCTTTTCAACGCATGAGCGCATTAACGGGCCTCATGACCTGTTAGCTAATGCTAATACAGAGCACCTGGCTGTAAAGAGATATAGTTACATGTAATAACAAGAACGTGGATCTTGGGAGTGTTATCTCAGGTTGAAATGTATTCATTTATCTGATGCTGTAATCCACAGAGATTTTCAAGAGGGGATTAGGTCTTGTGACCAACGTAATCTTCTGCGATATTCTCTGCCACTTCGCTACACCCAACCTCCCTGCACAGTGCCACACTTCAGAATTAGACCAAGACAAAGCAATGATCTGCATATATGCATTTTTTAAATCGTTGAATTTAGTCCACAGCACCTGGAAACTCAGACAGCGTGGTCCACAACAGATCCTTGTAGTCGTCAGAGTTGAGGTATTTACACTCCAGATTGCACCTTGGGTCCCTCTTGTTGCCTGTGGACACTAGAGGGCGACAGAGGGAGTGGTCGTCAATGTCACCGCAGTCCAGGATAAAAACATCTTTCTCAGCCGCACAGTTGGGACAGAAGAAGAGATTTCCTTTCTCTCTCTACCATGTGACTGGTTCAAGTCATCAGACTGAGGCTGATTTAGAAGCAGAGCGTTTCACCTCAACAGAGGTGACGTGAGTGTGTCGCTGCTGGTGATGTCAGAGGGGTGGTGACTCACCTCCGCAGGCTCCGCCCTCTTGGAACAGCTCCGTGGTGAGAAGCACCAGACCGTAGTAGGAGAAAGCATTGGAGAACCTGAGGGAGGGAGGAAGGAGGGAGGAGGAAAGAGAGAGAGGGAGAGGGAGAGAGAGAGGGAGAGAGGAAGAGAGAGAGGGTGAGGGAAAGAGAGACAGTTTGAGAGAGAGAGAGAGGGAGAGAGAGAAAGAGAGAGAGGGAGGAAGCGAGAGAGAGGGAGAGAGGAAGCGAGAGAGAGGTAGACAGAGAGGGAGAGAGAAAGAGAGAGAGGAGAGAGAGAGGGAGAGAGAGGGAGAGAGAGGGAGAGAGAGGGTGAGGGAAAGAGAGACAGTTTGAGAGAGAGAGAGAGAGAGAGAGAGAGAGAGAGAGAGAGAGAACATAGCTGTCATCCTCTAGGTTTCCCACTAGGGTAAACTGAGTTAATTAACGATGTGGCTATAATGTATAACTTTAATCAAAATATGTAACTCTGAGCACCGAAACACTATTAGAGCTGAAACACTATTATATCTATGCACTTCAGATCCTTTGGATCAAAGCGTCTGCTTTTTACAAGGTCATGATTTTCACATTTTAAAAGAAGGACAGATCCTTACCAAATAAACCACAACAGAATGGTGGTCCAGCGAAAGTGTGGCGAGAAGAGATCTTGAATCTTCCCTCGATCCTCCTGAAACACAACACACACATTTAACACGACATCCAATCACGAGCCGACACCTTCTCATCTCGCTGTCAGGAGAGCCAATCGTGTCGTCGGCCCACTCGTCGCCTCTTCCTGCTCTGAAGGAGCTCGGTGCTCCTGCGTACACGCCTGCGCTCCTGCAGCACTGTCGGCATGTGTTGTTTTGAAATGTGCTTCATAAATACATCTGTTGTTGTTGTTGTTGTTGTTGTTGTGCGGCGTGCCAGCTGGAGTGTGCGTCACTCTCTGTAGTACCAGCACCTGTCTAGCAGCGATGAGCTTCCCCAGAGGCATGGGAGCGCCGTTCTCAGAGGCGATGCGCTTCAACGTGGCCAGAGCTTTCTCCTGGTTGCCCGTCAGGACATCGTAGCGAGCGCTCTCCGGGAGCCACTGAGGACACAGAGCAGGGAGCACTACTCACTTTTCACACACACTGCTGTGTGTGTACACTAATTGCACTAAAGACTAATATCGGCAACATATGTATGTTTACATGCTCATATTCCTTGCACATGTACAGTACTCTTTGCACATGTACAGCACCCCATCGTTAAGTATTTGTACAGTTTGTATAGTTTGTATTTTTTTTGTTTATGTATAGGGAAAATTGTTATATTTATTTTTACTTGATTGTTGATTGCCTGTACTGTTGTATGCCTGTACTTATGTAGCACCGTGGCTCTGTGAGGCACGACATTTCGTTCCACTGTATGCACCCGCATGTAGCAATGACAATAAAGCACAACTTGAACTTGAACTTTAGAGGTGGAGCATCTTACAGGAGACTTTGTCTACGTTACGTAGACAAAGTCTGCTACATCTACAGATACATCTACAGCTAAAGCTACAGCTACAGATACAGCTACAGCTACAGATACAGCTACAGCTACAGCTACAGCTACAGATACAGCTACAGCTACAGCTACAGCTACAGATACAGCTACTGCTACAGCTACAGCTACAGCTACAGATACAGCTACAGCTACAGCTACAGCTACAGCTACTGCTACAGCTACAGATACAGATACAGCTACTGCTACAGCTACAGCTACAGATACAGCTACAGTTACAGCTACAGCTACAGCTACAGCTACAGATACAGCTACTGCTACAGATACAGCTACAGCTACAGCTACATCTACAGCTACAGCTACAGTTACAGCTACAGATACAGCTACAGCTACAGCTACATCTACAGATACAGCTACTGCTACAGATACAGCTACAGCTACAGATACAGCTACAGATACAGCTACATCTACATCTACAGCTACAGCTACAGATACAGCTACAGCTACATCTACAGCTACAGCTACAGATACAGCTACAGCTACAGATACAGCTACAGATACAGCTACATCTACAGCTACAGTTACAGCTACAGTTACAGATACAGCTACAGCTACATCTACAGCTACATCTACAGATACAGCTACAGCTACAGATACAGCTACAGCTACAGCTACAGATACAGCTACAGCTACAGATACAGATACAGCTACAGCTACAGCTACAGCTACAGATACAGCTACAGCTACATCTACAGATACAGATACAGATACAGATACAGCTACAGCTACAGCTACAGATACAGCTACAGATACAGCTACAGCTACAGCTACAGCTACAGCTACAGATACAGCTACAGATACAGCTACAGCTACAGCTACAGATACAGATACGTCTGCTTTGTACAGTGTCTATTCCATCTCCGTATCAGGAACTCGGACTCGCAAATCTACTTCAAACTCCTCTTTTCCGCTGTGAAAACCATCACTAATGTGTTCTTGTTTTGTCTTGTCTACTGTGTCTACTGTGTCTTCTGTCTCTTGATGTTATTGCAAAGTGTCCATGACTTGAATAGCTCTAAATAAAACGTATGTATGATGTATGATCATTCCTCCCCTTGTTTAGATCTCCTGTATGGTGACGTATTCATTCAGCAGACGTCTGCCCTAACGCTAGGCTGTACCCGTCCCTTAGAGACCAAATGCTTCATCACACTCACGAAACTGAGGAAGGCGAAGAGGAAGAGAGGGATGGTGGAGAGGCCTAGCAGCCATCGCCACCCCAGAGACG
Source organism: Plecoglossus altivelis (assembly GCA_036571765.1). Classification (NCBI taxonomy): domain Eukaryota; kingdom Metazoa; phylum Chordata; class Actinopteri; order Osmeriformes; family Plecoglossidae; genus Plecoglossus; species Plecoglossus altivelis. The sequence goes on from BROE01000025.1 coordinate 8,255,392, forward strand.
GCATCACCAGGATGGCCAGCAGCACCTCGAACACCGTGCCCAACGCCCAGAAGATCTGCAAAGCACCGCAACAACAGCACACAGTTACTGATGCAGATAATGGGTTTCCTGGCACATACAGGAACAGCTTTATGGATGCAGAGTGGAGAGACCAGCTTTATGGATCCAGAGTGGAGGTGAGGGGATGGTGGAGAGGGTGGAGGTGAGGGGATGGTGGAGAGGGTGGAGGTGAGGGGATGGTGGAGGTGAGGGGATGGTGGAGGTGAGGGGATGGTGGAGAGGGTGGAGGTGAGGGGATGGTGGAGGTGAGGGGAGGGTGGAGGAGGTGAGGGTGGAGGTGAGGGGATGGTGGACAGGGTTAACATCCTACCTCGATCAACAGGATGCACGTTGCTCTGGACCTCATAGGCAGGAACTCTGCGTACAGCGTTACCCTGGAAACACACCTCACAATTAACCCTGATTCCGAGGCAATATTCCTGACTAGACCACAAACAAACAGTGAACCTTAAGGAGAGCACCAGAAGGTTTTATTACGGGGAACTGGAACACTGGGAACGGTGGATCATGCAGAACGATATCACTGGGAACAGAGAAACGCTAAGGAGGGGAACAGGGGAACGCTATGGAGGGGAACAGGGGAACCCTAAAGCGGGTAACAGGGGAACGCTATAGAGGGGAACAGAGGAACGCTATAGAGGGGAACAGAGGAACGCTATGGAGGGGAACAGGGGAACGCTATAGAGGAGAACAGGGGAAGGCTATAGAGGGGAACAGGGGAACGTTATGGAGGGGAACCGTATCAAGGGGGAACCCTTACGATTGTGGAGCTCCCCCGATGCCGAAGCCAACCAGGGCGCGCAGGAACAGGATCCATCCGTACAGCGGAGCGAAGGCACTCAGGAGGCCGTAGAACAGAGTCCACAGAACACTCATCTTCAGGCCCTGCGGACACACACACACACACACACACACGCATTACTGTCTCTACCTCTCTCTCTCACACACACACACACACGCATTACTGTCTCTACCTCTCTCTCTCTCTCTCTCTCTCACACACACACACACACACACACACACACACATTACTATTACTGTTATTACTGTTTCTACCTCTCTCTCTCTAACACACACACACACATTATTTTCTCTCTCTCTCTCTCTCTCTCTCTCTCTCTCTCTCACACACACACACACACACACACACACACACATTACTGTCCACCTCTTTCTCTCTCACACACACACATTACTGTTTCGACCTCTCTCTCTCTCTCTCTCACACACACACACACACACACACACACACACACAAACAATGTTACTGTCTGAACCACACACACACACTGTACTTCTCAGCACCACACACGCACGCCTTCCCAACAACCTTTCTGAATCCAAACGTACCGTTTTCCGCCCGTACTTGTCGGATATGTTCCCCCACAGCGAGGAGCTGATCATCATCCCTATAAACACCACCTGGATGAACGCCAAGGAGAACAGAAGTCAGCGTCGCCGTGGAGACGTCGCCGTGGGTTACCTGCTGCCGGGCGGGCGGCGTGCCGAGGACTCACCGAGGTCAGCAGCGCCACCTCCAGGCTGGGCAGCTTCCACTCACAGTGCAGCTGAGGAGCCAGGATGCTGAGTATCATCATCTCCATGGCGTCGGCCATCTGAACGCGTCACACACGGGAACAACCAATCAGCACACGGTTAAGAGCTCCGCGCACACGGCTTAAGCTCGGGGGAGGGCGGGTTAGAGCAGTTTGACTGAGAATCACTCGGTTCCCAGGTTCAAATCCCACCCATCCACCTCATTGTGCGTTATTTAAGACAGAAACTACATGAACCCATGTCGGATGAACGGTTGCTGTGACGTGAACAAACTTGACATTGGATCTGAACTTCGCTGCTTTTACATAGCAGGTGTGTTTATGGGCCCTGGGTCAGCTGGATCTGCTCACCCAAGACAGGCCGGTGAGGATGGACAATTTCCACTGGAACTTTCCGAAGCCGATGGCTTCCACAGCATCCTCCACCATGAACGTGTCTATGGCAACGACAGGCGTGTCAACATCCCCCAATCAGTCACAATAATAAAAAAAAGAAAAACAGGCAGGTTATGCTTCTATGGGAAATGATGCAACGTCACAAACATGCTTTTCTTTGGTTTGTTTGTGACTTTGTCTAATTCCCCACTATAGCATTACCTGCGTGTTTTTTGCTCGGGTCACAACAAGGACCAACAAACATGCACAGGCTGTTTGCTAGTCCTATTAGTCCGTGTGATGGCGGTTCACAGGCAGAGACAGGAGGCAGGGTGAGTTGAAACGGGACACCAGAAGGGTGAACGAAGAAGAACGCGATCGTACCGTCGGTCGGGTTAGCGAACTCTCGAGGAACTGGAGCTCCGTCCGCCAGAGCGACAGACTCCAGAGCGACAGACTCCAGAGCGACAGCCTCCAGGTCAGCGTGCCTCACGTCAGCCGGCGCATCCAGCTCTCTTCCTCCGCCTTCCTCCTCCGAGCGGACGCTCTCGCCTGTGCGACGGAACTTGACAACTCTGCAGGGTGGAGAGAGAGCAGTGGGGTGAAGATGGGGGCCGGATCAGAGAGAGAGGGGGGGGGGGGGGGGGAGAGCTCACGCCAGCGAAGGCTGAGAACGAGAAGCTGTTGCCTTGGCGATTTCCCCTTCAGCGCTTCCTGTGCTTTGTGAATGGATTGTCAAGCTGTGACACGGATTTTGACATGAAACAAGGATCTCCACACGAGGGCTATCTGTCAAGTGACAAGGAGTTCACATGTCCACAGATTCACAGCAGACTGCTCCTGGAACACCACACAGCGAGGGAGCTACACAAACCCTGCCAGATGCGCCGTAATTATTGTAATTACAGAACAGAATTGCCATGGGCTGGGAACAAAGCTGAGTATTAAGAGAATCTTGAAATGCGATCCTTCAGTTTATTTCAGTACTGCGGGAGAAAAACTCATCTTGATGGGTAGATTTGAGTTGTTTTGTACTGTGAGATGGAGGCATGGTAGGCTAAGCGTGATTACGCCAACACTTCCACACGAAACGCTCTGGAATCATAGCAGGCCTTCATCTTGCGTGTGGTTTGATCTTATGAATGGACGAGCTTGTGTGTACACAGGCTACGTCTTACCAACACAGGAACGAACCATTCCGAATAGACTTTCAAGACATCAACAGCTTCAAAGAGGCAATTGAAATATGATCAAGTGTTGATTTAGAAGATAACGGGGTGTGTCGAGATCCAGGCTATTTGAATTACTGGCGACATGTAAACATGTAAACGTGTAAACAGTATGCAACGTCAGTCCTTGACATGATAGCGATGTGTTGTTTTTTTGCAGAGTGCACGATGCCGTTTTCTTGTAAAGGACACCTCCGAAGTGTAATTTAGAACAAATCTTTTAATCAATTATAAAATACTCAAATGTTATTACTCTAAATATGGGCAAAGTTAATCAAACGACCACAATGTGCAATGCCAGTGTATCAAAGGGCGACGGGTTAGCAAAATGGCCCAGTTAAGATCAAATGAGACGTAGGAGGCAACAATATAGATAGATGTTGTTTAAGATACTCACGGCAGTTGTCTTAGCTGAAACAAATCATCGTCCATTTTGGTGGTATTTGTCGATTCTCACGATGTTTTGTGTCATTGCCTTTTACATTGTTATCATAATGAGCAGAGGTTTCAGCACCACGACTAGCGGAGAGCGACCCGTTCTGGTTCTCAGTGGACAGCCAATAAGACGCAGGAATTCGCCTTTCCCTGGCGTGTCATAGGCCGGAGGGCGACAACCGTCTAAACAGGCAACGGTCTTAGTCTGACAATTCCAGTCATTTGAGGAACTTCTTGTCAGCCAAGTCATATGGACATATTGACGGACAAATAGTCAGTAAGTTACCAATAAATACAATGTAGGTATGACAGTCATTCAGTCGAACACAGAACAATAGATATTTCTACTATCGCACCCGATCTACTTAGGCCAATTTCAAGTACCAGAGCTCGAGCATCTTAGTAACCGCCAATCACATTAGATGGCCTTAAAAGTCCAATGTGAGTAGTATTCAAGACTTCTGTACATTCAAAGGGTTACGCAATCATCTCTAAGCCCTACTATACGAAATACAAAAATGAACCTGTTAATAAATAACTGCATGCATTAAAAACCCACCGTGTAGGATATCGTCACCGGTCCAACTCACAATGGGATGTAGGCTGATTCAATTATTATTTGATTGTCATTTTAATTTTTTGGTGTCATTTTGTAATTAAACGAGGCCTTTTGAGTAGTCTCTATGTCACTGTGAATGATCTGAAATATTGTTCATTTAAAACTTAAGGGCAGCATATTTTACTTAATGTAACATTAGTCTCCTGACCGTTTCCTTGGTTTTAAGCAGCTAAAAATATGGAATGACTTCTCACTAGTTCAAAGTTGTCTGAACAACTTTATTATCGTGTTTTTGGTTATCATATAATTCAATTAAACTGGATGATTCTGTTTCACTGTGTAAAACAGCAAAAATACTTACCGTCGCACTCATGCAAACTACGTCACATTCGGAGTCATTCTGACTTTTTTGTCATGACGATGACGCTTGCGAACATGACTTTTCTTGGTACGTCTTCGTAAACAATCCGCTAAAACCAGGACATTTGTTTAAAGTTCCGAATGGCGACCTGCGACAATGGCATAACTCAGAATGGCGTGGTGCAGGCAAGAAGCGTCTGAAAATCTTATTCGGGAGTTTCTGAAGTCTGGCTCCACTGTCAGGTAAGACCTAAATGACATCGTACAAAAATACATAATAGACATTTGACCACTCAGTGGGTAAAGACAAATAATTTACTATCTTCAAAAAAGGATAGCTAACTACCTAGCAAGCTAGCTAACTGTGTGTGTGCATTGCATGGAAGTGGTAACGTTAGAACTCATGTATGTGTAGTACTGGTAGCTTGCTAAAAACAAACGGACTGACTGTGTGGTCTGGATATCTTTATACTTAGCTAGACAAGTTGTCTAGTTATCCGGTATCTGTTGTCACAGACGAAGGTGCTTGTCTGTTGTAAATCAAATGATGGCAGTATGAAAGCTTTTAAGCGTCATCAAATATTGACTATGACAATATGCAGTTAACCTGAGTTTATGCAGTACTATCTAAAAGTGTTGAAATGAACTAAAATCATCGATTTCGTCGTTCTGGCTAATTCAGCTAGCTTCTGCGCATTGTGGTTTTGTGTAGTGCGCAGTAAACTGGCAGCTGTCTAGCTAAACCCTGTGTAATCACGTCTGGGATCATGAGATCCAAACTAAGACGATTTAATCTCAAATTAACCAAACAAAAATTAACCATAGTTTCATTGATACAGTCTCACTCTCTCATCTTCTTCATCTTTGTAAAACGACCCTGTATAACTGAAAACGCTTTCAATGCCCTTAGTGTAGAGCAACTGGTGTTAGCTAGACTAGCTACGTTTGAAGCGCGAGTCTGGGAGCGTGCACACCGCACGCTCCGACAGCCGTAGTTGTAGCACGAAGGTGAGGAATTAGGCGAGCAGATATCATGTTACTTTGGCCCTTATTCGTATTGCGTGCGCCAGTAAATCTCATCAAGCTAACGTTGTCATTTGCGTCGCTCATCTCAACTTTCAGAAACAAAATGACGAAAAACTGGGGAGTCATCGGCGGCATTGCGGCTGCCATGGCAGCCGGAGTTTATGTTCTGTGGGGCCCAATAACAGATGGCAAGAGAAGGAAAAGAGGTAAGACGTGGATGTTTTCCCCAGATGAACCTGTAACGCGTTTATTTCAACGTGTTGGTGACGCAAGGACCTTAACGACAACCGTCTTCCCCTCCTCAAGGTATGGTGCCTGGCTTGCTAAACCTGGGGAACACCTGCTTCTTAAACTCACTGCTCCAGGGCCTGGCAGCTTGCCCCTCGTTCATTAAATGGTTGGAGAAGAGCACTCACCGGAGAGGAGGATCTGAGGTCAAGCCGGATAAAGACCAGCAGCTGTCCAGCACCCTCCTGGAACTCCTCAAAGGTCTGTCGCTGGTGCTTCAGGAGTCTGACAGCTCTCACGGTCTGTGTCAGGTGTTGGAGAGCAGGTTTACAGTTCGGGGGTGGAGTGTTCCACTGTCAGCCCTGACGGATTCGCTTCAAAACGAACTCCGTATGTTCTTTTTATGATGATATGAATGTTCTCTTGTGAAGGAAGGAGGGAGGGGGCGTTTGTGCTGTTGTTGGTTTGTCCAGAAGAGCAGGACATGAAGAGGGACGTTTGAGCGTGACTGTAAAGGCTGTGTTGTTGTCTGCAGCTTTGTCAAACGACGGCCCATCGGAGGAGGACATGCTGGACGCCGGCTGCGTCCTGGAAGTCCTGCGACTCTACCGCTGGCACATCACTTCCTTTGAGGAGCAGGTGAGCAGTGTGCCAGAAGTTGGCTGCTGAGTTGGTGCGAGGCACCGTAGGCGTGGAGGCGCATTGTGGACCAGTGTCGTGTTGCTCTCTGTCTCTTCACCTATGGTGAGCCGCATGTGATGGGAACTCTTCCATGTGCTCAGTCCTCGTCTTGAGAGGACGAGAAGGACGACGCTAAAGTAGCCCCCACTGCGTTTTAGACATCAGGTTCTCTGTCGAGGTTAAAACTCCACTCTCCTCCTCCTCCTCACATCACTCCTCAGCCCGCAGTGCCCCTACTCCCCTCGTATCCTCCTCGCGAACACCTTCCCCCACCCTCGCTCCACCCTCACCTCCCATGCTCCACCTCCCGCCGCACCATTCTCTCTCCCAGCACCTCATATGCTGCACTCCCTCCCCCACACTGTCTCTCCTCCTGGGACAAGCTGTCTCCTCACTCGTTCCCGTTCTCTTCTTCTCTTGCGTCTGACCGACCGCTTCTCATCCCCCTGGAGCTCCTCCTGCCCCCACGTGTCGCGTTCTCCGCCCACGTCTGCCTCTCTCCCCTGACCGCGTCCTCGCCCGGGCCTGGGTGACATGCGCACTTGCATCAGCATCGTCTCTACTCTATGCGCGCGTGTGTTGAAGACTTCTCATCGTGGCCTTCGTCTATATTTCTCCTCACTGCTCCTGCCCCGGTGTGCGTACGCCTCCGTCGCACATGCGAGGTCTCAAGTTCGTGCGTCGTTTCCTTGTCGTCCTACGCAGTCTCACGCAACAGAACGTCGGTTCCGTCCGTCAGACCGTGCGTGCGCATTCTCTATGTATGTGTGCTGGTGTTGTTGTTTTCCTCGGTGTCTGGTCTCTGGAGATTCGAGACGGTAGAGGCGGGGATGTGTCGACAGACTCCGTATGTCGCGAGGACTCGCTACACAGCGAAGTCGAGCTAGGAGGGGTTGGTTTGGGGCCTTATTGGACATAGCAAAGGCAAATCCATCACACTAGGTCTGCCGAGTCTCACTTAGTATCTTACCTTAGGCTTACTCAATACTTCTCCTAGCCTCCTCACGGCAACTAAGGCTTCCTGCCCTATGGGCCTTCCATCACTACTAGCCTCCGTCACTAGCTCCTCTCGCTAAGCTTGTGCTCGCACCTAGCGCTCCGTCACTGTTGAGTGCTTCCTCAGGTGCTGAGGGTCCTCCTCACCTAGGCTCCTCAGCGGTGTGAGGCCTGGGGGTGTGGGCGCGGGCGGCAGCTTCCTCACCTAGCCTCCTCACCTAGCCTCCTCACCTAGCCTCCTCACCTAGCTTCCTCACCTAGCCTCCTCACCTAGCTTCCTCACCTAGCCTCCTCACCTAGCCTCCTCACCTAGCCTCCTCACCTAGCCTCCTCACCTAGCTTCCTCACCTAGTGTGTCTTGATAATAATCCCATCCTAGGTGTTGTGTTAGGTGATAATTACACTTCAGTCCAGCTTCCCAGACATGGATCAAGCCTGGTCTGAGCCTCTGACCTGTTTGTTGGAGGTCTTTACAGAGCTGTTTCTTACTTTAAGACGAGGCTGAGTCCTCGTATGCGGACCTGAGCCTTCATGTTTTAGCCCGGGAAGCAGATTATCTACCAGTCAAGTTGTTTTTTTGAGGATTTGTTTTTGTTTGTTTTTTAAACCCGATTGTTTTCCTTTCAGGTCCTCTACACCCAATCCCAAGCCCATCTCAGCTGCCATTCCATGGTCGTCTCACCAGCAACATGGCATGCAAGCGATGCGAACAACAGGTGGAGCGTCGTGATACGAAAACAGACTGTGTTGGCTGTGCCACGATCGACTGTCTTGGATACTGACGTGTGTTTGTCTTGTTACTCTGTTTGTTGCAGAGTCCGGTGAGATACGACTCGTTTGATAGTCTCTCTCTATCGATTCCTTCTCCTCAGTGGGTGAGTGAACAACATTAGGACAGAGAAACATCCTCACTAACAAGCAAGTCACGCTGTTTCCTCTTTCACATCCTGCTGTGAAAACCAGCCGTGTAATGCTGGAGGGGAAGGTGATGGGTGACGGACGACTAACTTCCTGTTTCTCCTTAAGGGAAAGCCTGTTTCTCTAGATCAGTGTCTCCAGCACTTCATCTCATCAGAGACCATCAAAGAGGTGGAGTGTGAAAACTGCACTAAGGTACTTTGATCTTGTATCTAATCAAGATGTCGTCTGCATGTTGAAAGGGTGGTAGTCCCATGTGATGTGCTACGTGCAGATGAGGTGGATTCAAACTACGTCTCATCGTTAGAGACATTTAACCTTCACTGTTTGGAACTTGGCCCGAAAGCTACTGGGTTAGGCTCCAGTCACCTGTGACCCCTAAAATGGGAACAAGCGGCACTCCAATCCCTCCCAGGGATTAGCAGTAGACAATGGATGGATGGAACTTTTTAGGCTCATTTTCCATAACGCATCTTTTTTGAAAGGCGTCTCTCAAATAAAAAGCATTATGATGATGATGATGATTCTGAAAGTGATGTGTCTTGTGGCTGGATGTCCTCAGCTTCAGCACTGTGCCTCAGGAAACAGGCAGGTTGTGGTGAGCCAGAGAACCACGTTTATCAAACAGCTCAAGCTGGGAAAGGTAAGAGAAGCATCGACACTTTCCAAAACGCGTCTGTTCTTTTGAAGGGGGGGGGGGGTTGAAAATCAGTTTCAAGTTTGGAACCAGGCTGAGTCTCCACTGTCCATCTTTCTGTCTGTCCATCTTTCCGTCTGTCCATCGTTCCCTCTCAGCTCCCCCAGTGTCTCTGCATCCACCTGCAGAGACTCACCTGGTCGAACGAAGGAACCCCCATCAAGAGACAGGAACACGTCCAGTTTCCAGAGTACCTGTCCATGGACCGCTATAAGCACCGCTCCAGCATGCAGAGGCTGCAGCACAGCCACACTACCCCCAAGACCTGCCTGATAGATGGGGCAGGGGAGGCAGGGGAGGCTGGGGGAAAGGGCCTCACTGCTGGTAAGTCAAACACCCTCCCAGCTCTATATCTGCAGTCGTGTTTAGTGGGGGAGGGTTGCTGTGGTTCAGCAATGGAGATGCTGAACTACTCAGAGGGCCTCATTTCTTTGACGCTTGTTTATTGAGGGGACAAAAATGTGATTTGATTGGACGTCCCTCTTTGTCCAATCAGGTGGAGAGCACCTCAACAACAACAACAAGCTCCTGTCCAATGGAACCTGCTCGTCAGTCTTCCTTCGTTCACCTGGTCTGAACCCCCAACTCAACTTCACGTACGACTACAGGTAAACAACACCAATCGCTTCAAGCTGTAGATTCAATATAGATTCAGAGAACACATTTTAAAAGGAAAGAGCGATTTGCTGTTTTTTTTTTGGAAGCGTTAGAGATCTCTAGATGCTCAACTGTGTTTCCTAAGTGGCATGCTGTTCCTTTGCCTTCCCAGCACTTCAGAGTACCTGTTCCAGCTGATGGCAGTTGTGGTCCATCACGGAGACATGCACTCGGGACACTTTGTGACGTACCGTCGCTGCCCCCCCTCAGCTCGCTGTCCCCCCTCGCCTCTCTGTCCCCCTCCAGTGAGCTCCCAGTGGCTCTGGGTTTCTGATGACGCAGTTCGCAAGGCCAGCCTGCAGGAGGCGCTGTCCTCCAACGCTTACCTGCTCTTTTATGAGCGCGTGCGGAGGCTCGGCCCAGCTAGGCGGTCCGAGGAGTAGGCCGCAAAGCCTGGACACTCTCCTACCCTTACTACCCCAGCCTGATCACCCTACTACCCCAGCCTGGTCACCCTACTACCCCAGCCTGGTCACCTTACTACCCCAGCCTGGTCACCCTACTACCCCAGCCTTGTCACCCTACTACCCCAGCCTGGTCACCTTACTAATTAAGGCTGCAACAACGAATCAATAAAATCAAGAAATTCGATTTATTAAAAGTTGGCAACAAATTTCATTATTGATTTGTTGTGTCGCGCGATTATTACGCCTCTCAATAAGACGCGGAGATGTTTGAGTATAATAAGCACGGTTGAGCGCGAAGCAAAAACAAATGAATAAATAGCGGAGCAGAGGTAGAGGAAAGACCATCGGAGAGACCCGTAACATTGTTCTGAAACTAATGGCGGAGGCAGAGAAATAAGTATGACCCAAGTCATCCAAGATGTGGAAGCATTTCATACTAAATCATTCAAAAAAGTGTGTTAATTGCAAAATATGCCAAAGCGACATGGCATGGCACGGGAGCACCACGATGATGATTCAGCACCTAAAACTAAAACATCTGGATTTTGAAGACAGACAAGAGTGACATCTCTAACGCTTACTACCCCAGCCTGGTCACCTTACTACCCTTACTACCCCAGCCTGGTCACCCTACTACCCCAGCCTGGTCACCCTACTACCCCAGCCTGGTCACCCTACTACCCCAGCCTGGTCACCCTACTACCCTTACTACCCCAGCCTGGTCACCTTACTACCCCAGCCTGGTCACCCTACTACCCTTACTACCCCAGCCTGGTCACCTTACTACCAAAGCCATGTGTGCCACAGAACACGGGTCCCCTCCCTAACTGAACTGTACCCTCCTCCCCCTCCCTTTCCCCCCTCCTCAGTCTACCTGTAGGATTGGACCTTATGCCTGCTATGTTTCAAGGGAAATTCATTTAGTATTTTTACCACTGATAAATGTGAGTGTTGTATCATAGATTGTCTGCGAGACGATGAATTTATGATGACCCACTTGTCATGTATTTTATTATAACGAATTTCAACCTTTTTCTTAAATGTTTTGATTAGGTTGAATCCAAAGATTGGAAACCTCGGGGGATTAATGGAACTGTCTGCTGACACATATCTCAGATAATGTTGATAATAACGCATTTCTTTTTGACTTTCTTGAATTCCTTCTGTTGTTGATGTTGTTGTACATTTACAACAGGGGTCACTCACTCCGATCCTGGAGAGATGCCATCCTGTAGCTTCTCACTTCATCTGCACATCATCTCACCTCATTCAGCTCATCATCCAAGTCATTAGTAGAATCAGGTGTGCTGAATTGAGGTTGAAGGGAAAACAGTGTGGATGGTGGATCTCCAGAACCGGTGCTGGTGACCCCTGGACTAAAGAAAGCCCATGTAGGGTGCTTCTGTCTGGGGGTGGAGAGAGAGAGAGAGAGAGAGAGGGGGGGGTGTCAATACAAATTTATGAAAGTCAATTACCAATTTGCACATCATTGTCCTTTGTGATTGTCTTCTGATGTGTCATTCAAGCATTATGTGCATACGATGTATTTAAAGACGTTTCTCTCTTGACTCTCAGTGTGCTGCTGAATCTCATATTTTTCTAATTGTACGATAACAGAATCACCACAGCCTACAGATATAGCTTCAGTTCAAAGTAGTCACGTGACTGAATGATGGTTTTGGGACTGATCACGTGACTGAATGATGGTTTTGGGACTGATCACGTGACTGAATGATGGTTTTGGGACTGATCACGTGACTGAATGATAGTTTTGGGACTGATCGGAGACATTAAACTAACCTGTTTCCTGAGGTCTTCCATGACCACTGCCAAAGTGTTTGATCTTATCGAAACGGTATACAGCTGTGGCTTCCTGTACACCTCAAAGAATGACATTGTCCAATAATTGTATGAGAGTAGACTGTATACCCCAGTCCCCTAAATACTTGTTGGTGAACTTGCACTAATGTATATTTAAGATGTGTGTGTGACATGTTCAGAATGTGACTGGTTTTACATAGATTTAAATATAAATAAAAGAATATAACTGTTCCTTGACTGCATGTATGTATTGCACACATTGGGCACGCACACTGCCAATCCAGAGGAACGAGAACACAAACGTCAGCAGAACATCAGAAGGACTGAAATGTACTTAGGGACTAAAGAGACCAGAAGAGTGTCTCCTCTCAGCCACCGTAGCGGGAGTTCTCCCGGGGGCGGAGCCTCCCTTGCAGTCCAGTAGGATGCGTCTGAAGGTGAGGTTGATGCGTGGAGCACGGACGGTCCTTCGGACGGGGAGGCTGTGGTACCAGAGAGTGTTGGTGGGCGGGTTCATCAGGAGCAGGCTCCCATGAGAGAGTTCCAGTTTCACCGGGTCGACCCGGCGCCGCCGCTTACCCCGTGCGTCCCGGTGGCGGAAGATGAAGTCCCGGGCCGCACCCAGAGACACGGACGCGATGGGGGAGAGAGGATCCAGTTCCTTCTCGTCGTCTCTGTGCTCACCCATGTGGTCGCGACCGTCTTTATACCTGTCGAAGACGAGCGTGAACAGCCGTAGAACAAAGGGGTGGAACCTTGGTTCCATGGAACCATGTTCCAAATGGTTCTCTGCTTCCACGGAGCTTGATAACAACCGAATCTGTATTTTAAAGACCTATTCAACTTTAACGCTCACCTGTTGATCAAGACGAAATTGAAGGTTTGTCCCGTAGCCTTGGTTACGGCATCTCGGATGTCCTCCAGGGTTGGAGTCCAGGGTTTGGCCAGGTGTCTGACCCCAGAGTAGGTGTAGGTCAGTGCAGGGTCCCCGTACGTGGCCTGCTTCCTGGGAACACCGTACACTTTGCCAAACACCTGAACCGTGGCTTCAACCCCTGATGTGTTTGGTTTGTGGTGGTTTAAAGTTCAAATAAAAACCAAGAAACAGTCAATCACGGTGGACCAACTCACTAGCAGGTAATGGGATGAGACCCCCCCCCCCCCCCCCCACCCCAAATGTTTATTCTAGAAACGCCCCTGGAATGTGTATTGGGATCATCCATACCTGTGAGATACACCACCTCTTCCTCCAGTTGTTTGAAGAGTCGATCCGCTTCTTCTTTGGTAAAGAGTAAAGCGTAGTCGCAGTCTAATCCTTCCGCTTCAATCTTCCTCCAGGGAATCGGTTGAGAGAATTCCGCGAGCTCTTCCTCCCCTTCGTCTTTCACGTCTTTCGTTACGCGCTGGCTTTGATCGCTCTCCAGCTTTAACGGTGATCTGACCGCTTCGGTCCGTTCGGCCGCGATCCGCTGCGAGTGAGAACGCTTCCTCGTCATCATGGATGCCTCCATTGGTCCCGTGCAGATCTGCAGGACCTGTCATTACAATAGGAATTAACTTGGAACTTTAAAGCGGCATAAGACTTGAAGAATATAATGATTTGACTTAAGCTAACCTGTATGATTTGACTTATGCTAACCTGTATGATTGACTTATGCTAACCTATATGATTTGACTTATGCTAACCTGTATGATTTGACTTATGCTAACCTATATGATTTGACTTATGCTAAACAATGAAGGATACAATGATTTACTTATGACTAACATGTAAGATTTGTATGGCAGACAGACAGTACTTTTCAATCAGCCAAGAATTTAACACAATGTGGGAATCAAGAGGGAGTCGACAGTCCACACATTATGATGTGGTCAATAACATACTCAACAGTATGATATATTCCACTGTCTTATCTTGGGATGTGGGGAGTAGGAAACACTGTCTTCTTTGTGTGCATAGTCAGATAAAACAACACCTGGGAGAAAGAGGCATCAAAGAGGGTCCTCTCAACCAGATAAGGAGATAAGACGGCCTCCGTACCAGGGGCGGAAACCACCAAAGACAGAGGAGCTCCTGTCCCAATAAGTGCATGATGTTATCTATATATTACTGTGGGTCTCCCAAGCAATGGTGTCGTTCTTTGCTGTGCAAAGCATAAGACGCACGTAGTTGTTAGGGACCTTGGAGCGACCCGGATATACAGTATATCTGTATTAGAATTGTACTGTTAGGGAATAAACTTAATCGAATTTAAATATACTGAATCCTGGCGATCCATCTTACCACTCTCGATGCGTGAACATGTAACGGAGTAAAATCATAAACGCCAACAGACTCTATGTCCTTTGACAAGGGGTTGAGCCGTACAATAAATTAAATACATTAATAATTTAGGACAAGAAAGTTCAAGACAATCTTAAAACGGCATCAATTCAGATTCAAACGAATCTGGAGTTAAGTAAAAATTCGTTTGGGATCTCATGCATCCAAACGTATGTTTTATGCACGTTTTGTATAACAAACTTTGTCTCAGTTGCTGAGTCGAAACCCAATGTTTACCTAAAAACATTCACCATTAATATACGTATCCATACAACGTCATAGCGCGCGAAAATATCCTGAGAGGAAATCCTTCAGATGTGTCCGATGTCTGCTAGCTAGCTAGATATCTACTGGTTTCAGCTGCCGGAGTTCAATTATTATCCATCTAAAACAGAAGACGAAGACGGAAAAGTGCTTGTGAAAATGATAGGTCAGAAAACTATCAATTCGTTTTTCACGCCTGTTTCGAAAAAGAGAAATATAGTGAATCTAAACGATGACACCAAGGATGAACATGTAAGTGGTGTGAATGGTCTTGCTGGCTGTCTTTCTGGCTAACATTATTTGGTGACGTGGTTGTTGAACGTTTGCTGTATTTACCTGATTAAGATTTTTTAAAGAATCTTAATATGACATCAGAGAGATGTTGTCTTTTCTGTCTTGCTAGAATAGTATGTTTTGGTTTGATGAGCAAGAGATTGACCAATGACTGTTATAATTCCCGCCGTAACCACGTTGTTTTACTAACCCCGACAGGAAGTAGGTTATGTTCAAGAGCCGCATCGGTCAGAAAGTCCATAATTATGTTTCCATCGTATGTGAGACGCTCACCCAGGAAGCTGTTAAATGAAACCTGTCATGTTTTACAAAAGTCATGTCTTTACCGAACTACCAAGGTTGGTCAAAATAAGAAACTGAAGACATCTCACGACAGCGCGGCTCCTGCGTCATCTTGTCTGATGCCAGAACAGCTCGAGCGAATCGCCCAAAACAAGAGGGCGGCTTTGGCGAAGCGCGAGCTCAGCAGCCGAGCACCGGAAGGATTTGGGGAGAGCTGGCGAAATGCTTTAAGAGCAGAGTTTTCAAAGCCCTATTTCAATGACGTAAGATTATGAAGAAGCACAAACGAGTCATTTAACAGTGTTTCTGCTTATAAATGTGAAAGACACGTTAAGGGTTAGTATTAGCTAATACCTTTTTCAACTTTCCTGTAGTTGATGTCCTTCGTTGCAAAGGAGAGGATAAACCACACCGTTTACCCGCCCTCCTGCCAGTGGCAAAGTATTTACTAGCTGGTATCCAACCTACAGTGCACAGTCACATCGATCTGAACAGCATTGTGCAGAAGATTCAAGACGTAAATACATGATGCTCTTTCATGTGAATATCTAGAGAGAAAAACTAACACACCCTACATGACTTTGCTATCGCCTAATGACAGGTTTGTATACAGATCTGTATTGTTCTTATCGTTGTTGATGACAGGGTGTACCTCAAAATGGTGCGAGCTGTTAATATTCCAGCACTTTATCTTTTCAACATCTGAAATGATAACATAAATGAGCAGCTTATAGTCAGTTTAAACTTCACAAACCTACTAAACATGGCCTCAAGCTGTCTTTTCCCTTCTCCACACTACCACAGTGTCAAAGGTTGTCTTCTATGAGCACCCATGGATCCTCTTATCCGATGGCTACCCTGGAGAAATCTCAAAATGCTTCCACGGGCTGTGCTTCAGGGTAGAGCAGGAAGCACTGTTGAGGAAACCCATCCACAAGGTTAACTATCAACCTGTTTTTTAAAAGAAAGCATTTATAAGAACATTGTACAGGTGAACATAACCTAAGAGTAGTTTTAAAAACCTAAACTAAGTATGTTTATCAAAGTATCGATGCTTTGATTGGTCATTCCCTCTAACCATGCCGTAAGACTGCCAATAGCAGTAGTGGGAACCGAAATGTCGTGCCTACACAGAAGCCTTAGCCCAGTTGGTACCAAACAGAGTTAGCATAGTACAGACATGCAACCCTAGTAGACATGAGCAATATGCAGATCGAAACAACACCACATTTGACATAAATATAGCGATAATGTTTCCCAAAGAGCTCATATTCAATACATAAACTAAACAGGATACAAACTATACAAACTGTACGAATACTTACCGACTAGCAGCCAGCAGTTGCCGCAATTCATGTGCAAACAACAGTTTTTTTAGGCAAGACCTGGTTTTCTCTCTGAGTTTTCCTGGGAGTTTTTGTTTGCTAACCTTGTAGGGTTCAGGTCAGGGCTGTCCTGCGGCGGTCCTCAATGACCTCCGTCCTCAATGTTATAAGTCAGGGCTGTCCAGCATCTGTCCTCAATGTTTTAGGGTGTTTCCTCGCTCCAACGTTCCTGATTCAAATAAACGGGTCGATATCAAGCTTGTGGAAGCCTGATAACGACTTGTCCATTCAAACTTTCAGGACAGTTGCCCCTGCGGACCAACATTGGACACCTCTGGTTTAGGTGCAGTTCTAGAGGGTGTAGATGAAGCCCTCTGTAACATGGCTTCTAAAAGGAACGACACTCATACATTTGATTTGATTTTTCAGCTTGTTGAATATGTACAAAGAATTAGCCTCCGACATTGAGGATTTCCATCACCCTGGACACGGAGATTTAACAGGATGGGCACAACAAGGTAGTGTAGAACACCTGAATGTGTTGATCGCTCTCCTTCACATCAACACAAGTCTCCTCTCAGCACCATAAACAGCATGATCCCTTTATATAGTTAAATCACCTGTCTGTCAATGACCGATCGGTCTCTGCTGTCAGTTTGTTTGACGGTCTCTCTCTCCCCTCTCTCTCTCTACCCCCTCCTCCTCTCTCTCCCTCCCTACTCCCCCACGCCTCCTCTCCCTCCCTCCCCCCTCCTCCCTACCTCTCCCCCCTCCTCCCTACCTCTCCCCCTCGTCTCTCAGGAGTGCTGTTGCTTAATGCGGTTCTCACTGTGCGAGCACACCAGGCGAACTCCCACAAGGACCAGGGCTGGGAGAAGCTGACAGACGCGGTGATCCAATGGCTCAATGATAACCTGGAGGGGCTGGTCTTCATGCTGTGGGGGTCCTATGCACAGAAAAAAGGAGGATCTATCAACAGGGTTAGATGGATATAGATCTCTGTCTCTCTCTCTCTATAGATGTGTGTGTGTGTGTGTGTGTGTGTGTGTGTGTGTGTGTGTATATACTCTCTCTCTCTCACACACACACACACACACAATTTGATATACTGAATTAATCTAAATGCATTTTCTAATCGTTAGCAATAGACATTTGTTCTGACGAACTTAGCTTAATACATAGTATCTAATGGTTTGCGTGGCAGCACTATTTGTATGTAGCCTTTCATAGGAACGTTGGATAAATGGAGCGTGTGGTGGTGAAAACTTGTAATACACTTAAACGTCAAGAATACTTCTAACCTCTTGCAACGGTACTCTTATGTTCGGTAGAAACGTCACCACGTCCTCCAGTCCGTGCATCCGTCTCCGCTGTCGGCACACCGGGGATTCTTCGGTTGCAAGCACTTCTCCAAGACCAACGAGCTGCTTAAGAAATCAGGGAGGCAACCGATAGACTGGACCGCACTTTGAGAACCGGCTCTGAAATGCGAATCCTGGAAACTTGTTTGCTAGCTACTGACCAAACCGTATAAGCTTACGTTTTCATTTTTGTGTCTTTTTACATTTTTGCGGAGTTTTCCGCCACACTATAGAGTGAGTTGGGGTGTGTGTTTGTTATTGTCAATGTTAATGTTGTCCGAGGTTGCACATAAGTTTACGTTTTCTTTTAAGACTCGAGGTAACGCAGCTTATTGGAAATGCAAGTGGTTAGTTAAACATTGTTACATGCATTACCTCTAAGTACACCCACGGCTGAATACGGGAAATACTTTTTTTTTATACATATATTCATACATTAGTTTATGTTTTTGTACTTCTAAATAAACATCTAACTTCCGTATCGTTTCTAATTGGCGTTTGGACCTCAACATCTGTCAAATCAGAGACAGAAGAAGGCGTGTCATGTTGGCGTAATGCAGAACCGAGGACAGGCTAGCTGTGTTGGTGGCTTGCTGATTCAAGGAGATTTAAACACGAAACAGCTGAGCTACGAGACGTCAGATCTGCTACTCAGGCAATAACTTCACGCTAAATAAATCACGCTAGCTAGTCAAATTGTGCAGCCCTATATTGTTAGTGTTTTATAGCAGACACAAACAATGCCTGTTGAAAGTTTGCCTATTCGACAGTCGTCTTTCCATGTTCGGTTACTACAACAGTATCTGGGTTTGCTGAAAAATTACCCCATCCTCACCAAATCTGTAACGAGGTTAGTAAGTTTTAGTAGTTTGCCAGGAGTCTACAATGTACTGTATAAGCTATAAACTCAGCAAGACAAGTCCATTTAAAGTTATATTTAGTTGCAACTTTGCCGCCATTTGTATTCAAACAGGTTTGCCTTGCTATTTTACAGGTTTCTCTCTCAATGCACATCCATTTGCTAATTATATTGTTTTATTTGAACGAATTTGTCTACCTTTGAAGTTACTGACTTGATATAGCCTATCCCTAAAGTAAACACGCGTCTCTTTCAACATGGACTCTCGTCTGCTTGTTTTAGCCTATCACCATCTGCAGAGAGAAACTCCCCTGGTTTGAAACCGCTGTCTTCTGAAACTCAATGATGATTGCGTTTCATTTTTACTGTCCAATGATCACTTCTGTTATAACTTTGCATCTGCAGTGGCATACTCTCAGCGTTGGGTAACATCCTGTCTCAAACGTTAGAGGCAAGAAAAAAGACAAAGGGTTTGAAAAAGATTGACATTAATGGACCTACTCGATATGCCATTTACGGGTAAGCAACTACAAAACAAGATGTTTCCTCTGGTCCCAATGACAGAATGTTACTTTAAAGCCTAAATCTTGACATGAACGACTAATTTCTATATTGCTGCATTGCCATGAGGACCAACTGATGTCCACAGTCAGATAATTTGGTGTCAATGGTCAGTTAATCCAATCAAAATGTATTTGTATAGCCCTTTTTTATAAGCAATGTCACAGACGCCCATAAAATTGAGGGACAAGGGGGAAACTCGTCCTCTGAAAGAAATCAATACAGGTGGAAAAAAGGGAAGAAACCTTAGATTGTGTTTGTTTCCGTAGGCTTTTTGTCACAGGGCCTGTGAGCCACGTGTTCTACCAGCTGATGGAGGTCATGATGCCTGCGTCTGAGCCTTACTGTGTGGTCAAACGACTCCTGCTGGACCGTCTCGTCTTCGCTCCCGCCTTCCTGCTGCTCTTTTACTTTGTCATGAACATCCTGGAGGTTGGCTTGAGTCTCCCCTCTCTCCATCAACTCTCTCTCCGTACTCTCCCCTCCATCAACTCTCTCTCCGTACTCTCCCCTCCATCAACTCTCTCTCCATACTCTCCCCTCCATCAACTCTCTCTCCATACTCTCCTCTCCATCAACTCTCTCTCCATACTCTCCCCTCCATCAACTCTCTCTCCATACTCTCCTCTCCATCAACTCTCTCTCCGTACTCTCCCCTCCATCAACTCTCTCTCCATACTCTCCCCTCCATCAACTCTCTCTCCGTACTCTCCCCTCCATCAACTCTCTCTCCATACTCTCCTCTCCATCAACTCTCTCTCCATCAACTCTCTCTCCATCAACTCTCTCTCCATACTCTCCTCTCCATCAACTCTCTCTCCATACTCTCCTCTCCATCAACTCTCTCCATACTCTCCTCTCCATCAACTCTCCTCTCCATCAACTCTCTCTCCATACTCTCCTCTCCATCAACTCTCTCTCCATACTCTCTCCTCTCTCCATCAACTCTCTCTCCATACTCTCTCTCCATACTCTCCCCTCTCTCCATCAACTCTCTCCATACTCTCCCCCCTCTCCATCAACTCTCTCTCTCCATACTCTCTCCTCTCTCCATCAACTCTCTCCATACTCTCTCCTCTCTCCATCAATGCTCTCTCCCTCTACTCCCTCTCCATATCTCCAACTCTCTTTCACTCTCCTATCACTCACCCTCCCTACTCTATCACTCTCCTCTCTCAACTCTCCCACCCCCTCCTCCTTCTCTGGTCATCATTCATCATTAGCTTCCTTCTCCCTCCCCATCAATCTCTTTCCCTTAGTTTCTGTTTTCACAACATCATCAGATGTATTGATTTACTGGTTGGTATGAAAAGTATTTCATGAGTATTTCATGTTTCTCAGGGAAGGAGTTTATCAGAGTTTGAGGGCAAAGTGAGAACTAGCTATTGGGCTGCCTTGAAAATGAACTGGAAAGTGTGGACACCTTTCCAGTTTATCAACATCAACTACGTACCTGTTCAGGTGAGCTTTTGACATAACTGGTCTTTTATTGTGGCTTGTTGTTGTGTGTTTTTGGATTGGTCTAACTGGTTATTACCACGGTATACTTTTGTTTTCCCAGTTTCGAGTGCTGTTCGCCAACATGGTCGCCTTGTTTTGGTATGCTTACCTCGCATCTGTGAGGAAGTAAAATCTGGACTGCTTCATGCTGGCTGGGGAGGGCCCAGTCTCGCATTACAGTTGTAATGATTACGCTAGAGATTACTGACACTGAAATAAGGAAACTATAAAACATGCAGGGAGTTAACTCATCTCAATTTAATCTCAATCTACATACCATCTGAACCATCGTTTGTTGGTCTGGTATTGGATAGGTCTTTAACACTTTTTGTTTTGTTTTTTTTTTTTATTATTATTTGTTTTATTTTCATAAAGATAACACAATAAGTCACAGAACACACTGTAGCCATAGTTACCGGAGCAGAACAAATTTCATCTCCGGTGTCAAGTATTTTCTGCAAAAAGCGATGCTTGTTGAATCACTTCCTGTCTGAAGTAGCAGCAGTGTTGTGGCAATGTTATGTGTTGTGACCTACAGGCTACCTTATAGCAGGTTTGTTTCAGGACAAAGTTACACTGAACTACTACTGAACTGTTTTGTTGTGTGTTGTGACCTACAGGCTACCTTATAGCAGGTTTGTTTCAGGACAAAGTTACACTGAACTACTACTGAACTGTTTTAACCAAGACTTCCATCATTTGACCTTGTGGTGCCGTCTCAAGCAGTATGTCAAGACCACCGTGCCATTTTGTTATGGCTGACAAATGAAGCGTATACATGCTGTAAATTATCAATTTTAATATTGATATATTACATATGACAGTGATAGACGAATACATATTTCACTTGAACAATTACTTATTAATGATTTCCTCCTTGTTTTAATAATTTAAATAATGATTTAAGAACACTTCGTCCACATACTTCCAGGGTAAAAAGTTATATAATTTAAAATTTCATGTGAAAGTTTGGGAAATGTTCAGCCTCCCCTTAAACGGAGCGTCAGGAAAATTGTACCACCAGCCGTTACGTCATAGTCGGCCAGAGTCCTTCCGTCATCGAGTTGCTTGCCGTTATAGATCAATCTCTGTTGATCGACGGGAACCCGCTCCTTGTTATAAACCCTGGCTTTGAACTTGGAAACGGTCTCCTCAGGCGAGACATCGTACACGCTTGTCTGACCTTTTTCATTCTTCAGGAACAGCTGGAATGGCGCGGGTTCAGGAGTCACCAGCAGCAACACTGTAGATCCACCACTCAAGCCGTAAGAACTCAAAGCTTTCGTGTCATCGCTGAGTTGAATCATTTGCCCGTTTCCGCTGGACAGTTTGATTCTGGCCACAGGCACTTGGAAGACCTCGGAGATGCGTGTTTTAAGATCCCTGACGGTTGCGTTCTGCCTCACGCTCACGGGACGGGCTGCACCATCCAACATTTTGACGATAAGCTCCATAGTGAAAACCTGAACACAACACAAAAAAGATCAATAATATTTAATTTAAATAAATGTCAGGCTACTTAAAATCATACTTGTGAATAGTCGTATACACTCTCGTAGTATAGCCTATAAATACACAAGATATGAAAATGACTTATTTTTACCTTGGTTGTGTTCCAGCGAGTTCTGAGGATTGTTTTGATGAACAGCTGCTTAAGATATTGCCTTGATGTCAGTGACAGTCCACAGGAAACCGAAGCGCTATATAAACCAAATCAGCCCGCGTCACGCCCATCTTTATAAGATTCGTTTTCCCTCGGTTCAGTCACAGTCCAAGTTTCGTTTTTCTTTCTCAAATCTGTCTGGCCTGTGAATGGGGATTTCCGGAATTCATAGGCCGGATAAAATGGCTCGTTTACAATGATACCTGTATAATCATCCTCACAAGGCAATATTTGTATTTAATTTACAATGCCTCATTACTAACTCTTATAGAAGGTCACGTGACATGTATCAAACTTCTAGAATGACTCATGAAATGGAAATTTTTCCAGGTGAGATGAGCATTCTTAATCAAGGTAAACCATTAACTCGATGACATGACTCATTAAGATTCACTTCATAGGATCCGATTCTAATGGATTTTGTGGAGGATTTTTCGCGTCTCAATTATGACAGCTCACTGTTCGATGTTGAATATGTCAACGCGATTCAACAAAACAAGATTCAGAAGTTCATGAAATATAACGATATATTATATTCACAATGTTACAAATCATTTCACGTTGAATTTGTTTACAGGATATTTAGACATTAAAGTAGGCTATAGTAGACGAAAAATAGACCTTAGCATTCAGGTTAAAGTGCTTTGTGGATTTGATTATCCAAGTAATCTTCATGAAACACGCACAACAAGCACAAAAGCAGCAAAACATTACCTTTCAGTCTCATGGCAACATTAACGAACTCAACAGCGACATCTTGTGGGGAAACAGCAGGCATATACATGACATTACATATTCACATGATGACATCCAATACAACATTGCATTTCCTAACTGTTGAGGCCATTTCTGAGTGAATCAATATTTTCCCAACATCAATCTGGACATTAAAACTCGTTTAGAAACATTTGGAGTACCTTAAATGTTAAAGTACATACTTTTTAGGAACGACTCTATTCCAAACAGGAAGAAGAATTTTCGCTTGTACCTTGTCCCCTGTATACCACTGGTCGTTTCTTGGGATTTACCGGAAGTAGAGGTAGCGTCACTAAATAAATGCCAACGTCATTGTTGATAGAATGCCCATGTGCTTTACATTCAGGTCCTGATAACTACAACAGCATGTTTTACGACAGACTATTCATTCAACTGTAAAACAATCTTTTTTTTAAAAGAAGATAATATACATTAATGAAACAATAAACAAGGATATGTGCAAAGTAATTATCTGGTGGAGTGTGTACATCCCTTTTGATATTTAACAGATTTACATTTCAACATGACGTTCAATATCCTACACTTTTCCTAGCTGTACTGTTACTAGGTTACAGTACAAAATGGCTTTCATTTGAGTGACAGAATATTTTCACTCAGCACTGCTGAGGGAAAAAATGATTTTAAATGATTATTTTAAACATAATTAACTGTTCGCTATCGAACAACAAATCAGGCATTGTCAGTTCTTTGAATGCAAGCAGTTTCAAATAATAACTAGCAGAGCCTTTGGTTGTGTTTTGTATCATTGCCACCTTTTGAATTGATTCAATATTTAATACCAATTTAATCTCAGTTCATGACGCTACGACTACTTCTCGTGCCACATTCTTCACATCGCTGCACGAAATTGAAACCGAAAATAGAACCTCGTCTGAAATTATTTCCAATGAAATCGGTCCCTACAACCTTCTTACAAGGCTCTTAAGTATCACGCATACGCCGTGAGATTCCTACCGAATGGATGCATGTAGCCACATGAAGTTGGTGTCAATAGGCTGTTATTGACATGGCTCCAGGACGTCTGTTTATTGGAAATCTGTGGCCTATCGCCTTCGATTCTATCCTTTAACCAGCTAGCAAGCATTATTAACATTATTGGTATGGTGTGATTTCGAGCATATAATCTACCCCATGAAAGAATATGAACAAATGGGGGGGGGGGGATCCCCAATTTGCAACTTTTCACCAGAAAGCATCTTTTGAAAGGGTGAAGCTGAAACCAGTGGGTCGCTTTTTTCAATAAACGATACTTGATCGACACCAAAGTTGCGTCAGACTATTTACGACTTAACTATCGGTGCATCGAAGGCTAAGTAACAAGAGCGTTAAACGGCATTCTGGCCTCGTCCTCGTCCTCCATGTTGCCTCTCTGGTCTGACCTCTCCGGACAGAAGACCAGACGGAGCAGCGCGAGCCCACCGCGCACCAACAACCTCAATAACAGAAAAGCAAAAGGCACCGTAACTTCCATCAAGTGAAATATCGGCGCGCTGAAACGACTCAAAAAACATGTCACGAAAAACGTTGCTAGGGCAACGCACGGATACAGCGCCAGCTTCGCGAACATAAACGCGTGATCTCGACCTCCGTACCTGACGTACGGGTGCAGTGTCTCGCGCTCGTTAAACAGAGCCGATACCCAAATCGCGAGCTGGAACACGCCCGCGAAGAAAATGATGACGCAGCTAATCTGGATAGCTTCCAGTTCGTTACGGGAGTTGCGGGGGAACTCGTGAGTCAAGGTGTACGCTAGCGGTAATCCTCCGACGAAAGCCAGGGAAAAAGTGTTTAGCAAGCCCATTAAGCGTGTAGTCTTGATGACATGAAGAAAGAGAGAGTGGTGGACAAACCACAGGAGACCCACAGTAGCGAAGGAACCAAAGTAGGCCAGATATTCAGGGCCGTACTCTTGGAGGGCAGCTATCAGGCTGCCGCCATACTTCTTCCGCACCTCACTGGGGTTAGGGACGTTATCCTCGCTGGAGGAACACACACACACACACACACACACACACACACACACACACACACACACACAAGGGATCATCAATAAAAAAACGAAACAGGAAAAAGCATTGTTGCTGTTCTCGTTACATAGATTATACCGTATATCACCGTAGGAACCAGCAGTGAGGGAAACGGAAAGTCAGATTCACTGAAAGTCTCTACTACCTGGTCCAGACTAGAGAAAAAAAACTTCAATTTCTCCTCCCCACCCCTCAACACGTTTGGCCGCACACACCAACCAGGTCACGCACCATATGTCCAGGATGAGGAGCGTGGCCACGATGGCGTAGACTCCATCACTGAAGGCCTCCACCCGCTCCTTGCTCAGCGGTTCGTTAGGATGGTAAGTGTAGAACAACATGGAGTCTGGAGTTTCTTCAACTTGGCCTGAGGTAACGAAAGAAAAAACTAAATCGACTTCAAAATCAGGCCCAACAAATGGAATCTATTCTGCAGATTATTTTAACCAAAATTGTGTTTGTTATTTTGGGGGGGTACCATCTGTTGATCTACAGTCAGACAGCTATGCCCAAGCCCCAAATGTTCTGTTCATTGTTATTTAACAGTAGGGAGGCACGTACCTATAGCCTTGCTACGACACCATTTCAAAGACTCTGTGATGTAGGGCAAGAAGATGACCACAGCCAGTATCACGTAGGACTGAAACGCAAAGACAACTTAATTTGGCACGGCCATGAATCGAACTGGAAACCTGCTGAGTTCTAACTGCTCAGCCATCTAACTCCCTGAAGTAGCCATGACGTCTACGTACCAACTCGAAGAAGATGAAGGAGAAGATGCTAGCAAAGAAGCACATGATAGGAACCCTCATGATGACCTTGAGGATGTGATGCTTGTAGAATGCCTGGTTCTCTGAGATCTGGATCTGGTCGTTCAGGAGGAACGGACGACTGAAGCCGTACACCACTATGACTGACTGGGAGGAGAGGTGGAGGAGGAGAGGTGGGGGGGTGGGTGCAGTCGCTGAATGTTTTTTTTGTTTGTGTGTGTGTGCTGGGTGGAGGAGAGGTGGAGGTGGGATGGAGGTGAGGTTGAGGAGGGGTGAAGGTGGGGTGGAGGAGAGGTAGAGGTGGGGTGGAGGGGAGAGGTGGGAAGGTGGAGGAGAGGAGGAGGAGAGGTGGGGGGTGGAGGAGGAGAGTAGCAGGGTCGGAGGAGAGAGAGTGAGAAGGAGGACCGGTGGGGAGGATAGCATCAGAGTGGGAAGGGGTCGGACTGAAGGAAGGTGGGGGGGATGGTTTGGACAGGAGAAAAGTGGGGGGGACGGTGGAGGTAAGAGAGCTGGGCAGGTGAGTGAGGACAGGTGGAGGTGGAGGAGGAGAGAGTGGAGGAAGACGGGAAGGAGAGGTAGGGAGAACCCAGAAGTGGGGGGGCGGAGGACAGGTGGGAGGGGTGGGAGGAGGAGATGGGGGTGGAAAGCGTGGATAAGAGGTCGGGGGCTATCGTCGGGGCAGGGTGGTTGAAGAGGGACGTAATGGGGGGTGGGGAGACAGGTGGTGGGGTGGGGGGTGGAGGAGAAGTGGGGGGGGACGGTGGAGGAGGAAGAGGTGGGGGGAGGATGGAGAGGGTAAGGGGGTGGAGGAGAAAGAGGTGGGGGGGTGGAGGGGAGAGGTTGGGGGTGGAGTACAGGTGGGCAGGGTTGAGGAGAGAGGTTGTGGGGA
>BROE01000025.1:8282449-8302449 GCA_036571765.1 Plecoglossus altivelis
GTGGAGGAGGAGAGGTGGGGGGAGGATGGAGAGGTAAGGGGGTGGAGGAGAAGAGGTGGGGGGGTGGAGGAGGAGAGGTGGGGGGGTGGAGTACAGGTGGGAGGGTGGAGGAGGAGAGGTGTGGGGGGTGAAAGAGAGGTGGAGAAGAGTAATGTATCAATGGGTGGAGGAAAGGAACATGTACAGTCTAAGACTAAAAAAACCAAAAACATGTCTGTATTTTTTCCATCTAGGATTTCTGTCCAATCATCAGTTGATCAGTGAAAGCACTGGCATGACAATGTATGTTTATGTCGCAAGAACAGTACACATACATACATGTTAGATAGACCCACCTGAATTAGTCCCATTACCATGACACAAGCACAGAACAATAGGATTCCTAGGATGTGCTTAGGGAAGGTTGCCATGAGAGAAAACTGTGGAAAACAAAAGGAGATGATATTAAAATAATTCATATAAAAATGATTAACCCACCAATGCTCGAATGTGCATCTTATTTGGTTGTATTCACATGAATTCACTTTTGAAACTAAAATAATACGAAGCAAAACGAGTAAACCTGAAGACAGAAAGGTAGTCATGTGCGATTTATCTACTATAAGTAGTCTGACTTACTGTGTATGGAAGAAATGTTATCAACATCATGCAGGCCTGAAATAAGCAAAATACAAACGTAAACCACAACGCAATAAATGTGCATTTACTCGTGTATCTTAATAAAACGCCATTGTTTAGATTTTACCAAATTGAGAAGGGCAAGGCAGTCGTCTATACGCTCGATCACTTGAAACAACCTGTGACAACAGTAAACTGATCAATTAAAAATGAGCCAATCACATCGTGACTCAGGAGAGCGCTACTCCGAATGATTCTCACCTGATGTGTGCGGCCCAGGCCACACTGACTATCAAGAAAGTCATCAGATAGACAGCGATTTTTGTGGATAGCAGAGCTTGTAAACTTTCCTTTAGTTCCTGTCAGAGAGTTGTAACATGAACACGTACTCAGTAATACGGTGTAAATATACACATTAAAATATACACATTAAAATATACACATTAATTAAATGTGATTCAGTTCTACAACCGTTACCTCGTTATCTTCCACTTTTGTATGAGCAACAGGTAATATCTGAAAACACATAACTTTTATGATTAGATACATTTGTGTGTGACATTTTGGTTGACGTTAATCCAATTGTTGTATGCTACTTTGATCTGCATGGTGGCGATCTATGAAAGCATACTGTTAATGTACAGATAAACTGCTGTCGAATCGCTACGTTTCATCATCTATACCTCGTACAATCTATTTCCTTTTAATGGCGCCTTTCTAAGTATGGTCAGGTGAATTCATGTGAAATGACGTGAGTTATTTACCATGACAGTGGCTATAATTGAGATGAGCGCGTCGCTGTAAGCGAGCAGCCGATGCGAAGACTGCGTGCTTGAGTGACCCTCCCTTTCAAACGGATTAAGACTTCCGATGAACGAAGACGCGTGACTCGTCGTTCTTCTCTTCTCCATCTCTTCATCAACGTGATGTTCGATGATCTCATTATCGACGTTTTCCCCCATCGTGACAAGTCATGTAGCAGACAACGTAGACTACAGTCAAAACATGCGAGGACTGCAGCTTTGTTTGCAAACAAGGATGACAGCTGACTGTAACAGCGGGGTGAAGCCAGCCTCAACGGACAAAACTCATTTCCGGTTGATTTATTCAAACATTTCAAAATAAAAGATTACGACACAGGTTTTTTTTCCATAACAGGTCCTTTTGTTATGTATGGGACGCGTTATACTAAAGCGATGCCAGTATTAGTCAATAGCACAATGTTATTAATAGTACTGAACAAATGAACAACCACAATTACGTGGGTAATCCAAAATACCACCGGAATCAAACTTTGTGGGACATTTTTAACTGTGCTCTTATTGTGAACTCGAATTTGGAAAAACGCAAATGTTAAAGGACTAGCCTAGCCCGTTCCATAGTGCTGACTGATGACGGAAAAGCCATTATAATATTTTTGTGCTCGTTTAGAGATTTACAAAATTCTCATAAATATCAGTCAGCAAAATACAGAAATATGCATGAAAATATACAACCAGATAAATGTTATTTAAAAAGGGGTTTTCCTCTTCTTGCAGGTGTTACCGGCCACTAACAAAACTCGATTCAAAGCACAGTCGAGTAGGTTTAATGTAGTGTATTAAACTTCAGACAGATAAAACAAATATTTATCCTCAACAAACATCACAACACTGAATTTTACTACCAGCTTGTTTAAACTTGGAGTTAACCACGGACATAATATAAAACTAGGTAAGGCATTACAGTCAGACTATAATGGTCTAAAACCTTCTAAAATGTGCACTTTTCAGCCTTTAGGTCCTTATCATGGATCTCAAACTAATGCCATAATGCGAAAGTGGTGCCTCTACATTCTTGTTTTATTGATGCTCCTTCAGGAAGTCCGTCATGTAAACTGCCAGAGCTTGGGAGTCTTCTACAGTCACAGCGTTGTACAGAGACGCACGCATTCCTCCAACTGACCTGTATAGGGAGACAGACAGCTTCTGTAAATAACCAGGACAACCAACAACAGAAATACCCTTTTCCCCCCCCAATGATCTAATTTATTAAATAATCCAGGTTTATGTCAAGGAAACTGGCTACATTGAAGAGAACCCCTATCTCCCTCCAAGGTGACGTTTTTCTGAATAGGCCACAACAGACACAACATCAAGGTTATGATTCAAACCAGGACACAACATGGTTTTTCTTCAAAAAAAACCCCCGTCTCGTTTGACGTCTCGCACCTGTGTCCTTTCAGAGAGATCATCCCTCGTTTAGAAGCACCGTTCAAAAACTCAGCTTCCAGAGTATCGTCTCCGTCCGGGCCGCCCACGCGGAAAGGGACGTTCATACGACTCCTGCAGACGGTGTCAACAGGACAACTGGAGGAAGAGGAGGAGGAGAGAGGAGGAGGAGAGAGGAGGAAGAGGAGGGGGGAGAATGGAGGAAGAGGAGGGGGGAGAATGGAGGGGAGGGGAACGACAAGGACAGGTCACCGTGGGAACAGCAGACTGACAGATGCCAAAAGGGACAGCAGCCAAGCAAACAGAGGAGTCCAGCAGAGGCCACTCACGAGTAGAAACCTGCGGAGGAGTCGATGATGTCATAGATCATGGAGGACTTGCGCTTGTTCAGCGTCTCCATGGCAGCCGTGCCTCCGTTGTTCTTGATCCACTCCAGAACAAGACTCATGATGTAGATACTGGAGGATGCAAGCAGACATAACATTACACAAAACAAATATTGTATGCAGTAATATCTATAAAGGAAAGTCATTTATATGGTTGGGTTGGGGGAGGGGGGTGGAAGGGCGAGGGGGGGTTGGACAGGCGAGGGGGGTCAGTACTGAAGTAGGGGGGGGGACAGGGCGAGGGGGTGGACAGGGCGAAGGGGGGTCATTCCGCCCTAGTACCCTGAGAGGGGGGGTAGGTGGACAGGCTGAGGGGTTGGACAAGGGAGGGGGTGTTGGGACAGGGCGTAGGGGGGGGTGGACAGGGCGAGGGGGGGTCAGTACCTGAAGCAGGGGGGGGTGGACAGGGCGAGGGGGGGGTTTTGATTGATGATTTATGCTGGGCTTAATATAGCACCTCAGTATCTTAGTTATTTTAGACGTCACCTGTTTCATGTAGTACTGGGTGTGGACTAGGAGCGTACCGGCATCTCGATAGTCCTGGTGTGCTCCCAATTGCAACTTTATGGGTCGCAAGTATATGTGCAGCTCACCTATGAACAAGAAGATTTGAGCATGGCTCAACTGTGGTTGTCCGGGGTAAAATATTGGCACGAGAAACGATTAGCTGCGACTGTGACTACGCCATCGTTATGCTCGAAGTAGAGTTCTTGGTATGTATTCTCTTTTACTGTATAGTACTAATCTATTTTAAAGTTGTTGGACAGGGGGGGGGGGGTCAGTACCTGAAGCAGGGGGGGGTGTTGTACAGAGAGTTGTTTCCAGCCTGCACTTTGTAGTCCAGGACGATGGGACACTCATTCAGGGTGTAGCCCAACAGGTCCTCTCGCACGATCACCACGGTAACCCCGGCACAGCCAACGTTCTTCTGTGCCCCTGCGTAGATAAGCCCGTACTGCCGGAGGAAACACACACACGCACACACACACAAACACACGACTTGTTTAGACGTCAGAAAGAAGGTGGAAGAAAAACGGAGTGTGTTTCTTGGCGACACTGACCTTTGACACGTCAACAGGACGAGACAGGAAGTTGGAGGACATGTCGCTGACCAGCACGGCGCCGCGAGTGTCGGGGACAAAGTTGTACTCCACGCCGTGCACCGTCTCGTTGCAGCAGTAGTACACGTAAGAGGCGGAGGGGTTTAGAGTCCAGCTACTGGGGTCTGGGATCTCTGCAAACACAATGGTTACTCAGGAGAAGGAAACCACAGCTGTATACAAACTAACTGGGATGACCTTTTCACAAGAGACGTCACACACGGATTCGCGTACGAACACAGAACAGTAACTGGTAGAACCGAAAAAAATACATCAGAGGAATTTTAAGAATCTTTCCCTACATTGCAGTTCTTGTCTGACACTTTCTGCTTCTAAGACCAAAACAACTCTAAGTTAAAAAAAATTTAAAACGCTTATTTTTGCGTGTCAAAAGATTTTACCCTGTTATTTAAGATACACACATACTGCATCCTCAAAAGCACTTTATTCTTTATTTCAAAGCTGGCTAAAGCTAAACAATTCAGCCAGTCTGACAAGAACATTGCCCAACCATGTGAGAACATAGCTAGCATGCTTGTCTTCACAAGCCCAGGAAACAGGCCCACTTTGTGTTCGCTCCAGACAACTCTAGATTACAAACGTTGTATTCCTTTCCCAGTTCATTCCAGATCTTCAAATGATGATCATGTGAGACTGACCACAAGTAGAATGTGTGTTTAAACGTATGTTATGTTCACACTAATTACTATCACTGGTTACGCAAGTGAACTCAAGCTGTCAAATTTTGGGTGGATCACCTCGACATTCTTGCACGCACACACACAACACACAACACACAACACACTACACACTACACACAACACACTACACACCACACACCACACACTCCACACTACACACCACACACCACACACTACACACTACACACTACACACTACACACTACACACTTACTAGTGTAGCTGTCCAGTTTGGGATGGATCACGTTCACTTTGCCATACTTTTCTGCCTCCTTGGCAGCTCTGGATGACCAGGTGCCAGTCACGATGTAGTCAGCACACCTGCCTTCCTTTAGACCAATCAGGTTGAGCGGTACGGCACTAAACTGGCCAGATCCACCCCCTTGAAGAAACATCACTTTGTAGTTGTTGGGAATATTTCTGCATGAAAAAAGGGATTCCACAAACAGTTACACCCGAAATAAAAACACAAAAAATAAGAATACTTTTCTTAAAATGATTTAACTGGATACAGGATACATAAACAAACAAAGAACAACTTTGGACATTAAAGCAACGACGATATGAACCAATGAAATTATACATCAGTGACGTGGATGAACAACTATTCCGTCCAATCATCACTCCTGATGTAGAAACATTAAAACAGCCCCAGTGAAACATGAGGTGAATACGATCAATCGCAAATACTTCAACCGTTCAGAGCTGTGAAGTGTGTGCGGACATCGCCATGCTGGACAGGGCTCACGGTCAACCTGGCCGGACGCCAGACTATTTGTGCATTCAACGGCGCTGTGTGGTTGCCTAGCAACGCCACGTAACGCCTGGGTGAACCGTCCCACATTAAATCGGGCCCAGTTCCTGCAAACAAGTGGACGGAACAGAGCCCAAATCCCTAACTATCTAAAACATCCACGTGTAAACACAATCATCTCAATGTTGTTTCGGTGTCTGAATGTAAAGTCTCTGATGAGTTTGAAATCATGTTAAATACTAAAACAGACTGTTTTCTAGTTAGAAGTCTTTGCTTGGTAAAGTTCAAAGAAGATGAGAGATTTGTGTTTGAAACCATCGAGTCGCTACTCACAGCAAGTCTCTCAACAGAGTTTCAGTTTTGGTCATTATTTTGTTGAAATCTGACGACCGATGACTCATTTCTAGAGAGAGAAAAGTAACACACATGTTCACACAAGAATAACATGTACACATGTTCATACAAGACCAGAGGTGTATCTGGTATTACTAGAAAGGAGTGACTCATCATTTGTGTCAATAAACTTTGTGCTTTTTGACTCTAGTTTGACAACTCAAAGTTTCGAGTGTGATTTCTTATGACTATGCACAGACAAGAATGACATCAGCTATGTTGGATATGGTGATAAAGTATTTTATAGTCTAGCACTTACCAAGAACACTGATCCCAAGTCCATTGTAGTCTACAAGCTCCTGTTGAGCTTTTAACAATACCTGGGAACATGGAACAAAAGTTAGCTTCTGGGAAAACAGAATATTAATCTAGTGAGCAGATAAACCTAAGAAAAGTGTTTAGGTAGCCGAGAGATTATTATTGTCAATGATCACTACTAATTAAGAAATAATGCAGCCTGCCCCCTGGCGGTGTTTTCAAGACACTGCACTTTCTCCCAGAGTTCGGCTGACGCAACCAAAGGATGCAACGCAAGGAGTCAATTGTTTAAGTCACATTCATCGATCTTATAATTAATATTTTTGCTTTTTGCAACAATTAAGCGAAATTAAGATGATGAAACCTGACGTCCCACGGCAGATTGGTGGTAATAATAGGAAAACATGTTTTTTGATCAAGTTCAGAACAAATGTCCGTTCAACTCAAGTCAAATTGTTCGAAGTAGTGGATTTGATTTGTTCCAACACTTTGCACCGCGCATAAAAGTTTAAGAGGGATTTAGACGATGGATAGCTAGGTGTCCGCTAAGCGGTGTCTTCAAACAGCCCGCAATCGATGCTTTTATACTTACCGACTGCGGAAGCTTGGCTGGTCCTGCACCAAAGTTGATAATTTCTTTCTTTTCCATGGTTACACAATCTTTTGAATCTTACTGTAAGACTACGTTGGTTCTTGCTTGCACGGATCAATACTCGCGTGGCGCAGACTTCTTCTGTACTTGCAGCTTGGGCTTTCAGAGTGAAAACCTCAGAAGACAGTTCAAGCCATTTCATTGGCCGCATCCACACGACTGAGTTACTATTCGATCAGTCATTGGTCGATTATGTTTTCTGAGGAACAGGGATTGGCTTTTCCGTCATGCCACATGTGATTTTGCAGGATCGCGTAATTCAGGAGTTTACATTATTAATTAAAGCGTAACTAGGAGGCTGAACACATTCATCCCAGTCTTGTTAGCGACAACTCTTTGCAAAGGGTTATTTTTTACTTTGCCCCGGTGGTAACATGAAGAAACACGATAGCCTAAAGTCAGTGAAAGAAAATATGGGGAAAAAAACTCACACACAAACTTTCACTATCAAATAGGCTATTTAACCGATCACAAAATAAAACTCAAAATACAAGCAAAAAGAAGCGCGTAAAAGTCGCTATGAAGTTTCCCGTAACAGATGGAATTTTACAAGACACAGCATCCAAACTCTGGCACGTAGAAACACAAACACAGTGAACAGCAGTCTCTTACAACCAGATCTGATGGCTGCTACTCAAAAGATAATAATTGGTTAACAAGTGGATAGGGTTTTTTAAGTACCTGTCTGGGTCAAAAGCAGGGTCAGAGGTCAGAGGTCGGAGGTGGAACGAGTGAAAAAGGGCTGTTGATCTCTTCTGCAGAGTGGAGGAGTTATATCAGGATAACGCGAGGGTTATGCACGTCATCTTGTCACTGTGTACTCACTGTGGTGCTACTGTTCCCTCAACACAGTCTATATTTGGGATGTGTTGACTTATAAACACAGTTGGTTTGGTCCCTGTTGAGTCATCTGGCATTTTTAGGGGTTATAAAAGCAGTTTGGAGCATGTTAGTCCATTCTGATTGAAGCTGTGGCATCATACCTGTTTGTGTGTGTGTGTGTGTGTGTACATGAGAGAGTGTGTGTGTGTGTTTGTGTGTGTGTACATGAGAGAGTGTGTGTGTGTGTTTGTGTACATGAGGATGTCTGTGTGTGTACATGAGAGAGTGTGTATGTGTGTTTGTGTGTGTGTACATGAGAGAGTGTGTGTGTGTGTGTGTGTACATGAGAGAGTGTGTGTGTGTACATGAGAGAGTGTGTGTGTGTACAGGAGAGACAGTGTGTGTGTGTACATGAGAGAATGTGTGTGTGTTTGTGTACATGAGAGTGTGTGTGTGTACATGAGTGTGTGTGTGTGTACATGAGACAGTGTGTGTGTGTGGTTCTGCACAGGTGAGCGCATCTGAGTAAGCATAAATAAATAACAAAGGTTTGTCTCTGTGTCAGAAACTGATCACTGCCCTTCAGGGTCCAGATGAAAGAAAGTGCATCTCTGTCCCTCTATTGGGGGGCTGCCCTTCCATCCCTCTCCCTCCCTCCATCCCTCCCTCTATCTCTGAACCTCCCTCCATCCCTCTCCCTCCCTCCATCCCTCTCCCTCCCTCCATCCCTCTCCCTCCCTCCATCCCTGTACCTCCCTCCATCCCTCCCTCCATCCCTCCCCCTCCCTCCATCTCTCCTCCACCCTCCGTCTCTGCTCCCCGCTCCCTCGCCCTCCCTCCGCCCCGCTTCAGGAACACGGAGGGGAACGTGTGCTTGAAGGCTTTTCTGAAGTTGTTTCCCATGAAGGCGTAGACGACAGGGTTTATGGATGAGTTGGAGTAGGACATGCAGTGGGCCCAGATCTTCACCTGCCAAAACGGTCAGAGTTCAACGTGACAGTCTGCGAGTGTGTGAGGGACACTACCTGACGTGACTTTCCTTCGGTAAGTATTCGTAGAGTTTGTATAGTTTGTATCTTTTTTAGTCTATGTATAGGAAAATTGTTATATTTATTTTAAATTGATTGTTGTTTGCCTGTACTGTTGTATGTCTGTACTTCTGTAGCACCGTGGCTCTGTGAGGCACGACATTTCGTTCCACTGTATGCCCCCGTATGTACCGGAATGACAATAAAGCTCAACTTGAACTTGAACTTGAACTTGAAGCGGACTGAGTGGCACCGACCTTGTAGAGTGAGTAGCTCCGAAGCTGAGGGCCAAACGCCTGCAGCAGGATGCAGATCTGGATGGGGCCCCAACACACGGTGAAGAGAGCCACCATCACCATGACCATCCGAGACACGCGAGCCCTCACCGCAGCCGCTCGTACTGCCTGGGCCTGCACCTGGTGGAGGACAAGGAAGGACCAGCCCAGAAGCTGTATGAGTAGTGTGTGTGTGGGTCAAATGCACAGCGGAAGATCGAATCAAGGAGCAGAAGTTCGACGAGCGTTTCCGAGGTCTGTCAGGGAACAGGCTGCGTTCACAAGCCACATCACAAACACCAGTGATGAAAACCCCAAATAACAAATAACACTCCAAAAAAGTGTGACAACAACACCAAAGTTACCCAGCTGGTTAGGACTTCCATGTGTGTGAGTGTGTGTGTGTGTGCGTGCGTGTGTGCGTGTGTGTGAGTGTGTGTGTTTGTGTGAGTGTGTGTGTGTGTTTGTGTGTGTGCGTGGATGTGTGCATGTGCATGTGTGTGTGTGTGTGTACCTGGCAGTTCCCATCCAGAGGCTGCACCCTAGCCTGGCCCATGCGCTGGAGCATGAAGGCGTAGCAGACGCTGATGGTGACCAGAGGGAGGAGATATACAGCCAGGAAGCTGTAGAGGATGAAGGCCTTCTGGAGGTGGGGCGATGGGAACACCTCACTGCAGTAGGTCTGCGGGCCGAACCAGAACCCTGCCTCCAGGCGCTGGTAAAGTGGAACTGGGACGGACAGGACCAGGGAACCTGGGGAGGAATGTGCAGTTATGGATGTGTGTGTGTGTGTGTGTGTGTGGAGGGAAGGCTAGAAGGAGCTGTATGCTGTGTGTGTGTGTGTGTATGTGTGTGTGTGTGTGTGTGTGTGTGTGTGTGTGTGTGTGTGTGTGTGTGTAATACCAATCCAGATGGACACTGAGACCGTCACGGCCATGCGTGGTGTGCGGTGCCTTAGCGACTGCAGAGGGTAGACGGTAACATAGCAACGGTCCACGCTCATGGCAGACAGCGTAATACAGGTGGCCTGAGCGGTCACCTGTCAACAAACAAACAAACAAACAAACAAACAAACACAAACGTTAGAAACGGAAGGATTCCGCCTCCTGTTACTTAAACATCCTCCGCTGTGTTTGCGTGCGATTCGCACTTGTTGAAGATAGCTGACTAATCGGCACATGATCTCGCCAAACACCCAGCTGGGCAGCGGGTAGAGAGTGGCTGTGAACGGCACGCAGCACACCAGGAACATGATGTCTGTAGTTGCCAGATTTACTGTAAGAAAAAATGTTACAAAGACAATTTATTATCCAGACTTCAACCCTGCTTATTTACAAAGCCGCGAATAGCGAATAGCGAACATTTACAAGACGAACATGTAGCCCTGATAACCCTACAAGTAGATGTAGATCTACGGTTAAACACAAGCGTTCAGCTGTTCTGAGTGTTGACTGCACGAACACATTATAAATAAAGTTTTTACGCACAAAACAACATCTTCATGCAGACGAAGTACCTATGTAGAAGTTGGTGACCGTCTTCATCTGCTGTTGCTTGGTGATCACGTGTATGACCAGTGAGTTACCCACCAACCCTACCAGCATGATCAGACCGAAAAAGGTCGGCACCAGCCAGGCGTCCACCAACAGCGGGGGGCCCTTGACCTCCAGGGGGGACGACTCGTTACACAGCGTCGCCTCTATACCCAGATCGCAGTACCGGCCTCCGGTCGTCGTCGTTAATTCCGGGTTTTCCGTCATTCCGCCGCGATGTGATTCCAACCGACGATCTCAACACTGTGATCCGCGCCTGAAGAATGTGTCGAATACAGTCCGTCAGATTCTGAAATAATCAATGCAGAAATGAGGTTCCTTCCAGGACGCAGCAGTTGTAGTTGGGTACAGCATTATCTGTGCTGGTCTATTAGACTACAAAGAGCGTTAACTAAACACCGTGAGTTGAAGTGTGTCGGTTTGAAAGGCTGAATGCATACGTTCAAGTCTTCATAAAGTCCAAATTAATTGGTTCCATGTATTTATTCAGTCTATTCCGTCACTCACAAAATGATTTTTTTTTAAGGATTTCTGAATATTTTTGTCATAGATCTAGGAAAACTCAACCTTCTATGATACATTTTCTTCTCATCTTTTGTGAAAATATGATAATTCAATAAAACCTGACAGCGCGTAGACACCAGCTAAACTGTATAATAACTATATAATACCAGATAACTAAGATAATGAAACTAAAATAAAATGTTGATCTTTATTTTGCGATGTTCCTGTGAAAAACATGATGCGGTCACCTGTTACACCGGGTCCTCTCGTGCGTCCCGCGTCCTGAGGTAGCTGCTAAACGGACGTCGATCTGTAGTTGGGTTCGTCTTGGCTAAGATCGCTGTTTAGATTTCGTTGTATTGTTTAATGCCGTTTATATTTTTGTTAATGGAACAGTCCAGGGTTACAGCCCTGCTCTACGAGAGGGCAACCAAGAAATGAAGAGAGAGATGAAGAGGGAGAGAGAGGGAGAGAGAGGGAGAGAGATGAAGAGGGAGAGAGAGAGATGGAGAGGGACAGAGAGGGAGAGAGAAAGGAGAGAGGGAGAGACAGGGAGAGAGAGAGATGGAGAGGGAGAGATGGAGAGGGAGAGGGAGAGGGAGAGAGAGGGAGAGAGATGAAGAGGGAGAGAGAGCAGAGAGAGAGATGGAGAGAGAGAGAGAGAGATGGAGAGGGAGAGAGATGAAGAGGGAGAGAGGAGAGAGAGATGGAGAGGGAGAGAGATGGAGAGAGGAGAGAGAGATGGAGAGAGGGATAGGCGAGAGGAGAGGGCAGGGGAGAGGGCAGAAAGATGGGAGGGAGGAGAATATGGAGAGAGAAATGGAAAGGGAAAATGTGAGCGTGTCCCAGCACATGTCTGAGTGTTTGTGTTGCGTTAACATCAAGCTGTTATCATCTGTGATTAACTGGGTCTCAGTGACCTTTCATATGGCTGCGAAGGAGAACCAGGAGATGCCAACTTCAAACGGATGAGAGTGAAGCTCTGAATGGCAACATTCAGTGAGAGAAATCGCTTGGCTTTCAGCAGCATCAAACAGCATAGTTGAGGATTTGGGATCAGTTTTTTTAAACACGTTTCAGATGAATAAAAAGAAGTTGAAGTCTAATCTTCTTTCCCGCTCTAAAATGAACTCTAAATCAAACTCACATTTAATAAAAGTGTGTTATTTTAAACGAGGCTTCATCGATGGCAACAATTTTGTGTCCATTACACGTGAAGTTGACAAAAAGGT
Source organism: Plecoglossus altivelis (assembly GCA_036571765.1). Lineage (NCBI taxonomy): Eukaryota > Metazoa > Chordata > Actinopteri > Osmeriformes > Plecoglossidae > Plecoglossus > Plecoglossus altivelis. Next base: position 8,294,935 of record BROE01000025.1, read on the forward strand.
GTAAACAGAGGAAGAAGAGCATCCATGTTGGACCTGCACAGGAGGTCACGTTGACACAACCATCAACAACCAGAGTCCATCTCTGCCAGCAGTTTACAGGTCTGACAAAGTGTTTCATGCCAGGTCTAATTACTCGCGAGAACAGTTTGACACTGAGTGACAATGACACGCTACACACTCCTCGGAGCAGAGAAGAACTGGCAAGATGGACGTGCAGCTTTGAGAAGGGATGGAAGCACCAAACACAGACACATCAGAGAGGAAATGATACTGATTTAAGAACTTAAGAGATCATTGATTTAAGAACTCTTAGTTCATTTTCGCATCATCCCAACGTGTTTTACATCAATCTGTTGAAAAACAAACAAACTGATTGCCCAAAGTTTGAAGTGATATCACCATCCAGTCTATGTACCGTCCTTCCATGACGTATGTTTGTTTATTTGTTTGCGAAGCAGGAGATTGTGGAGTTTGACTCTGTGCATGTTCCAAGTAGGTGACTGCGTGTGACACTAGTGAATGTAGTGACTGTAGTGAATGTAGTGACTGTGTGTGTGACTGTAGTGAATGTAGTGACTGTGTGTGTGACACTAGTGAATGTAGTGACTGTAGTGAATGTAGTGACTGTAGTGAATGTAGTGACTGTAGTGAATGTAGTGACTGTGTGTGTGACTGTATTGACTACGTGTCTGACTGTACTGACTGTGGTGTGTGTGTGTGTGTGTGTGTGTGGAGTCTGAGCATTCATCTGGACGGTGAGAAAGCAGTGTAGTAGATGTTTGTCCGACACACCAGTGGAGGAGAGCAGAGCAGAGAGGAAGTGTTGACTGTGAGCTTCAGGCTTCTGAGCAGGAACCCTCTGTCTCTCTGACCACTCCGAGGTCCAGGCAGCGTAGACAAAACCCTCTTGTACAACAGCCACTGAAGATCTCTGATGTCCTCAAAGTAGATTCCTCCTACAGCTAGACCGCAAACAAAGACAAAGATGAACACGTGGCATCAGACAGACTCATTGTACAGACTCGTCGTACAGACTCGTCGTACTGACTCGTCGTACAGACTCATCTGACAGACTCATCTGACAGACTCATCTGACAGACTCTAGGAGCCTCATCGTAAAGCCTCATCGTACAGCCTCATCGTACAGACTCATCGTACAGCCTCATCGTACAGACTCATCGTACAGACTCTAGGAGCTAAACGCAGCGTTCATGGATTGTAACTGTAGTTGGGGAGGCGGGAAGCGGAGACTGATGAGAGAAGTACGCTCTTTAGGAAAGACTGGTTCACAGTTCTAATGTGTCTCGTGTTCGGATGTCTGACAGTGCTGTAAGTTACCTGGTTGGCCACACCTTCTTCGGACAGGTTCCCGTCTCCATGGTTCACTTGGTCTCTGCTCCTTCCTCCCACAAACCCCGCCCACATCCGGACAAAGCTCCCCCTTCAATAGCAACTCCCTGATAGAGGACAGCGAATCACAGCGCAGTTCCGTCTGTCTCGCCGCCAGATAGGGCAAGAAGAACGAATCAGGTGACAGGGACCTGGGAAGCTCGTTTCCTGCGCAGCTCAGCGCTGCAGAGGCACAGCCCTGGGCGGGGTTAGAGGTGCGGAGGTCTGGGTTAGGAGCAGGGGTCTTGTAGGATTGTGTCTGGAGGTGTCTTCTCCTGTATTGAGGACCAGAGAGTCTCTGGATGGAGTCTGGGAGGAGGGCTTGGCTGCGTACGTTTCCGTGGACACCAGAGGCTGTTCCAAGGACGACCAGACGGACGGACAGAGAGTCACAGCGTGGAACAAGCCTCTCTAGTTTATCACCACTAGGGGGCGTCTTCCTCAGAGGCAGTTGGTCAAGTAAATCAGAAATCTGTAAAAAAAAAAAAAAAAAAGTTTTGTTTTTTTAAGAAATAGATTTTCCATTTCTGTTCAATATGAAGTCAGGAAAAGCAGGGCTTGATGTATTTTTTTTCCTACCTTCAACCCGTACAAGTCACCATCACCGCCATGTTTTCCACCTGTTTGGTCACTCATGGTCTTAATCACAAATATTGTTAGGAATGATTATTAGAATAGTGTTTGACAGATCCCGAAGGACTATCTTAATTAAAGGCTACAGCAGTAGAACATTGAAAATGATCTCTGGTCCACCTAATTCTAAGTTGAATCAAGCCTCTATCCACAGAGGATAGTACCTGAACAGGTGCTCTCTGGTTAGCACCATCTAATGGGATAATTGTGATACTTGGAACCAGATATTAACCATCCAATGACTCACTGATGATGTCATAGTCAAATAAAGTGCAGTTAAGATAATAGTATGACAAAGTATGGACGGTTAACAGGTTTGGTACATTTCTAGCGCACTATTTCGAACACTAGAACCATTTTTTCCATTCGTCAGATATCAAATCCCACAACGGTGTATTTTTAAAATCTCTTTATTTTATATGTTCCACACCAACTGTACATTACATTATACTGGTTAGAAATCTGAAGTATTAACAGCACACAGTTTATACAAACACTTGTTCTAGTCTGAGCAAAAGAAAATAAAAACAAAACTCGTACAGTGTTGTCGTTCCTTTAAGTGATTGGTTTGTTTCAGCTCTGTACTTTCAACAACTTGGATTTGAAATATTGTATTTGTTGAGAGATGACAGTTCAAACTCGCCATCTTGAATCTGAAGATGTGGACATGTTGAACGTCTCTATGCTTTTGACATGGTATCCTAGCAACACAAAGAGTGCACATGCACTTGTCAGATTCATTTCTAACACAAGATACTGTCAGAAGAATACAGAACCAAAACAAAAATAACTGACTGCAAAATATTTGAGAGATACATTATTGTGCGTTAAATGCGGTTTAAGGGTGTTGGGACATTCATTATATAAATATACTTACATATATATATGTATACTCCATTTCAAACAACCAAACTGCAAAACTGAGAATACCAGTTTCCTCTGTATTTGCATCACTTCCTCTGCTGAGTCAGGAAGTGGAGGGCAGTTCTGTCATTGGATGGATGGTAACTGACTCTGGACAGTTTGTACTGTAAGGCTATTAAACAGCCTTTTAAACCAGCGTGGAGGAAGTCTCCACCAAGTTGTTAGGTTAAGTAGCCTGGCAAGGGAGGACTTGAAGGGTTCACGGCTGAACGCCATGATTAAAGTTACAGGATCAAACTTGTAATCTGCTAAGAGCCTCGAGAGAAAGAACTTCGGACCCAAACGACATTTTAGAGACGACTACTGATGATGCGTGACGGCGCTACAGGTCATCCTGGTCGCTGTCCCGCGATAAGCTGGAGTCAGACACCATAGAGGCATAGTTAGAGAATGTCTAATGACAGACCTCTACCGCTGACCACAGGAAGTGACATGCAGGAAGAGGAAGTGAGCTTCTTTGCAAGGGTTTTTGTATGCTAGCTGAGTGTAGGGTGAGAGGGAGGGGACTTGTGGAGTGTGAGAGAGTCCATCCCATCATTCAGGCGTGTCGAGGGGAGGGAGAGCGTGTGACTCGTCGTAGCAGCATCGGCATGGCAACGTCCCAAAGAATTCCGTATTACTAGACTTCTTCAATCTTGCGTTTTATTTTCATTCGAGGGGCCTCCTGGTGGATGAAGTGACTAAAGTTGTGTGTGTGTGTGTGTGTCTCTGTGTATGTGTTTGTGTGGGTATGCGTGTGTGTGCGTATGTGTACGTGTGGGAGTGTGTGTGTGTGTGTATATGTGTGTGTGTGAGGGTGTGTGTGAGGGTGTGTGTGTGTATGCGTATGTGTATGTGTGTGTATGCGTGTGTGTGTGTGAGGAGGCCCTGCGATGTTTAGATGTTGAAACTCTCTCCGCAGCCACACGTTCCCTTGATGTTGGGGTTATTGAAGACAAACTCACTGGAGAGTTTTGTTTCTACATAGTCCATCTCTGTCCCCAGCAGAGTCAACTGAGCTTTCTTCTCAATGAACACCCTCACGCCTACAACGACAAGACATATGAACATATATATGCATACATGTACACAAACACGTATGTACTGTATACACAGGGTTCAGACCCTCATCTACTGAATAACAACTGGAGCTTTTTTCGAGCAGTTGAACTTGTGTCTTACCATCCTGCAGGACCTCTTCATCTGCCTTGTCCTTCTCCTTGGTGTAGTCCAGGGTGTAGGTGAGACCGTTACAGCCTCGCGTTCTCACCCCCACTTTCATACCGATCTGCGCGCACACAAACACGCCAAACACGTCACTTTCTCTCCTCAAAAGGCATTAGAAATGAAAGCGATTCGAGCTTGCGTTTTTTGATGTCGTTGTCGATTGTGTAGCATGAGCATGAAGCTGTACGTGTAGCTTGATATTGTAGCTGTTCGTGTAGCTTGATCATGTAGCTGTACGTGTAGCTTGATCATGTAGCTGTACGTGTAGCTTGATCATGTAGCTGTACGTGTAGCTTGATCGTGTAGCTGTTCGTGTAGCATGATCATGTAGCTGTACGTGTAGCTTGATCATGTAGCTGTACGTGTAGCTTGATCGTGTAGCTGTACGTGTAGCATGATCATGTAGCTTGATCATGTAGCTGTTCGTGTAGCATGATCATGTAGCTGTACGTGTAGCTTGATCATGTAGCTGTTCGTGTAGCATGAGCATGAAGCTGTACGTGTAGCTTAATCATGTAACTGTTCGTGTAGCTTGATATTGTAGCTGTTCGTGTAGCTTGATCATGTAGCTGTACGTGTAGCATGATCATGTAGCTTGATCATGTAGCTGTTCGTGTAGCATGATCATGTAGCTGTACGTGTAGCTTGATCGTGTAGCTGTACGTGTAGCTTAATCATGTAACTGTTCGTGTAGCATGATCATGTAGCTGTAAGTGCAGCTTGATCATGAAGCTCATACGCGTTGTGTGACGGGTTAGACACTCACACACTCCGGCTTATCCTGGAGTAACAGTCTGATCCTGTTCACAGCTGATGGAGTCTGAAGGACGCGGACAACAAGGGAATTAGCACTTATTAACCAGCTGAGTAATGCAGCCAGGACGAAAAGCGATGGATGAGTGAACGCAGATAGGATGCTTCGCTCTAAACGCTTGAACTTTAAAACTTTATTAGATATCTTCGCTTATTACACGCGAAGACAAAAGGAGCTTGTCGTTAAACGTCACTTATGTCTTAACCGTGACAGCAAACATGGTAGCACAAACGTTTACATTGAACCAAGCAAGCGACAAGTTTCCGAAACCATAACCCGTTGATTAATATTCGCAAATTTCACATTTCTTACAATCACTATGAACAGGGATGAACGTAAATGAACAATTATCTCCAACAACATGTGTGTTGTGATGTAACGTCATCGTCATTAGCTAGCTAGCCAAATCGAGCTAGCAAAAGAGGAGACAGTATATCTGGAATATGGTTAATTCGCTACACACAAACATCACTGACATTAATCCGTGGTTAACTGTCTATGCACACTGATGAAACACTTACCAGTGTTAATGCTGCTCTTGTGGCTAAAATCTTTCTTTTGCTGACCGCCCTGACGGTCGCTCGTACCATGGAGGCGGACATGTTTAGACTTTTGTAGAAAATTCTCCTGTCAGCGAACTGACGCGAAAACACTTCAGACGCGCAACCGCATGAGAAGCCCCGCCCCTTTGCTTAGGTAACTGTTTCGCAATTGGGTGACGCTTTAACTGACAGGCGATTAAGCCAATAGGTTTCCAGTTCACTGACGCCACAAACGACCAATGTGTTCTTACGAAAACGTCAAACTGCAGCCGTTATCTTGTCACTAACAGACACCTTCAACAAGTTACAACAGCAGGATTGGGAGGGGAACGTTTCATCTATCTTCAACCCAGTTAGCAGACGGTAACGTCATCGATGCACCATGTCTCTAAAAGTTTGAGAAACGATTAAATGACGCGGGGAAAAATATATCAACCAATTTTTCACCTAAATAATTTTTATTCAATAAGAAGGGTCTTTCAGACAGAACACTAGCAGCAATCAGTCTGGAGAATAGAGCCTTACATTACAGCTATCTTTCTGACTACCCAGAGCCACCAAGGCCCACTTATTACGGTGTCTGGCCAAACAAAATCATTAGTTTAACTTTTTTTTTTTTTCCTTCTCTTGAACTTTGTATCGACCACCTCCAGTTCCAGGAGCCACAGTCTATCTCTATATCAACATCTTGAGTTCAAAGAGAATTGTGATCAATTTCATATATTCAATAACTCAAAAGACATTCATTTGGAGTATACCATAAAATCGAGTTATGCTATTTTGCAACAAAAAAAGGCAAGAAATTAACATTCTGATAATAAACATAACAGAACACATCTAATAAATACTTCATGATTGACAAAATTGACTGTCACATCAGGAATATGATTGACTTGGTTGGGTAAAATTAACGACGTATTTCGATTACTGAGGGTGCTACTCTGGGTAGAGTTCACAGATCACGTTGAAGAGTTCACAGATCACGTTGAAGAGTTCGCAGATCACTGCAGTAGCCTTCATCTGGTGAGAGGAAAGTGGACATCGACTTGAATCATCTTTGGATACTCAAAAGTCGTAAGTAAAAACAAAACCAAACTTTTTGTTGTTGTTGCAGTTGAAAGAAATTCATTTGAGCCTTTGTTCAGGAAGTTCCACCTTATTTTAAAAACCCCGCAACAGTGCAGACATCCATGAGGAAAGCAGATGAAAGACCCTGTGTCGTGGGTCTGTCAGACACAGAGATCAGAGTCATGACACAAACTGTTGCTACACAAGGCCAGAGACACGGGGACCAATCAGTGCACAGGAAACAAATCAAACAAAATCACTCTCTTTTTTTTTCTTCTTTAAAAAAACAAACAAAAAAACAAAAACCAAAGTAAAAGCAGAAACTGCGTTGTTTAGGTAAACAAGAAAAGGACATGCATGCAGCTGGTTAAAACAAGTTCTTTAAAAAGCTCCTCCTCAGAGGAGGGAAGGTTTAAAAACATAAAAAGGCCGTTTGCTCCGCATCATGATGGGCCAATGGTGCTTTTCTGTCTTTATAGAGGGGGTGGAGGAGAGGGTGGAGGAGAGGGTGGAGGAGAGGGTGGAGGAGGGGGTGGAGGAGAGGGGTGGAGGAGAGGGGGGGTGGAGGGGTCTGTTAATTTCCACGTTGCCGTCCTAGTTCAGGGGTCATCGAAGAGAAAGGTCGTGGAGGTCACTGCTCTCTGGCCTCTTGGTCTCCTCTTCTCTCCTTCTCTTCCTTCGTCTGGTCGTCCTTAGTCCACTAGGCCACGCCCCTGCCCGCCACGCCCCTGGTGTCTGCTCGGTAGACTTCCTGAAACGTTCAAAGGCATGATGTTAGCACCACCCACACCTACCCCCACCCACCCATCCCCACCCCCACCCCCCTACCCCCACCCACCCACCCCTACTCACACCCACCCACCCCCACCCAGAAACACTGAGCCTGATAAGGGAACACACCTGTCTGTGGACTGTGGACATTTTTCGGCCTGGTTTTAC
>BROE01000025.1:8304949-8306876 GCA_036571765.1 Plecoglossus altivelis
TAGGATACTCAGGAGGATAGGATTTGACCGGCACGCCAAACACCCTCCTGCCGTTAATGAAGGCTTTCATGATGAAGTTAGTCACTGTGATGGAGTACAAAGGCGTCTTAGAAGAACAGAAGGATCTAGAAGGTTCAGACAGGATGTGTTTAAAAGAAACCTACTTCTCCTGGATAGACCAGCTCCCAGATTATGGTTCAGATCAAACGGATCTGAGGAATCAAAAAGACAACATCCTCAACATTCAGACAAAACACCAAACAGACAGTTCAAACGATGGTTTGAGGGCCGAGCACTCCTCTCCTCCACCCCTCTCTACCCTGGACACACTCCTCTCCTCCACCCCTCTATACGAAGGACACTCCTCTCCTCCACCCCTCTATACGAAGGACACACTCCTCTCCTCCACCCCTCTATACGAAGGACACACTCCTCTCCTCCACCCCTCTCTACCCTGGACACACTCCTCTCCTCCACCCCTCTATACGAAAGACACACTCCTCTCCTCCACCCCTCTATACGAAGGACTCACTCCTCTCCTCCACCCCTCTATACGAAGGACTCACTCCTCTCCTCCACCCCTCTCTACCTGGACACACTCCTCTCCTCCACCCCTCTCTACCTGGACTCACTCCTCTCCTCCACCCCTCTCTACAAAGGACTCACTCCTCCACCCCTCTGTACGAAGGACTCACCCTCGATGACGATGTACTTGGAGGTCCACTGCTTGTTGAAGGTGGTGAGGGGAGCATGCTGGCGGATGCAGATCACATGTTCTCTGAAGTCAAACTCTTCTGTGTAGAACTGCAGCAAGCCCAGCCACAGCGCCCCCACTGACTCAGTGTTCTTCTGGTACTGCGGCCAGCGACGTGGCTGGAGACAAACGTAAATGTATGCAATGTGTTTATTAATGCTTTTATCTGGAAACAAGCAGTTGGAATCAGCACTCAGACAAACAGACATGCTCAACACACACACACGCTCAACACACACACACACACACAGAACTTACCAGAGCCTCCATGTCATCATAAAAGTAGACGTTCCAGCCATCGACCAGCACCTCTGGCTTCTCCTCCCCGTCGTAAATCTGGTCAGAAAAACATCATTGGTTACTGCTTCCTGCTTCAAAGCTCTGGGATGGCTCATCAGCATCGCTCATTAGCGGTGTGTGTGTGAACGAGCAGTGTGTGTGTGTGTGTGAGCAGTGTGTGTGTGTGAGCAGTGTGTGTGTGTGTGTGTGTGTGTGTGAGTGAGCAGTGTGTGTGTGAGCAGTGTGTGTGTGAGCAGTGTGTGTGTGAGTGTGTGTGTGTTTGAGTGTGTGAGCAGTGTGTGTGTGAGTGTGTGTGTGTGTGTGTGTGTGTGTGTGTGTGAGAGCAGTGTGTGTGTGTGAGCAGTGTGTGTGCGTGTGTGTGTGTGTGTGTATGTGAGTGTGAGAGAGCAGTGTGTGTGTGTGTGTGTGTGTGTGTGTGTGTGAGAGAGCAGTGTGTGTGTGTGAGCAGTGTGTGTGTGCGTGTGTGTGTGTGTGTATGTGAGTGTGAGAGAGCAGTGTGTGTGTGAGTGTGTGTGTGTGTGTGAGAGAGAGTGTGTGTGTGTGTGTGTGTGTGTGAGAGACCTCCTGGAGCACAGGGATGAGAGGCAGTTTCCTCTGCTGTAGGTAGAACAGCACCATGAGGGTGTAAGCGTAGGACGACAAGCTGCCACGTGAAGCATCTCCAATGTCACACATCTACAGGGAGGAAACACTGGTCACAACCTTGAGGACACACGGCCACACCCCCAAGACGGGGCTCAAGGGTGAGGATGGTGTGGGGGTGGGGTGGGGGTGAGGATGGTGTGAGGATGGTGTGGGGGTGGGGATGGTGCGGGGGTGGGTGAGGGTGAGGATGGTGCGGGGATGGGTGGGCTGAGGATGGTGTGGGGGTGG
>BROE01000025.1:8307763-8331887 GCA_036571765.1 Plecoglossus altivelis
GGGGATGAGGTGAGGATGGTGTGGGGGTGGGTGAGGTGGGTGAGGTGGGGATGGTGTGGGGATGGTGCGGGTGGGTGCGGTCACCTTGGCAAACACCTTCATGACGTAGCAGAGGATGGAGACTCGGCGGTCGATTGCTGCGTAGCACGCCAGCAGGTTGGTGTTGTGCAAAGCCTGAAAGGAGGAAGTCAGAAAGTGAGTTCATGATTTCCTCCCAGCATGCCCAGGCCTCCTGTCCAGATCCTCTCACCAGTGTATTATAGAGGCTGATGTCTCCCTCCAGACTGGTGCGAGAGTGGTAGAACTTTACGATGGGCACTTTGGCAGTGGTGATGGGCAGGATATTTCTAAGATCTGGGGGGTGTAAAAAACATCACTTAAGTAACAACTTTGTAGCACACCACTTTTACTGTTTTAGTTCACGTACAATAAATCTCTTCCATTATCTAATGAACCTGTCTCACAGAGGTGCAGGGGTGTGGTGTGAGATGCAGGGGTGAGGTGCGAGGTGTGAGGGTAAGGAGTGAGGGTGAGGGTGAGGTGCAGGGGTGAGGGTAAGGGGTGAGATGTGAGGGTGAGGTGCAGGGGTGAGGGTAAGGGGTGAGGTGTGAGGATGAAGTACAGGGGTGAGGGTAAGGGGTGAGGTGTGAGGGTGAGGTGAGAGGGTGAGAGGGTGAGGTGCAGGGGTGAGGACCATACCTGGGTGTTTCCTCAGAAGTCTGGCCACACCCTCTATCACACTGATACAGTCCATATCCTGAGGAGAGAGCAGAACACACAACATGGCCCCGTAAACAAACACACTACGTTATGTTTGCAACGTGTTTACAAATCATTTTGGTTCTTTTCTGTGTGGTGCCAAAGTGACCTAGTGTGATTTGTAAAGCAACACATATTTTCAATATGGTGAATGTTTAGAGCAGGGGTCTCCAATCCTGGTCCTCGAGGGCCGCTGTCCTGAAGGTTTTAGATGTTTCCCTCCTCCAGCACACCTGATTCTAATGAATGAGCCATTACCAAGCTCTGTGGAAGCTTCATAATGACCCTTTATTAGACTCAGGTGTGCTAGAGCAGGGAAACACTGAAAACCTTCAGGACAGCGGCCCTCGAGGACCAGGATTGGAGACCCCTGGTTTAGAGTGATCTACAAGTCAGCTGACGTGAGCGTGTGTCTAATTACATCAGCAGTCTCCTGTCCCTCCAACACCATGCAGATGTCCAGGTCACTCTGCTTGAAACCAAAGCCGTTCTTCGAAGAACCAAACAGGCGAAGTTTGGCACCTTTTCACCCAAAACACACATCAGATCATCGCACATATTGATCGTTTTTCCCCACGTTAAAAATCCACTTTGTTTCACCTGTTTGTCGGTGACGTTTTGAAGCGTGGGATAGTTCTTAAACAGTAGCGACAGTTACACACACAAGAGCTATTAGTTATATCAGGTGTCGAACTCCAGTCCTCCAGGGCCGCTGTCCTGAAGGTTTTTGATGTTTCTCTGCTCCAGCACACCTGATTCTAATGATGGGTCGTTATCAGGCTTCCACAGAGCTTCATAACAACTCATTCATTAGAATCAGGTGTGCTGGAGCAGGGAAACATCGAAAACCTTCAGGACAGCGGCCCTCGAAGACCGGAGTTCAACACTCCTGAGTTAAATAAACCCTTTTTGATGGGTGGAGGTGGGAGACTGAAGTCTGACCTGCAAACTGCCGTCGTATGAAGTTCTCCAGGTCAATCAGGATGTGCTCTCTGACTCCAAGCTCCAGATCATCAGGAGCAAAGTCTCCTGTAAGCACAAGCTGCCTTAGCAACACTGACTCAGGGTACACTGACAGACTGACAGCAATACTGACAGTCTTACAGACTCACTGTCTCAGGGTACACTGAGTCTTACAGCAACACAGACAGTCTAACTTACAGTCTCATTTACAGACTCACTTACACAGTCTAACTTACTGAACTGATGAAACTGATATAGACATGACATTGTTAGCTTGTACTGCGAAGCCAGGCGTTACCACGGTAACTTCAGGTTCATTCCAAGGGTTTCTGCATCGGCTTGAACCTGAAGTTACCGCGGTAACGCCGAACCTGGCTTGTCAGCGCAGGCCCCCTGGGGCCCGTGGTCCTCCTCTGTACTCACGGTAGCACTGCTCACACACTTGGCTGAGGGTCTCCAGGAAGTGAGGCATCATGGGAGGTAGAGGCTCCAGGGTCACCTTTTTGAAGTCCTCAGGACAGTCCTTCTTCAGGTGTCCGTCTCTCTTGCACAGGCTGCACACCACCGTGTGTGCCTACGGAAAGAGATGCTTAGCCTTAACACCTCGTCTCACCGTCAAACACACAATACTGATGTTGCAACTGCAGCGATGGCAAAGTGAATCAGTTTACCTTGCCGCGCGTGAACGCTTGCTTGTTGAATTCGTAACACTGTTTGTCTAGGGTTTCCGTTATCTTTCCGGATGTTTCTCTCTCTTTTCCCGTTGACTCTTCCCCCTCCCGTGTAGGCCCCTCCTCTTCCTGGGCAAGCCCCTCCTCTTCCTGGGCAGGCCCCTCCTCGTCGGACAGAGGCTCGTCCCCAGAAACCTCGTCTAACTGGAAGAGTTCCTCGTCTTCTGTGGTGAAACTGTTCAAGTGCTCTCTACCGTAGCCCTCCTCTTCCTCCTCCTCCTCCTCCTCCTCTGAGAGGCTGCTGTTCCCCAGATCGGCACTGTCTCTCTCTTTCTCCTTATCAGACTCACTGTTCTCCTCTCCAATAACTTCCTCTTCTTCTATGATGCAGTTTGAATCCAGAGATCCTGACTTTGCTTGCTGGCTGCTGACTGAATCGGTCAGGCTAAGATAGTTCATACTAGAGAGAAGACCCTGCTCCTCGCTCGGGGCTCCCAGACCCGCCTCCACACTACACGCTTTCTCTGCCTTGTGATTGGATGGTTTGGGCCCACCCAGCTTGTGATTGGCCGAGGTCGTGTTGAGCGGGAGAGCAAAGTACTTGTAGGTGTTTTTGAGGCAGTGGAGAATGTACTCAAACATCTGCTGGCTGTTCAAGGTGCGAGCCACGTTTCTCTTCACAGCAAATGGGTCTAAGAAAAAACTCAATAAGTTACGATGCAAAGCTACACTATCAAGTGCATTAAATGTTTGTTTCGAGCAACAAAACCACAGAGACTCTAACCTTCAACGGCAATGCGTTTCTTCGGCCAGTCTTTGGCCTCACGTGATAGGACGGCACGGGTTCTGACGCTGATGACGCTGTCGGAGAAGTTGAACTCCAGCGAATAGAATCGCAGCATCTCCACCCACAGAAGCCCCGCCTCAGGAGAGGAGCGAGGGCCCTGGAAAACAAGAGGGGCCTGTTCCCAACACACACACACACACACAGAAGAAACACACACACACACACACAAAAACAACACACACACACACACCACACACAGGAGAAACACACACACAAACACACACACACACCGAAGAAACACACACACACAGAAGAAACACACACACACACACAGAAGAAGCACGCACGCACGCACGCACACACACACACACACAAAAAGGTTAAACATGAAAACACCACCAGTTCAGGATGCAGATCAACATCCGTCTGGTTATTTCCTCATTAGGAGATGTGGGCGTGGCCACCTTGCCCTTCCTGTAGAAGCTGTCTGCAGGTGTGGAGGTGGACTCCTTGGCAGAGCGGTAGCCCCAGTGCACGAACCCATCCTCCAGGCAGGTGAGGCTGAAGTCAGACAGCCTGCTCACAGAAAACTCCTTAATCTGGAGGGAATCAGAGAGAGACAGAGACAGAGAGAGAGACAGAGAGAGAGAGAGAGAGACAGAGAGAGAGAGAGAGAGAGAGACAGAGAGAGAGAGAGAGAGAGATAGGAGACAGAGAGGAGACACGAGAGGGAAGAGAGAGGAGGAAGGAGACAGAGACAGAGAAGAGACAGAGACAGAGACAGAGACAGAGAGAGAGAGAGAGAGAAGATAGAGAGAGAGAGGAGAGAAGACGAGAGAGAGAGAGAGAGAGAGAGAGAGAGGGAAGCGAGAGAGAGAGAGAGAGAGAGGAGGAGGACAGCAGAGAGAGAATGAGAGACAGAGAGGAGAGAGAGAGAGAAGAACAGAGAGAGAGAGACAGAGAGAGAGACAGAGAGAGAGAGGACAGCAGATAGAGAGACAGAGAGAGACAGAGAGAGACAGAGGAGAGAAGAGAAGAGAGAGAGAGAGAGCCAGAAGAGAGAGAGAGAGAGAGAGAGAGAGGAGAAGAGAGAGAAGAGAGAGAGAGAGAGAGAGAAGAAGAGAGAACAGAGAGAAGGAGAGACGAGAGAGAGAGAGACGAGAGGACGAGAGAGAGACCAGAGAGAGAGAGAAGACGAGACGAGAGAAGGAGAGACAGAGACGGAGAAGACAGAGGAGGAGAGAGAGGAAGAGAGAGAGGACAGGAGAGAGAGAGAAGGAAAGAGAGAGAAGAGAGGAAGAGGAGAGAGACAGAGAGAGAGAGAGAGATGACGAAGGACAGAACGAGAGGAGGGAGAGAGACAGAGGAGAGAAAGAGAGAGGAGAGCACGACAAGGAGAGAGAGACAGAGAGAGAGACAGAGAGAGAGAGACAGAGAGAGAGAAGACAGAGAGAGACAGAGAGAGACAGAAGAGAGATGAGAGAGACAGGAGGAGAGAGAAGACAGACAGAAGAGAGATGGAGGAGAGAGAAGGACCGAGAGAGAGAGAGGAGAAGAGACCATGAGAGAGACAGAGAGAGAAACAGAGAGAGAGAGAGAGATAGAGAGAGAAGAGGACAGAGAGGATGAGAGAGAGAGAGAGACAGAGAGAGAGAGACAGAGAGAGAGAGAGAGAACACAAGGTCAAGAAATGACGCTCAACCGCTTAGATGCTAATCTGATTTGGGGTTCAGCAGTATGAATCAAGACAGCTGTCATTACTTCATCACAGATACAGCATGGAGAGGATTATCTCAGTCAAGACAAATAAAATGTCAGAAAATCCAGCTGACAGACATCCAGACCCAACAAAACTGAGTAGCAGAACAGCAATGATCATTCAGACTGTAGCCCTCCCTCCCCCCTCCCCTTCCTCCCACTTCCCCTCCCTCCCTTCTCCTACCCACCTCCCTCCTTCCTTCTCCTACCCACCTCCCTCCTTCCTTCTCCTGACTCCCTTCTCCTACCCACCTCCCTCCTTCCTTCTCCTTCCCTCCCTTCTCCTACCCACCTCCCTCCTTCCTTCTCCTCCCTCCCTTCTCCTATCACTCCCCTTCCTCTTCCTCCCTCCCTTCTCCTACCCACCTCCCTCCTTCCTTCTCCTCCCTCCCTTCTCCTACCCACCTCCCTCCTACCTCGTGGCCCAGGTAGCTGGGCAGGATGTGCTCTTTGCGCTGCTGCAGGAAGTAGATGACCATGAGGGCCAAGACGTACGACGGCAGGCCTCCCTCCTCCGCTCGGTCCACGTGACAAATCTGACAACACAGTAGGGGGGAGGGTGAGGGGGAGGCAGGTGAGGGAGAGGCAGGTGAGGGGGAGGCAGGTGAGGGGGAGGCAGTGAGGGGAGGCAGGTGGGGGGAGGCAGGTGAGGGGGAGGCAGGTGAGGGGGAGGCAGGTGAGGGGGAGGTAGGTGAGGGGGAGGTTGATGGCTCTGAACCAACGTATTAATAGGATGTCTAGCTGAGCTGTTGAACTGTGGGGGAAGTTGGGGCATCCTGGGGGAGGAGGGGAGGGGAGGTTCTGGGGGAGGAGGGGAGGGGAGGGTGGTTCTGGGGGAGGAAGGGGGGAGGGTAACTCACCCGAGCCCAGTGTCTGAAGCCCAAGACCAGAGGCAGGAGGAGGGGCTCCAGACTGGATAGGGCCGCGAGGTAGCAGGTGGTTTGGTACGCGCTGTCGTTCCCAGCGCTCACCCTGCACACCAGGCCGCTAGGGAAACGGAAGACTATTATGGTCTGTGGAAATGTCACCTGCAGTCTCCCCCATGTCTGTAGTCGCCACAGTTACTGGAGATTAGTTTTAACTCCAGTACAAGCGGAACATGGGACATTAGAAAAGCGTGGCATCAATTCTACAGCTGAAACTCACCTCTCTTTCTCTTTGCAGATGACCACAGGCACCCTGGCATGGAAATCAGCTTCCATCTCTACATAGAGATCTGTAAGCACACACAAGCGGCTGAATACACCAACTAAAGATCCGTTTACATTTGATTCGATTCGCTGAGTCGACTCTTTCATCACTCACCACTCTTGGACAGACTTTCATGAACCAGCAACAGAACTTCTGGCTGGTGCATCTGTAAACAGTCAACTTTGTAATTCTTCATAAAACTCACATGCAAGTTTGACGCTTCACCACGACAAATGGAGAAGTCACAGGGTGAGCAAAATTGTATGTTTCAATTTTATACACACGCACACGCACACGCACACGCAAGCGCACACACACACACACACACACACACACACACACACACACACACACACGCAAGCGCACAACTCACGTGAGAAGGAAACTGAATATCAATGTTAATGTCTGAATCCTTGAACCCAAACTTAGTGCAAGAAGATCCATAAAGCCTCAGATTGATTCCTGGATGAACACCAAAAACAAAACAACACGGGAATAAATACATCATACGGATAAATAAACTACCCAAAACTTGAAAGTACATGCACTCCAAAAGGGGGCGGGGCTTGGGCGTAGTGAGCGTCTACATGATCTCACCAGGCAGGACAGACAGCAGGATGCTCTGCATGGCAGCCAGGATGTGTCGTCTCCTCTCCACATCTCCGTCGCTCATCCCCAGCTCCGTCACCACGCTTTGCAGGGCGCGACCCAGCGCTCTCACCTGGTCCGGACCAGGAGGCAGGATCTCAGTCAGCATGGTCTCTTCCTTCCTCTCCTGGGAGACACGGTCGGACACACACAGGCGTCAGCATCAGGGTTTGAGTTGGTCGACGCATTAAAGCGTTACACGCTCTCAGAGATTGACCCTGTCTCGGATCTACGGTCGGCAAGCTCTGCTTCCTGAGCAACGGTCGCCGCGGCAACCGTTGCTCGGTGTTTGGTTGTGGTTCGGCCGCGTGGTCTCTCACCCGAGCTCTTCTCTTGTGCCACTTGTCTTTGATGTGTCTGTGAGCGGCGGAGACCGAGTCCAGCAGCACGTCACAGAGGGAGCAGGAGTACAGGGCGTTGGGGCAGCTGCGTGACCTCTGACCCCGTCGTGGAGAGAGGGAACAAACGAGTCGTTGGCTAAAGACGAGAAGATAACCCTTCGCAAAGGAACCAGCAACTACAGACTCTCGACTAATAAATAACAGGTGGAAGTTGGAAAGTTTTACAAGGATTCCTCTCCTGAACGCAGTGTGAGTGTTGGATCGTTCTTGAAGTACATCTTATCAGATCAACACCAACCTTGTTGAGACGGAAGATCTCGTCTTTTCCTATCTGTTTTTCGGCCTGTCTCAGGCCTTGAAGCTCTTTGCCTGAGAGGGCCGACTCGTCGATGACGGGGCCCCTGTCATTCTCTCCATGCCCGTGTCTCCTGTCTCTGTTTCTCTGCCTCCCCCCTGGAGCAGAACAACAAACACACCTGGTTCACTACATTACCCAGACTACCCTACTACAACAGCAAAGAGAGAGAGAAGAAAGTGGAGTCAGTAGGATGGAGAGCTGTTGAACTTAAGCTCTGGTGCTTCAGTGTCTGGGTTGGGAAAGGCATTAACGGTTGTGTTCTGTGTCGTTAGTCTGTGCAATGCCTATGTATCACAATCGAACTGGCCTTCTCGTTAGATCTGTGGACCTAGCGCTAGAGAGCTAGCCTGACTAACGTCTGACTGAAATTCTGAACTAACATCCGACTCACCTGTGTTATCAGAGCCAGCGTTAGCCGTCTCCCCCTGGTCGTCATCCTGGTAGCTTCTCTTCCAGTGCTGCTGTGGAGGACGATCTCTCCAGTTCTCCTTACTCCCTACAGCCTGGTTGTCTGAACCCGGGAACCGTCTGAATCCTTCTCTCTGAGAGGGGCTGTGGCCGCCTTTAAATCCTCCCGGAGAACTGCTAAACGGTCCACCTTTCTTGTAGCCCGCGCAGTACGAGCCTCCATAAGGCCGCTCTTTCTGGGAGTTGTAGACGCGACCCGCGTCCTGGTTCCTCCAGGTGTCTACGTCTTCAGCCATTGGCCCCCTCTCCTGTCCACCCTGCTTCGGGTAACGTTGTCTACCTGACTCCTCCATGTTAATCTTCAATCAGAACTGGAGAATCGTAGATGGACAGAGGGGGGAGAGAAAGAGAGAGAGGACGTCGTAGGTTTGTGCGAAGTCATCACTTTGCGAGTCACAACAATGTTGACAGAGAAAAGGCAGCTATTACCGTTCGTTACAATGTTTGCTATTGTACAGTTGTACTTAGATACTTTTTTCATACTAAATTGGTCACAGAGCGAGCAGAACAGACGACTTTGATAAAATACTTCAGAGTTTTTAAGACTAGCAAATAAAAGTTCGCTGGCACCTATTATAATTTGAATCAGCCGGCTATCGTCTCGCGGTGAAATTGAAGCCTATCTGGCTAGCTAGCTAACTATGGTCACTACAGACAGATCTTAAGGTAAAGACAGCTAGCAGCTTTCTAGCTACTTCCTTAAAGTATGCATTACCATTCTGATAGACTTAGCACAAGTCACAGAAAACTAGCCAGGCTAGCTATCAATAGCACAATATTTCACGGGTTGCTTTGCTAATGTAAGATGGCATGACGTAGCTAGTTTGCTAACATAGCTTGGATCTCAAGCTGAAAAAGGAATGATGCTAGTATTACTTCTGTGAACTTACAATTTTTAAACAGTGATGAGATATTTGTCGATCTAAAACAACCACACAGCCAGGTTTCTGGTGAAAGGAAACTGAAAGCTAGCTAGTTAGCTAGCTAGCAGTAATGTTTAGTGGGCTGTATAATACGGACTCGCAAACAAAACCTTAAAATGTAGCCACAACACAAAATACACGATTCATTGCGTGTAAACGCTGCCGTATACATAAAATACCTTTTGTCTATGTATGGGCAGCATACTAACGTCCACAGGGACTTTCATTTAATCTCAACAACTATCCTGTGTTCGTCTCTTGCTGCTGTTGCGAGTTGCGCACGCCTGCGTTTGGGGGCGGAGTCAAACGTGTTTGTGAAGGACTCCAAACTGATTAGGCAATATGAGAGACGATGAAAAGCTATTTCTCTAGCTATGCCAACACATTCATCAGATGTTTAAAGTACAAACGTAAGAGTAAGTTGGTGTTGGTTAGATAGATCGTAGATTAAATATAAATTTCTGGAACTAGAATTTTTGGATTTGATTTTTCCGTTTTAATATGAAGTATTTAATGGCTTTTAAAATTCTAAACATTGTCATCGATTTGCTTCCATAGATCAAAGTAACTAACAGACATTAGTGTACTTGTAAGAATCCATGAATAATATGTAGCACTTTACATTTAGGCTGGGAAGACCAGGTAGATATTCTGTTAAGTATTAATCATACTAGCCTATATCATTATACATACATTACCTGTAAAATAACTAAATAGCTCCTGGGACACCATTACAAGGGAATTTCATGAATTCAGTGTCAGTAAATTAAAAAGTTAAGTCTTCATATAGCAAGTGACGGTGAACATCCGCTATATTGAATGGGAGTACAACGTACACAGAAGGGACTGTGTTTACGTTGTTGATATCATTACGTCAAGCTTAAACAAAAGCGGAACTTTGAGCGGGGGAGACCCCGGGAAAATATCAGCGATGCATACAACGTCATCACTTCGATATCCAATGACAAACGAGCCCTTGGTTGTCCATACACACCAAAGGTACCACTTGGATATTTTTTTATAGGCGACTAGACGGGTTCTGTCTAACGAGTGAAAATGGTGACACTCAAACATACCGGAGAATGTTTACGCGTCACTTGCGGTCGAAGGCGCACGAATACCGTTTCTGAGTCAGACGTTGGTCAGGGAAAGCAAACCTGCACACCGGTTCAGAAACCTCGGACCGTGAGGTACCGAAAGCAAAAAATCATGATCAAACTTAGTGATTCTGGTTTTGAGGAGAATTTTCCCTTTGCAAGTCCATCTCCTATTCAAGCACGCTGGCGTCAACCGGGTCCGGAGACATCACGGAGTCTTCATCGGCTGCTATCAAATTGGTATCACAACTACGGAGAGACTGTTTACAACATACAAAAAGACAAGGAGAAGCTATTTCATCCATTCAAGTGTTTGGCACGTCAGCCGCAGGTATGAACTCAAACGGGAGCTGAGGCAGTAGACTTAACCAGAATCACCTGCGAAAGTTTAGTGAAATAATTCGTGGGCGAAAAACATCTTTTTGCTCTTTGTTTCTTTCTTCCAGGTTACAGCCGAGGCTCGGTGTAAACTGATCAGTTGGCTTCTTCCAGTGCACAGGTATTTCCGCTTGTCGTTCGAGTGCTCCTGTCTAACGGTGAACATCATGGATCGCTTCCTGGCCTCGACACCTGTGGCTGCGGACTGTTTTCAGCTACTGGGTGTTACGACACTTCTACTCGCAAGTAAACAGGCATGTGTGGAGATGTTATGGCACATATCGAAGCGTGACTGTTTTACTTCATGCAGAGAAAGTTGGAGTGTGTTCGCCTGCCTGTGTGTGCTCATTAGTGTCACTTAGATGGTGACTGTTTAAATGTGTTGGACCGGAAGCTGCTTTACAACGTCGTACACTTTAACTTGCGCAGAAATGTTCGTTTTTGTGTGTGTTCTTCAGAGTGGTATGAATGAGAAACAGTCATTGTAATGTTCAATCCTTCAATACATTTCAGTTGTTGAAACATGGCTTTAGAAAGTCAACATCGTTCTTTGAATCCTGCTAAGAGCGCTACATGGCTAGCAGGACTGTTAGCATCTGTAAGTGAACTCTTTTTCTTCTGGTTCGGCTTCACAGGTGGAGGTCTTCTCTCCTACTATCAGTCAGCTGCTCTCCCTGTGTTGCCATGCCTTCTCCCGAGAGCAGCTCTGCAACCTGGAGTGCCTCATTCTGCTCCGCCTTAATTTCCGTCTAGCCGCGCCCACTTTGGCATTCTTCCTGGACCACTACACCAATCACAGTTTGGCTGGACAGGAAGTGGGCGGAGACTTGGAGGACAGCAGGCAGCCTGTGGATGGGAGAGAGGAGGGAAGACAGGTACAGTCAGATGCGGGCAGGTGCAGCAGTCTGGCTCGCAGGGTTTGCGAGCTGAGTTTAGCGGACTATGCCTTTAATAAATACCCTCCTTCCTTGATGGCTCTCTGTGCGGTGAAGCTAGCCAATGAGCTGCTGGAGAATGGACAGGATCTTGTTGAACCCATGGACCAATCAGAGACTGGAGACAAGAAATGTGATCCAGCGAGGGGAGAGGAGAGCGATCGGGGACATGGCATGGATGAATGTGATCGTACCTCTGTTGATGATGATCAAACTTCGATGTATGAGGATGCTGCTATATCAGGGAGTGGCACTCAATCAGTTACAGAACACACGCCGTTAGCGGGTAGCCCCGCCCTGAATGACCTCACTCTGGGTTTGGAAGACCACGCCCAAGACCTTGCCCAGGAATGCAGAGATAACTTGAAACTGTTAGTGTCCCTCAACAAGGAAGCATTGCTAGCTATGATAACATAGTGATGTTATATACCTCACACACAAAAAACCTAAATAAAATGGCACTGATGTATAAATCACCATATGTACTTTATAGAATACATTTGATGTTTATTTCCTTATGTTTTAATATTGAATCTGATGTATTGAAGTATTTATTTTTGACTGTTCCGGACACTGTCAAATGAGTGTTCTTTACAAAGCATTCACATGAGTTGTGTTTCTGGAGAGTATTTTCAATTTGCACATTTACTTTTTTATGTTTTTGTCTTTCCAGTATGCAATCACTATGAAAACATTTACTGAGAATAGAAACATGTTGGAAACATGCTCAATAAATCATAAACAATTGAAACAAGTTGTGTCTCCCTTTTACAAGCAATGTCACATAAGCAGTCAGGTAATATATATATATATATATATATATATATATATATATATATATATATATATATATATATATATATATATATATATATATATATATATATATTAAACTTAAACCTTAGAGAGAAAACGAGAGACGTCATTTCCGGATGGATTCTTACCGACATGCGTGTAGCAGTTGTCAGCTGCAGGGCCTGGAAGACATTCAACATTACACGACAAGACAATCAGTCTGAACCAGAAGATCTGAAAAAACTGTTGCTTTCATTATGAAGTCTTACAATGTTGATGAGATATACAGATTAAGATGTGTCTGGCACCTAAAGATGACGTGAATTCTAATAATATTTGTTAGTTTACCAAAACGTTTTCTAAAAAGGTGTGATTGTTCTTTCACCTAACATTAATTACGCATTTGGGTGGGAGTTTGAGATGTTATGGGATATCATTCCAATCCTCGTTAGTGATCAATCACCCGTAGGCTTCTTGTCTAATAATGCCGCTCGGTAGCGCGCGACAAGCGCTGGAAAGGCGCTAACCGTGAGTCCCAAGCTGCGTTCAACAATTTCCAACTGAGTCGGTGGTCCCCAAGCGGATAGACTACACACACGGAGAGCCCGCGGTAACGCTCCCTCTCTCGCGGTCCCATTTTGCACTTAAGGCAGAAAACCGTTAACTACACCTGTTTTAATCTCCGGGGACGCTGGTGTTCCATGGAAACCAGAAAAGGCCGCGGCATTACGTTGTTTAAACCGGGAGCATGTTGTTTATATCAGACTCAACTGTGTTTAGGAGCCAGTCATCATCATTTGGTTGTCGGCAAGACATTAGTAACAATCCGCCTGAAAATGCATGGGAATAGGACATATGTCGGGAATTGTAATAAGGTGGGGCACCATCACGAGAAATTAGACAGGAAAGTTTCCTGAGGAAACAAATAGCCTACAATTACAGTGTGCCCTATAGAAAATACCGTTAAATTTACGCCTGACAACATTGTTACTACATCGAAAAAGAATCCATCTGTATTTTAAACGTATAATTATAACGTAATTTTTAATTATAATTTTTCTTCAAGGCCAAACTGATGCTCCCCAGAAGCAGTAGTCCGGTCACGGTGTACGTGGACGCGGACCAGATCCCGTGCGTCGTTGAGCAGGGTATGTCTCGTTAAACTCACCGTTCAGCGAGCGTCTTTTGGAGCGAGGCTGTTTGTGATGCGCCTTGTCAGCTAACCTTTTTTCTCTCCAATATGTTCGGTGTGTACAGCCTTCGCAACTATTGCATGGGACGACTTGGAAGAATGCACGTCTGTGATCCGACGAGATACAGACTCCCTTGGCTCACAGGTAAAACATCTTAGACACACACACACACACACACACACACACACACACACACACACACACACACACACACACAGAGAGAGAGAGAGAGAGAGAGAGAGAGAGAGCGACAGACAGAGGTTCAATCCATTTCGCTGAGTGAAAGCGCAGCATTACATCAATTCATGACCTACGGTTAATATTTAACAGCTTAACTGTGGGGAGAGTGCAGGAATTTAGCACGAATTATGTGGTTGGCTTGTACCTCTCACCTATGAAAAGCTCCAACAAGACGCTTCAGCTTAACAAAAACAATTTGAACAAACCAACTGTCGCTCACACTGAAGCTGTGACTTGTACGTGACCACGCACAATCAGGATGACCACCCAGACATGCAACCCTGTATATTTACCATTTTGGAGTTGGGATTTTCAGGTAGCCTAACTGTATTTATTTGGAAAACCTGGACTTTTAGTCATTGTAAATGTATGTAAGACAGAGAATCAACGCGTTTTGATGTGGTTGTTTTTATATATTTTTTGCACAGGTGAATGAATCAGTCGCGGACGAGCAAGACTTTGCAGACTACGCGTTTGATTTAATTGCAGGTAAGAAAATGTACTTAACTCTTTTGGATAGTCAGTAATTCCGTGATTTGGCATACGGAGTTGCCTTTAAATGGAAAAGAAAAAGGTTTCTGATCCTATAGCTAAAGACGGTTAGGAAAAATGTTTGTACGTAGGTATTGCGTTATTAAATAAACATACCACGTGCATTTACAATCTTACTGTGTTTGTATAGACAGACAGCATACATTTTAAAAACCAATTACCACGTTTTATAACCAAGCATGACTAGCTAACATTAAGCAACCATTTACTCCCTGTATAGATTCACCTGCCGCTTTGGAAAGCAGCTTTTCACCTGCTGGGCTGGTACCGTTCCAGGGCTGCATCATACCCCCACTCACCCCGCTGAACGACTTCCCTCCGGAGGTCTGCCCTCGCTGCCCCTCCCCAGTCGAGGGGCCACCACACGCCCAGAATGAGGCCCTTTGGAGGGGTCTGGCCCAGTACCATCACAGAGCCCTGGAGGAAGCTCTGGACACCAGCAGTCAGGTGAGGAGATACCCCAACCAGGGAGAGATACCACAGTTAGCAAGAGCCGCATCCTGACCAACCAAGAGATACAGTTGTCTGCCTCACGATACAAGGCATGCCCAAGGAATGGTTATAGGTAATCATCTATCTTGAGTCAAAAATGTATATATGTGTGTTTATATTGTGTGATTTGACCCGTGATCAAAGCAGTTATTGAGAGTAGAGACTGCGTCACTGATGTGTTCTCTTAAAAACTTGGGCAAAGTTGAGCTATCTGTTGGTGGGGGGGGGGGGGGGGGGGGGGGGGGGGGGGTTAAGGCATTTTGAAATGTGGTTATAGTTGAAAAAGATGAATAGTTCAAAATTACATTTCAAGGCTCAAATCTCACTATGATCAATACAGTAACCGCTGAGTCACTGAGGTCAGACGTCAGAGAGGAAGAAGCTGTTGTTTCTGCGTGTTTGAGTCGGACATGTCATTGCCCAGACTGCGTAACACACCTGTCCTCCACGTTTGTGTAGCTTCACTTCACGGTCACCAAAAAGAATGCTGAGATCGCCTCCTTGCAAGAGAGGAACATCCATCTTAGAGAACTGTCCAGCAGAGCCAAACACCTCGCTTCTGTGCTAGATGTAAGCCTGCTTTGTGATCCAACACCATCCTCTCACACGTAACCTGGAGTCTAAACTGATTGACAAGGCTCGCCGAGTCCTTAAAAACCGACAGACGTTGTGTTTTTTTCTCCCTTCAGAGACTAATGAGCGGGAGAGATCCATGTCAAGCTGTCACACCTCACCGTCATGGATTGGTCACGTCGAGGAACTGCAAGAGGCCGCGATCGGACGAGGACTGCGAGACAGCGTCCGCCCCGGGTCTCGTGGACGACATCATTCGCGACATCAGCGAGCGCTGCAACGCCGTACTACACCGCAGCTCGAAAGAGCCGAAACTGGATGACACAGAGACCGTTAAAATGTTCGGCTTGTTCTGTGGGTTACAGACCTCTGTTGCCACGGAGAAGGTTTCTAGCGGCGAAGGGTCCGAATCGCCTCTTGACACTTCTTTCCGTACATCAGTCCAGGAACACAGCACTATTCGTACCCAGGCGTTTCCACACGGACATGCTTTCACCTCCAGAAACCCACAAGGAGGATACTGTTTTCGCTGGGTACCCAAGCATAACTAGCTGTTACTTAAAGTCAGCTGTTCGACTATCAAAGTATTCAACTTAGTAGTGTGCAATTCCAACAATATCAACAGTGCCAAACGATTATAAAGTTGTCACTTCAAAACATGATGTTTTACGTTGACCCGAAGGGACGCCGCCATGATACATGCGGTCACAATGTCTTCTTGTAACTTGCAGCGCTTAATAAGTTAAACAAAGCAGAGGAAAGGTAGAAGATTGAAATGTATTGCCAAAGCATTCTTACACCAACTTTTTTTTAATCAACACTGCCTATGTACTGACTTGTCACGATTCATCCTATTTCAAACAACCAACACAAGCGGTGACAAATGTCACGTTCAAATCCTCAGACTCTGTTTTACTTTCATCATTAAATGTTTTTTATATATATAATAAATTGTATTTTCGCGTAACATCGCTATCTTCTTCATTTGCTAATTGGGAGTATTTAAACATTCATCTCAGAAATGGAAAGTACCAGTTGATCTATGAAGGGGGGCTGTGATTGTTTAAGGTACAAAACAAACGTCACCTCTTGACTTTCTTGACCCGAAGATCAGGTCCTGCTCATTTGTCTTGCGTCACTGTGTGGTCCTACGGGGTGTCACAGAGAAATCCATTCAATTACCAGGTTGTCCGTTCTGCCTCGTGAACTGGAATTGTACACTTTAGATTAAAGACTAAAACGCTGAAAGGTGTGAGGGACCTTGTCGAAACTTTGAAAGTATTTTTATCTTATGTCATTAATCACTAGCTGCGAAGAAAGGAACATTCACTCTAAATATTTAAATAGTTTCATACCCCTTTTCTATCATCCACATTTTTACAAATGTCGAATAAGATTAACATCTGAAGTAGCACATAAATAGGACGCAACGCCTGATCGATCCGAGTTTGGAGATTTGACATTTGCGTCACGTTGTGTTTACTGGTGTCTGAGTCTGTGAGTCTGTAGCTGGGTTTGTGTGAGGTGATCAGGTCCAGATTTGAACGTCAAACCGCTGCAGGCCACCTGTTCAAACTCCTCACCCGCGATCTGTTTGCTCAAGTCCTCTGGAAACAAGGCATACGCAGGGTAGCATTTACAGTATTGCTATGGGCATGATCGTTTGTTTGAGAAGGACTTAACAGCGTGGAGAAGATAAGAAGATACTGATTGAGGTTTGGGGCAGCGTGTGCGAGTATTCGTGTTCCTGGTTGTCGTGCTTCGGGACCCGATAAGATGGTTACAATATCTGCCAAACAGGAGGAGTCACGGCGATGTGCAGGTCTTTAACGTTTAGTAAGAAACCGCTAACTGAGTCAACAGATGAGAAGTGGAAATCTGAGATTTCTGATCAGGACATTTCAAAAGCCTTCACAGGGAGCGTTCATTTTACTCTTTGAGTGTTTGCATAGGGTCAATCTCACGAGGCAGAGCTAAATAAACACTCATGGTGTTAAATGAACACTTAGACGTTTGCGGTAGTGACTTTTTCCCTCAATACAAGATCACAGATCGCATGGTAAACTAGACTGTTGCTCAAACACAGGCCAATGGATTAGTGTCTGGTGAGAGAGAGAGAGAGAGAGAGAGAGAGAGAGAGAGAGAGAGAGAGAGAGAGAGAGGTCGTTCTCTTTCAGAAGACTGATAAGCGAGGCTCCTGCAGGTGTAGGTGTTGTTGTGAATTTCTCTTGTGTTTGTTGCGACATCCAAGCATTTCAACGAGGGCACAGCATGATGACGTTGCATAATTTTAACATGAAATGCATGCACGAGAACACTCTTCTGCCCTGAAAGAAACAGTCTAGTCTAGTCTAGTCTTTTTCAGAGAGATTCAGAGCTAAATATGTACAGTAAATAAATACATGAGTAGTAAATAAATATTACATAATGATTTTTCTACGTTTTTATCAGTATTGGCCCATCGGCAAAGTCTTAAAACGCCTCCTTAAGCTCACACTAAAAATAACGACATCTTGGTTTTCATGTGGTTTCATATTAGTTTAGCTGGTGTTTGTAATGTAGGTTTTGTTTGTTTCCTATCATTTGAAGCGAAACTAATTGTGCTATTCGTCCACGGTGTAACGCACAAAATTTCTTCACGTTTTATATATATTTATACATATTTACTGTGACGTTTTACTACCGCGCTTATCGCTGTCGTAATATTTTGCAAGTTTATCCTTTGTTACAAGTTGGAGTTGGGCCACTGTTTGCACTCCCAGTCAACAGCTATTTTTGTTCTTAGTAAACCTAAACCAGCAGTCCAGGTTTTGACATTAACTTAGTCATTTATGTTTTTTTAAATTTTAAACAGCCTATACTTTAGGTACAGCTATTAGAGCTATGAGTAACAGACATCTCAAATTCAAGGGTAGGGATTATAGAAAATGATTACAGCTCTATTGTAAAACAGTCCAACCCAGTCTCAACCGTCGCAGAGTTTTTATCGAGGTCAGGATGTAGTTTCTACCATATTATGCTTCCTTTTAGCGCCTAACTTTTCGGACTATGTAGCTAAAACTCGCTTTAACGGGAGGCCTACTTAAACAAGAACGAGTAGTTTAATTAAGATACAGTTCAAACTGTAAATATGTTAAAAGCTTAGATTGTGTCAGAGAGGCAAGACGTTCGCTCTCAACATGGCGGTGAAGTCCGTTAAAGCACATAAGCATCGTATTCATGTCAGCTTGTTTTAACACCCACTTGTACCCATAGCCGCTCTCCAAACAAATCCGTTTCTCGTTGACTGTTGGAACAATAACCGGTTCGTGTATATGAACAACACGCGACAGCTTTGTTTAAGAGGAATCCGTTACTACCAAACTGTGGGAGGTAAGAAAAGAAAAAGGGAAAAATACGTTCCCAAGGTGACTTAGTCAAAACATAATCAATGACTCGTAAAGGAGTCTCCCCTGAATATAGGATAACAATACAATTCACCATAACAGACACGGGACATTTGATTGTCTTATACCGGAGCATGTTGATGTGATTTCTTAACTGTGTTGGTTGGGTTGATGACAACATTAAGCAAAAGCATCTCTCTGATCGCTCATTGAGTGCACCTGTTGCGGAGCACGGGCAGGGGCGCGAGCGCATATGGAAATGGC
The DNA here is from genome assembly GCA_036571765.1 of Plecoglossus altivelis. Classification (NCBI taxonomy): domain Eukaryota; kingdom Metazoa; phylum Chordata; class Actinopteri; order Osmeriformes; family Plecoglossidae; genus Plecoglossus; species Plecoglossus altivelis. Next base: position 8,326,536 of record BROE01000025.1, read on the forward strand.
AGGTGGCGAGAATAAATCCTTCTCGCGCCGTTAACCCTTTTTAGCGCCATTCGGTGTTTCTCATGCAGGGCGGGGGAAATGTGCGGTGGTAAAGAAAAAAAAAAAGATGTTGGAGGTTTATTACTAAAACAAGACATAAAAATAAACCTACCTTAAAATAATAACTATATAGGCTACATAGTCTTAAGACATTAATGCAGACAATTGTTATTGTAAACAGGTTACATATATGGTGTGTGTGTGTATATATTGGTTATTCTTATTTTAGGCAATTTTGTCATTTCATATGTGGTTATTGTCCTTGTTTTATGAGCCTATTATTTCCAGTTTTATTGTTTTTGATACTATTTTAATAAACTTAATGCTGTCATTCCCTAAATCACATTGGCCCATATTCAATTGGAAATTGAGGTTTAAGAGTGTAGAATACAATGCAGGTCCTTGCTACAAAAAAGCATCAATAAACTAGAGTCTACTTTTCGAGTTAAGACCTGGTGTTTAGATTCCCGCTTTACATGTTGCAGTCCGGCCCCAAACCCGCCGGTGCTATATAAACTTTACCGCGACTTGTGTTGCTTTGTCTTAATTAATTACCGTTAAGTAGGCTATAGTGTCAGTTGGTAGCCAAGGGAACCACAAACCTCTTCAATGGCTGAATTCCGTGTTTGAACCGTACATACCAACGATACAGAATCATCCAATTATATTGGTCAGACCGCTTCCCGCCCCAGCATCCGCGACTGCTGTGTATTTATGGACACGGGACAGAGGAGTCTATAACAGGTGTGCTTGCCCTTAAGTGAAGACAGCGCTACAAGTTTGGTCGATATGTTTCTATCGACTTTCTTTTTAATTAGGCTTTGTAGTGGAAACGTAGACGGAAGTCCTGTTTTAGATTGAAAACCGGAGAATAGGTGTATTACCAACAGTTGAATTTACAGGTTTTTAAAACTCAGGTTGTCTTTTTGGTGTCCAAGGCAACGTCACGGGGACTTTACGGAAACAGTGTCAATTCGAAGCCTCTAAAAATGGTAAGAATGTCTTGTGAAAATAGAATACGACGAAGTTCTACACACGTGACAATTATTTGGAATCGATAGGCTAAAGGAAAAAAACACATAATTGACCAAATTGAGGAAAAAAAAGGTTTGATATGCTTGTGTGCATACCGCTGTTAGCTGAGATGTGCGTGACCGCTCTGTCTGGGAATGGAAAGATGAGCTTGTTTTAAAAATCTTCACAAATCCCAGTTTTGTGTCTCTGTGATTGGTTATGAGGCAGTGTAATGTTAGCTGGTTTTTAAATACATTTCAGCTCACACTACAGCTGTTACCTAACCTCTCACCTTCTCCACTGACAAAAGTTAGGATGGCAGCGCCTTCCTTCGCTCTCACAACACGACCAGGACGAGGAAACTGTTATTATTGAGAACCACAAGCTATCATTGCAATATTCAAGGTGTGGCCAATGCTTAATTAAATAGCAACAGATAGTCACATAAATACACGTGTTTTTTTTTATACTAGTGAAACTACAGTGAAGTCTCTCAACTGAATAAATGAATGTAAAAATAATGTATAAAGTGTTTCTGTCCTAACTGGGTGTCTGGAAGGCAGTGTCTCGTTATCTGGTCTGTTGTCTTTGCCAGTTTACCTGCTGCTGCCGTCCAGCTGCCTGTGTTTACATACGGGAATAATAGGCAGTTATTATCTCTATTTACATTCATGTGTTATTCACTTAGCAGACGCTTTTACCCAAAGTGATCCAAAGAGCTCGTGTAAGCGTAGCAGAAAATAGCGAATGAGGATCCTAATAGTTTGACAGTTAAGGACCAGACTATGTTAAAGAAGTCATCTCCTCTGCCGTTTGTGCCCAGGGAATTTAAAAATCCTTAAAAACGACAACAGTTTCGAGTCAGATGTTGCTAACATGTGAGACTAAAATGTTGTTGTTTAAGGGCCCTAGAAGCGCCCGAAGCAGATGTATGTCTCAGTGCTGCGTTAGCTGGCTGGTCACCACTTAGCCGCTCCGCGTGCTTCCATCCCAAGGCATGGGATGACGTCACATTCAGAGGTCCTCTAACCAGGGCGCACGAGCAGCTGAATCACTTAGTTACCAAGTAAATGTATTAATTCAACGGTTTTTTAAATACTCTTATACAGGGATTTTAAATGTGTTTTTGTTTATTGATCCTTCGTTAAAGATGTTTTAGTGATCAGGTAAGTGTCTCAGAGGATTCGAACAAAGAGATTCCACGGTTTTATCCCAAAGTTTTTTTCAATAAGAAAGATGTTCACCAGCTAAAAAAACAAAACAAAACAGTTTATAAGAAGCCGCTATACTCTACCGGCACAGGTGAACCAATAGCTTGCTACACAATCATCAATAAGTAGACATGACTTTTAAACAGCTGAACAGATGATGTGAAGCACTCATACTATTAGTAAGCATGTTCTTAATAATAACTTTCAGATCTTGACAGGGTACAATGAAGACATCTCTGACGTCACTATGAAATCTTGCTCCAGCCAGAAAATTCTAGAACAAGAGATATTAGCGAATTTACAAAAATGGCTTGAGATTTATATAAAATAAAGGCTTTTGTTGATGGTAAAACGTTGTCTGCTGTGATTATTTAACTACCGTATATTTATCTAAACGCTGCTGTTAACAGGTATGCTGTCTAGATAAATATATCATATCAATGACAGGTAAATAAACAGTAGTTCTCAGTCCACAAAGTAAGACTTGTGGACTGAATACTTGTGTGCAGTTTGATGCAGCAGGAAACAACAGGCATACCCCAGTTCCGGAACTGACACGACACTTTCAGACCCATCTTGAACTTCACAGATCGTTTCAGTGGTTACTGATGGACTAATTGCCGCAGAAACATTTTAGCATCACAGCTAAAATGTAGCCGCATTTAATCCGTCAACATGACCCATCATCATATTTTTAGATTCCTTACCATGAGTGACCGGAAACAATTAATCGTGTTCATCAAGGTCCTTCTCATTCTTCAACTTGCACACAGGAAGCTATACCTAAATAATCTCAACAGTTCTTATAAAGTAAGAACGTGCTAAAGTTCCACTCTTTTCTTTAGGATAATGTCTCGTACAAGAGCTACTGCCGCTTCTCGCACGCTGAGGAAACTTTCTTCAGGTTTCCAGAACCGCACCACCTTCCCCTCTGGATTCACTAGAAATTTCCAGAAGTTCCACCGAGGTACTTTTTGGACAGAATCTGTATGTTGGGATAGAAAAAAAAGAGAATTTGGAAACTCCCTGTGTAACATGTAGGTCGGCTTCCACTGTCTCCATTAAGATGAGTTGACTCCTTTGCCTAGAGACGTGCTTACCCGTGATAAATTGAAACGCAGGGTCGGGGTCAGAACCCAATATTTTGATCTTACTGAAGAAGGGGAACGTTACGCCGTACGTGGTCCTAGCAAAGCTTTCAATGTCTCTGCTGGTCCCTCGTTCTGTCTCTCCGTACTGTCCACAGGGGAAAGCGAGTACATTAAAATGCGACGGTCCCAACTCCTTGTAGAGTTCTTGCAGAGCGCGATAGTTCAGCTCAGTGTGTTCGCTGTGGCTTGCCACGTTTACAACCAAGGAAACCTGGATGAACGCGAAATAATTGTATCACATTTGATGGTATGACTCACAAATATTAATTTTAAAAGTCCCCGACCGTTACCTGTGTGTAATTGATTTGATAACTTGAATGATTAAAGTGATTAGAAACTATAAAATGCTAATCTGGACTTACTTTTCCTCGGTATCTCTCTAAGGAAACCATCTTTCCTTTCGCGTCCTTCACTTCGAACGAATATAAATCTTTAGGTTTTCTTGACTTGGCAAGTTTGGTCTGTAGCAGAAACAGACAACCCAGGCTGACCATTAGACTGAAAAGAACAGTGATCATTCGTGCTTTTGGAGCCGTGGTCTTCGTAGGATACCCTCCTAAGGCCTCCATCTTGGAAGCGGTGATTTCAACTATCCCAAGTCAACTTGTAAAACAACGTGTATCTGACGCTAAGAATGGGCGGACGATGGAGTCTGAATCGTGTCCTTTTAAGACAAAAAAACCCAAAGAGATAGAAACGTAGAGCACACTGACCTCTGCTGGTTTGCAAAACTAAAAGCAGTTATGTTTAAACCTCAGACTACAGACACAATTATTGGCAGACGTTTTACTAAACGCACAAGCCCCGTCAAACTACTTTGTAGTTTGCTTTATATATGAATTGGATAGCCCTAATGTGCATGTATGGAGGTCTCTAGATGGTTCAGACCGGGGCCTGTTGGAGAGTCCACGGCTGAGAGGAGAGCACGAAGCGGCCACCTTTTTCCTTTTTCGTCCACTAGAGGTCAGTATTACACGTCTTCTGACATTAGCAGCGAGCAGCCACCATCCAGAAGCCTACAAACAGGTGATACGACATGTGTAGTAACACCTGTCTCTGTCACAGTGCACACATTCTGCATGTCTGCCATCTTAAATCACATTAGCATTTTTTTTTAGCGACGCAACAAAGCGACGCACAAATCGTGCACAGTACAAAGTGTGTCTACATTTCCTCACCCTGCGCTACCAGCATCGCTGCTTCTACACCTGAGCTAACGTCTACAATCCGTCCTGCTTCATCCTCCTCCAGTGATGACTAGATGTCTGTGGTGGTGGCGGTGATTACAGCATCGCAGAAGGACTGACATGTAACTATACATGTGCTTCAAACATAGAAAACGGCAACTGGAAGACTTGAACTGTGGATCTGTGACCTGTTTCTTAAAGTACGTTTTGTAAAATAAAGGCTTCCCTTTTTGAGTACACAGCTTCAGCTCACTGAGAGTCCTTCAGAGAATGGCTTCTGTTTGGCAGTGACCTCCCTCCTCCCTCTGCCCACCTCCCTTCTCCCACCTCCCTTCTCCCTCCTCCCTCAGCCCTCCTCCCTCCTCCCACCTCCCTTCTCCCACCTCCCTTCTCACTCAGCCCTCCTCCCTTCTCCCTCCTCCCTCCACCCTTCTCCCTCCTCTCTCCTTCACCTCTTCTCCCTGCCTCTCTCCTCCCTCCTCCCCCCTCCCTGTTCTCTCCTTCACTCTCTCTCGTTATGACCTATTCTCCCTCTCCTCCCTTCCTCTCCTTCTCCGTGGTTTTTCCTTCTCCCTGCTCTCCCTCTCCCCCCACCACACACACAATATAGGGGTTAGTATCGGTCCTCTCGTCTCTAACCTGATACGTGATAAGGTTGTCTCTCGTTGTCTTTTTGTCTTTTGTATTTAATAATTCTGTAATGTTTTTTTTTTTATTTTATCACGTCTCTCTCACTCGCGCTCTCTCTCT
>BROE01000025.1:8378461-8380961 GCA_036571765.1 Plecoglossus altivelis
TACCTCCCCCCCTTCCACACACACACCCGCCCCCCCCCCCACTACACCACACACACACACACACACACACCCGCCCCCCCCCCCCCCCCCCCTCAACACACACACACACACACACACCAACCCCCCCCCCTCCCACACACACACACACACACACAACACGCAACCCCGCCCAAGTGCACATTTCCCACTGGTTTGTTTTCTCTGGCTGGAGGAGCATGGCTGCTGAGGCGTTTTGGCAGGGGGGGCGGCGGGGGGGGGCTGGAGGGAGGGGAGGTGGTTGGGGAGTGGAGAGTAGGGCTAAGGGGGAGGGACTGTCTAGGCGGAGTAGAGGGGTGTGAAGGGGGCTGCGGGGATGTGCTGAAGTAAGTGGCGTTTGAAGATTGGAGATGGGGTGGAGGTGGAGATGGAGGTTGAGGTGGAGATGGGGTGGAGGAGGTGTTAGGGGTTGGTAGGGATGGAGTGTTAGGGGTTGGAGGAGGGAGGTGTAGGGGTTGGAGGCAGGGGTAGGGGTTGGAGGGAGGGGTAGGGGTTGGAGGGAGGTGTAGGGGTTGGAGGGAGGGGTAGGGGTTGGAGGGAGGGGTAGGGGTTGGAGGGAGGTGTAGGGGTTAATGAGGTGGATTGTAGAGAAATAAAACGTAATTTCATTGACGAACCTGAAAGAAATGGGGAAACAGGGCTAAGGCTGCTGAAGTTGAAGTGGTTTTGCGTTTAGGAGGAACTGGCTCTACGATGAGAGTAGCATGTGGCTATGGGCTAACAGACTAGGATGGGAGTAGCATGTGGCTATGGGCTAACAGACTAGGATAGGAGTAGCATGTGTGCTATGGGCTAACAGACTAGGATGGGAGTAGCATGTGGCTATGGGCTAACAGGCTAGGATGAGGTGGGACAAGGCTGTAGTTTGAGGTTCTGAAAGTCGTGATCTTCTTCCGTGTGAGTGTTTCTCCAGCAAGCTTCCTTGTCTTTGGTTGAAACAGAAACCAAGATGGATGTTTGGCTCAGGTCAGGGGTCAGGGGTTAGGAAACATTCATCCACAGCATGGTCCACAAACGTTATAACACGCATGTACACAAACGTAAAATACTGCATCTACCCACTCTCTCACACACTCTCTTTCTCTTACTTTCACACGCGCACTCTCTCCTGCTCTCTCACACACACACACACACACGAGAACCATAAAATTGACGACACGGCCAGACTACTGTGACTCAAGTTCTGAGATCAGCAGCATCGCACAGAATACATTCAACTAACATAAGCTCAGATAGACAGGAGGAGAGAGAGAAAGAGAGAGAGGAGGGAGAGAGAAGGAGAGAGAGAGAGAGAAGGAGGTGGGAGAGAGGAGGAGGAGGGAGAAAGCAGGAGAGAGGAGGAAGGAGAGAGTGGAGGAGGGAGAGATAAAGAAGGAGAAGGATAGAGGAGAGGAGGTGCATTGAGATTACAGGGAGGGAGAAAACACTGATGTGGATTTGAAAATAAAATCCTAATAAAGTAAATAAAGTGCTTCCACTGTATGAGGAACAAAACCATCACATTAAAAATCACAAAAAAACAGGCATACACACTATTTACAATGTGGAGTGTATACAGTTTAACCATGTCACTCAATACACACACACACACACACACACGCAGTGTTGGGGTTGTGTGAGTGCGTGAAGCGTTGTCTCCCAGACACCCCACCACACCCCTCCCCCTCCTGGGGACCGCACCAACGTTCAGGTGTTCAGGTGTTCAGGTCGACAGCTCAAGTCACACAGACAGGGAGGGGGCTGCTAGATTGGAGCTGAGCAAATAACACACACACACATTTACACCAGCTCCAAGCAGAGTCCAGCAAGCAGGACCAGAGCAAGGCGTGTGATTGGCTGAGCGTGGGCGTGGGAGGAGGAGCGTGGGTATATCCTCCACCTATCAGGATGCGGGTGGAGACTCTCCATGTCCCTCCGGGCGCTGAGCGCCGCTGTCGTGAAGTTAGCGTCCCCAGTGGTGAGGAGGTCAAACACGCAGGAGTGATAATAAATGTCCTTCTCCTCCAGCTCCTCCCTGCACAGCCCCCGTGCAGCCCCCTCCGTGAACCCCCAGGAAGGGGGCGCGGCCAGGGGGCCCAAGGGGGGGTGCTTCTGGAGGCCCAGGGCTGGGGAGGGCCGGGGCGGGGGCAGGGGGAGACGACCTCCCCTGTCGATGCGTTCCCCCCCCGGGCATCCGTTCACGCACAGCTGGAGGTCCTGGCTGGCGTCGTACGCAAGCGCCAGGTCTTCTGGGATGCGTAGAGCCAACGTCAGGTAACGTCCCAGCTGCCGGATGATGGCCGTCACGCCAAGGTACCCGGCGTGCAGCTCCACGTGGCGTCCGGGGCTACGCTCGGAGATCCAGAGGGCCCGGAGCTTCCCGGAGGGGGACGGGGCCCCTGGGGGCCCGCTGCTGACTGTACCATCCAGAAAGGCGGCCGGAAGGTGGCCACTCACAGCCTGGTAGACACGCTGGTCTGTACAC
>BROE01000025.1:8385961-8389034 GCA_036571765.1 Plecoglossus altivelis
AGCGAAGAGGACCAGAACCAGCGGCCGCAGGCGGGGCACCACAGACGCAGAGACGAGGCGCTCAGCCCCGCGGTAACAGCATCCGGCTCTCCCCATCCCCGTCCATGCAGGCCCAGGAGGGGGGAGGAGGTAGGGCTGCGCGGGGGCAAAGGGCGAGGAGGGTCGCGGTTCTTCCCCGGGAGTCAGGCCCTATCCGTCTTCGTTCCCCCTTTTTTCCACTTCTTTCTCCTCTAAGAGGGTGCGCTGGAGTATTAATATGCAGCTGCTTCGCGGAATGCTATCCGTCAGGGCGGGCGGAGGGGGGGGGGGCGACGAGAAGGGAAAACAAAGTAGCTATAGAAGAATAGAGGTCCCTTCAGAAACAAGTTTGTGCTCCCCCGCTTCTGTTCCAAAATGCCGTTACTCCTTTCGCGCACTAATCGCTGCGGTAAGCGTCATTCCAAGGACTAGCGTGCTTCTCTTTTTTTTCGCGTGCCTTGGTCGCAATCAGTGTCGGCTTTCCTCTCGTTCTAAACACGCACGTTCACCTCCCTTCCAGAGTGTGCTGGAAACCTTCCCCCTCCTCGCGGCTCCTTCAGGAATCGATAGCGAATCAACCAAACCCTGCTAGCGGAAAACCCGCCTACTGAGACAAGCGCCGCCCCCCCAGCGGTGGGCCAGTCCGGAGCAAGAGGCGAGAGCCGGGGAAAGAAAGGGGGGGGAGAAATAGAAAGATGGAAGAGACATCGGGGAGGTATATAGTCTATCCAGAGAGAGAAGAAAAAGGAGAGAGAGAGGGAGGGAGGGGGAGGGAGGGAGGTGAGGACGGAGACGAGCGGAATTGCATGTCATAATGATTGAACGTGAACTTCATTTGAGCGTATTTTGTCGGGGAAATATTAGAAGACGTATTAGCAGTTCAGAGGGGATTTGCTGTGTATCAAGCAGAGTTGGCGTCAAAAGCAACTTCCTGAACAGATCTGCATGTCATACAATCATCATGTAGTAGACACAACAGCTGACACACAACATAGGGAAGATTATATGATACTGAGGGCAGAGAGACAGGCAGGCAGGCAGGCAGGCAGGCAGGCAGGCAGGCAGGCAGGCAGGCAGGCAGGCAGGCAGGCAGGCAGGCAGGCAGGCAGGCAGGTTGACAGATAAGCAGGTAGGCAGGCAGGTTGACAGATAAGCAGGTAGGCAGGCAGGCAGGCAGGCAGGCAGGCAGACAGGCAGGCAGGCAGGCAGGCAGACAGGCAGGCAGTATACTTTCCTTATCACTTCCTTATCTTTCTGTTCCTCCACTTTTGCTGCTTCCTTCCTTCCATACTTCTATCCCTCCAACCATCCATCCATCCATCCCTCCATCCATCCCTCCAACCATCCATCCATCCATCCCTCCATCCATCCCTCCAACCATCCATCCATCCATCCCTCCAACCATCCCTCCATCCATCCATCCCTCCATCCATCCCTCCATCCATCCCTCCAACCATCCCTCCATCCATCCCTCCATCCCTCCATCCATCCATCCATCCCTCCATCCATCCCTCCAACCATCCCTCCCTCCAACCATCCCTCCATCCATCCATCCATCCCTCCATCCGTCCCTCCATCCATCCATCCCTCCATCCATCCCTCCATCCATCCATCCCTCCATCCATCCCTCCATCCATCCATCCCTCCATCCAACCATCCCTCCATCCATCCATCCCTCCATCCATCCAACCATCCCTCCATCCATCCATCCCTCCATCCCTCCATCCATCCCTCCCTCCCTCCATCCCTCCCTCCATCCATCCGTCCATCCATCCCTCCATCCATCCCTCCATCCATCCATCCCTCCCTCCATCCATCCATCCATCCATCCCTCCATCCATCCATCCATCCCTCCATCCCTCCATCCCTCCATCCATCCTCCCTCCCTCCATCCATCCGTCCCTCCATCCCTCCATCCATCCATCCATCCATCCCTCCAACCATCCCTCCATCCCTCCATCCATCCCTCCATCCCTCCATCCCTCCATCCATCCCTCCCTCCATCCATCCGTCCCTCCACCCCTCCATCTATCCATCCATCCTTCCATCCATCCATCCCTCCATCCATCCGTCCCTCCATCCATCCATCCCTCCATCCATCCGTCCCTCCATTCATCCATCCCTCCATCCATCCCTCCATCCATCCATCTCCCTCCCCAGGTTTCCTTTAGGCCTGTCTCAGGTTACCACAGCTGGGAGCTCAGAGATGGAGGGAGAGAGGGTAGAGAGAGATAGGGTGGGTGAAGGAAAGAGAGGGTAGAGAGAGATAGAGTGAGTGAAGGAAAGAGAGAGGGTAGCGAGAGGTGTAGTGAAGGAGAGAGAGAGGGTAGAGAGAGGTGGAGTGAAGGAGAGAGAGAGGGTAGAGAGAGGTGGAGTGAAGGAGAGAAAGAGGGTAGAGAGAGAGAGAGGTGGAGTGAAGGAGAGAGAGAGGGTAGAGAGAGAGAGAGAGGTGGAGTGAAGGAGGGAGAGCGATGGAAAAAAGATATGGGCAGGAGGAGAAAGAGAGAGAGAAAGTAAGACAGGGGCGGAGAGAGAGGGGTGGAGAGAGGGGGGAGAGCGATTGAGAGAGAGAAGAGAGGGGGAGAGAGAGACGGAGAGAATGAGAGAGAGGGAGACAGAGAGAGAGAGAGAGAGAGGGGAAAGTGAGGGGAAGAGAGAAGGGGGGAGAGAGAGACACTGAAGAGGAGAGTGATCCCATTCTCTTTGTTTCTAACAGGGACAAGATATACAGCACATTATTATGTATGTGCGTGTGGGGGTGTTTGTCTGTGTGTGTGTGTGTCTGTGTTTGTGTTTGTGTGTGCATATCTGTCTGTGCGTGCGTCTATGTGTGTGTGTGTCTGTGTGTGTGTGTGTCTGGGTTTGCGTGTGCATATCTGTCTGTGCGTGCATGTGTCTATGTGGGTGGGTGTTTGTAGGGGCGTGTGCCTGTGTGTTTGCCTGTGCCTGTGTGGGTGGGTGTTTGTAGGGGCGTGTGCCTGTGTGTTTGCCTGTGTCTGTCTGGATGGTGACTGAGATTGACGTGTGTATATGATTCTTAAAGGGATCAAACAGG
>BROE01000025.1:8394534-8406116 GCA_036571765.1 Plecoglossus altivelis
TCCTCCTCCCTTTCCTCCCCCCTGACAGAGGCACCCTCTTCTCCTCCTCCTCCTCTCCTCTTCCTCCGCCTCCTCATCCTCGTCTCCTCCTCTTCCTCCTCCTGCCTCTCCTCCTCCTCCCTCTCCTCCCCCCTCTCCTCCTCTGGTTGTCCCTCTGTGTCTGAGACATACACACTGACACTGGGGAGCAGCTGTGTGTGTTATTGTGTTAACTAGATGAGCGATGCGTTTCCTGGCTCTTGCACACACCCACGCACACACACACATACACACATATACACACACACACACACACACACATATACACACACACACCCACACACACATCTCCATATGAAAGGAGCTGTTGGCCTCCCCATCCACTCCATCTGAATTTGTAATGCAGTTCAAACACAGCCAACCAAACCCATTCACCCTTCAGTGTGTGTGAATGTTTTCTCAGGTGTTCACAGGGCAAACAGACTGATTCAGCGGCCTGTGTCCACCTGATCTACAACCAGCCTGAGGAAGAGTTCTTCTTTTCGAAAAGTGGACTTTTACGTTTACGTTTTACGTTTTTCTCCTCCTTTTGTATTGAATTATGATTGTATCATATTCATTTGAAACAGCAACCCAGAATATTTATCACAAGCATTGATTAAAACAATGATGACAATAATCACATAAAAAAAAACAACTAAATAATTACTTGAATTCTGGACTCACTTTGGCAGTGAGGGGGCGTTCGTTTGAATCACCTGAACCACCCCCCTGCGTACGGGCACAAACATGGATATTCTGCCATCTGAACCTGAGGTGACAGAGGCAGCAACAGAGGCAGCAACAGAGGCAGCAACAGAGGCAGCAACAGAGACAGTGACTGATTCAGTGACAGAGGCAGTGACTGAGGCAGCAACAGAGGCAGCAACAGAGGCAGCAACAGAGGCAGCAACAGAGGCAGCAACAGAGGCAGTGACAGAGGCAGTGACTGAGGCAGTGACAGAGGCAGTGACAGAGGCAGCAACAGAGGCAGTGACAGAGGCAGCAACAGAGACAGTGACTGAGGCAGTGACTGAGGCAGTGACAGAGGCAGCAACAGAGGCAGCAACAGAGGCAGCAACAGAGGCAGTGACTGAGGCAGTGACTGAGGCAGTGACAGAGGCAGCAACAGAGGCAGTGACAGAGGCAGCAACAGAGACAGTGACAGAGGCAGCAACAGAGACAGTGACTGAGGCAGTGACTGAGGCAGTGACAGAGGCAGCAACAGAGGCAGTGACAGAGGCAGCAACAGAGACAGTGACTGAGGCAGTGACTGAGTCAGGGACTGATTCAGTGACTGATTCAGTGACTGAGGCAGTGACTGAGGCAGTGACAGAGGCAGCAACAGAGGCAGTGACTGAGGCAGTGACAGAGGCAGTGACAGAGGCAGCAACAGAGGCAGTGACAGAGGCAGCAACAGAGGCAGTGACTGATTCAGTGACTGAGGCAGTGACTGAGGCAGTGACAGAGACAGTGACTGAGGCAGTGACTGAGGCAGTGACAGAGACAGTGACTGAGGCAGCAACAGAGACAGCAACAGAGGCAGTGACAGAGGCAGTGACAGAGGCAGTGACTGAGTCAGGGACTGAGGCAGTGACAGAGGCAGCAACAGAGACAGTGACTGAGGCAGTGACAGGCCCGGTGAGGCCCGGTAGGGGCGGAGCATGTGAAACATCCATCTGCTCCTTAACCCTCCTGATAAGCTTCAGTCAGACAGCGATGCATTCATGTTTCCCAGCAGCGCCTGGATGAAGCTAAACAACTGCTCCTGAACCACACCCTCACTTCCTGTCCGTCTCCATGGGGACGATGGGGTGGCCCTGACGACCTGTCTGACTTAGGAACCGGACACACACACACACACTGACAGCACGTACACATTCACTCGCTCTCACACACACACGATCACATTCACAGAAAGAGATTCTGTTGTTTTGGAGGTGGTTGTGTGTATGTGTGAGTGTGTGTGTGTCTGCGTGTGTGTGTGTGTGTGTGTGTCTGCGTGTGTGTCTGCATGTGTGTGTGTGTGTCTGCGTGTGTGTGTGTGTGTGTGTCTGCATGTGTGTGTGTGTGTGTGTGTGTCTGCGTGTGTGTGTGTGTGTGTGTGTGTCTGTGTGTGTATGTCTGTGTGTGTGTGTCTGTGTGTGTGTGTGTGTGTGTGTGGATGACCTGCCGTCCCCTGCTAATGATGTCAGCCCTGCCATGGGGATCTGGGTGAGTCTTCAGGAGAGGGGGCGTGGCCTAAGGAACAGACATTTTCAGTTACTATCCCTCAACCAGTTAACTAGGACAGTAGCTGGCCACATATTGGAGGCTGGTGCTGTCAGTCAGACAGAGGCACATATCAAGCAATGTGATTGGCTGCTTGGACAGACTGGGCAGGACCAACACCCAGGTTATGGAGAGATGGAGCTCACCTACACACACACACACACACACACACACCTACACACACACGCACACACCTACACACACACACACACACTTACATACACAGACAGGCAGGTATGCATACTTTCAACCAGTCCCACACACACCACTACCTATCTTACCACACACACATAGAACCTTGGCCTGCAAGTGCAATTAATATTTCAGGGATATAGGTGAGATACATAGAGAAGGTCAGAAGGTCAATCTACTCTAGTTTGTGTAGTGTGTGTGTGATTGCATGTGTGCATACGTGTGTGTGTGTGTGAGTGTCCGTGAGTATGTGAGTGAGTGCATGCGTGTGTGTGTGTGTGCATGCGTGTGTGTGTGTGAGTGCATGTGTGTGTGTGTGAGTGCGTGGGTGTGTGAGTGCATGTGTGTGTGAGTGCATGTGTGTGTGAGTGCATGTGTGTGTATGCGTGCGTGGGTGTGTGTGTGTGCGCGTGTGCGTGTGTGTGTGTGTGCGTGTGTGTGCGTGTGCGTGTGTGTGAGTGCATGTGTGTGTGTGTGTGTGTGCGTGCGTGGGTGTGTGAGTGCATGTGTGTGTGAGTGCATGTGTGTGTGTGCGTGGGTGTGAGTGCATGTGTGTGTGCGTGGGTGTGTGTGTGTGTGTATGTGAGTGCATGTGTGTGTGTGCGTGCGTGGGTGTGTGTGTGCGTGTGTGTGTGAAGCTGTTGCCTGAGGGCAGAGAGTAAGAGGAAGAGGAGAAGATCTGACCATGCAGCACTCTGAATCATTACATGTCAGCGGATGTGTGTGTGTGTGTGTGTGTGTGAGTGCATGTGTGTGTGAGTGTGTGTGTGTGTGTGTGTGTGTGTGTGTGTGTGTGTGTGTGTGTGTGTGAGTATAGAGGCATCATTAGCAGAGGATGTGCTGAGAGTTTCAGATGTGTGTCTTTGTTTGAAGTTATCAAGCTGGAACAGAGGTAGGAGGAAATCAAAGAACAAGATCTAACATGTGAGTGAATGTGTGTGTGTGTGTGCGGGGTGTGTGTGTGAGGTGTCTGTCATGTGTGTGAGATGTGTGTGTACGTGTGTGTGTGTGTGTGTACGTGTGTGTGTGTGTGTGTGTGTGAGGTGTGTGGGTGTGCGGGGGTGTGGGAAGTGTGTGTGAGGTGGTGTGAGATTGTGTGTGTGTGTGAGGTGTGTGTGCGGGGTGTGTGAAGTGTGTGTGAGGTGTGTGTGAGATGTGTGTGTGTGTGAGGTGTGTGTGCGGGGTGTGTGCGGGGTGTATGAAGTGTGTGTGAGTGTGTGTGAGAGAGAAAAATAGTGTGTGTGTGTGTGAGGTGTGTGTGCGGGGTGTGTGAAGTGTGTGTGAGGTGTGTGTGAGGTGTATGTGTGTGTGTGTGTGAGTGTGTGTGGTGTGTGTGTGAGGTGTGTGTGTGTGTGCGGTGTGTGTTGGATGAGGCTGTGTTGGGTGTGGTGTGTGTGAGGTGTGTGTGTGTGTGGTGGTGTGTGTGAGGGTGTGTGTGTTGAGGTGGTGTGTGTGTGTGAGGTGTGTGTGAATGTGTGGTGTGTGTGAGGTGTGGTGGGTACGGGGGTGGTGTGAGTGTGTGTGAGGTGTTGTGTGTGTGAGTGTGTGTTGGTGTGTGGTGTGTGAGGGTGATGTGTGCGTGTGTGGTTTGTGGTGTGGGTGTGTGTGTGAGGTGCGTGTGTGTGTGCGTGAGGTGTGTGGTGTATGTGAGGTGTGTGTGTGTGCGTGAGGTGTGTGGTGTATGTGAGGTGTGTGTGTGTGTGAGGTGTGTGTGAGGTGTGTGTGTGTGTGTGTGTGAGGTGTATGTGAGGTGTGTGAGGTGTGTGTGTGTGTGTTTTCCGAGGGTGACGCTAGACAGACGGAGACAACCTAGTCACAGACCCCCTGGTGACCAATCGGCTGGCCCTAAAAGCAGGGTGGTGGACCAATGAGAGAGCAGAGTTTATTGAACTTGATTTACACTCCTGACATCTGTAACACGATTACCCATCAGCCCTAGCGACGCGATTACCCTGATGCATGGGCCTGGCTCACTGAGTATGTGTGTGTGTGCGCACGTGTGTATGTGTGTGTGAGTGAGTGAGCAATGTGGGTGCATGTCTGGGTGCGTATGTGTGTGCATGTGTGTATGTGTTTGGTGTACATGTGTGGATGCATGTCTGGGTGCGTATGTGTGTGTGTGTGTGCACGTGTGTATGTGTGTGTGTACATGTGTGTGTGCATGTGTGTATGGGTGTGTGTACGTGTGTGTGTCGCATAGTGTGTGGTGTGCGTGTGGTGTGCATGTGTGTGTGTGCATGTATGTGTGTGTGTGTGTGGTGTTGGTATGTTGTGTGTGTACGTGTGTGTGCATGTGTGTGTGTGCATGTGTGTGTGTGCATGTGTGTGTGCATGTGGTGTGTGCATGTGGTGGTGATCGTGTGTGTGTGCATGTGTGTGTGTGCATGTGTGTGTGCATGTGTGTGTGTGCATGTGTGTGGTGCATGTATGTGTGGTGTGCATGTGTGGTGTGTGCATGTGTGTGTGCAGTGTGTGTGTGCATGGTGTGTGTTGCAGGTGGTTGTACATGTGTGTGTGCATGTGTGTGTGCATGTCTGGGTGCGTATGTGTGTGTGTGTGTGCACGTGTGTATGTGTGTGTGTGCATGTGTGTGTGCATGTGTGTGCATGTGTGTGTGTGCATGTGTGTGTGCATGTGTGTGTGCATGTGTGTATGTGTGTGTGTACGTGTGTGTGTGCATGTGTGTGTGCATGTGTGTGTGTGCATGTGTGTGTGCATGTGTGTGTACATGTGTGTGTGCATGTGTGTATGTGTGTGTGTTAGTGTGTGTGGTGCATGTGTGTGTTGCATGTTGGTGTGTGTGCATGTTGTGTGTGCATGTGTGTGTACATGTGTGTGCTGCATGTGTGGGGGGTGCATGTGCTGGGTGCGTAATGTGTGTGTGTGTGGTGGCAGTGTGCATGTTGTGTGTGTGCATGCTGTGTGTGCATGTGTTGTGCATGTGGTGTGTGTGCATGTGGTGGTGTGTGCAATCGTTGTGTGTCCATGTGTGTGCATGTTTGTGTATGTGTGTGTATGTGTGTCCATGTGTGTGTGTGTGTGGCATGTGGGTGTGTGCAATGTGTGTGTGCTGTGTGTGTTTGGGCTATGTGTGTGTGTGTGTGGTGTGTGGTGTCTGTGCATGGTGTGTGTGCATTGTGTGTGTGGCGTGTGTGCATGTGTGTGTGTGCATGTGTGTGCATGTGTGGTGTGTTGCATGTGTGTGTGCATGTGGTGTGTACAATGTGTGTGTGCATGTGTGTGTGTGTGTGTGTGTGCATGTGTGTGTGTGCATGTGTGTGCATGTGTGTGTGTGCATGTGTGTGTGCATGTGTGTGCATGTGTGTGTGTATGTGTGTGTGTGCATGTGTGTGTGCATGTGTGTGTGCATGTGTGTGTGTACATGTGTGTGTGTATGTGTGTGCATGTGTGTGTGTACATGTGTGCTATACTGAGCAGCTCACAACTACATTAGACAGCTCCCACACACACACACACACACACACACACACACACTGTCTGCTACACACTGTCTGCTACACACACACACACACACACATGCTGTCTGCTACACACTGTCTGCTACACACACACACACACACACACACACTGTCTGCTACACACTGTCTGCTACACATACACACACACACATGCTGTCTGCTACACACACACTCACACACACTGTCTGCTACACACACTGTCTGCTACACACACACTCAAACTCACTGTTTGCTACACACACACACACTGTCTGCTACACACACACACAAACTATCTGCTACACACTGTCTGCTACACACACACACTGTCTGCTACACACACACTCTCTGCAGCACACATGCTCTCTCTGCTACACACATACACACACACTCTCTCTCTCTCTCTCACACACACACACACACACACACACTCTGCTGCACACACACTCTCTCTTCCCTGTCCTGCAGGATGAATAGAGGGAACCAGTCTAATTTCACGCTTGCAGAAGCTAATATCACACACACACACACACAAACACAGACACACACCTACTCACACTGACACACACACCTACCGTGTGTGTGTGTGTGTGTGTGTATCTGTGTGTGACAGAGAGTGTAATCTCACTACAACTATTAGTTAACTGCACTCTCTATCACTGTGGCATGTTATTATCTGGCCAGGGATGAGTTATATCACTCACACACACACACACACACGCACAGACACACACACACACACACACACACACGGCTACCTCGCTACAACAGACAGGTCAGATCAGAGTGACATACTGTGACCACAGGTGCAGTACTGCAACGACCTGAAATACACACACACACACACACACACACACACACACACAAACACAAACACACACACACACTCACACTCACACAACATTTAGACATACACACACACACACAACGTTTAGACACACACACACACAACGTTTAGACACACACACAACGTTTAGACACACACACGCGCACACACAACGTTTAGAGACACACACACACAACGTTTAGAGACACACACACAACGTTTAGACACACACACACCATTTAGACACACACACACACACCGTTTAGACACACACACACACACACCGTTTAGACACACACACACAACGTTTAGAGAGACACACACACCGTTTAGACACACACACAACGTTTAGACACACACACAACCTTTAGACACACAGCAGTGAGTGTTTTAAAGTGTGTCTCTGGCTGTTACTTCCACTTGCATGTGGGAAAAAAATCTCACAAAAAATAAATGTAATTGAAAGAATGTAACCCAAACTTGATTCTTTTCTCTGTTGGCAATGGTCCGTTGTTCTAACAAGTAGTACAACTATATAATGTCTATTAAGTTCCGGCATTCAAAAATAACCAAGGTCAGAAAATAGCACCTACTTTATGGCTACTGAGTCAGTAATATGTTTATTGCAAGTGCTTCATTTTACTAGTAACTCTTCATATACTTATAGTTTAGCAACCAAAAAACCCACTTTAAGAAATAGTGATGAAATGAAAATGTCATTGATGAAAATGTCATCAATGTCAATACATGGATGGTTCTGAGGTTTTAGTTGCTTTGATATGTGTACATCAGAAGCTACCCTCACTTCACATCAAACAGACATCACCGCATCACCACTACAGAGGTGCTTTCATCACTTAGACCTATCAGCTCCCACTTTCATCTCATGCTAACGACGCCCTCATTAATGCATGATCAAACGATCCAGATTCGCCGACGGTCCGTTGAGATTATTTAGCTCTCTTTACGGAGAGTCACAGAGGACACACGTGTATAGAAGGGTGAAGAAGAGGGAGGAGAGGGAGAAGAGGAGGAAGGAGAAGAGGGAGGAGAAGAGGGAGGAGAAGAGGGGGGAGAGGGAGGAGAGGGAGGAGAAGAGGGAGGAGAAGAGGGAGGAGAAGCGGGAGGAGAGGGAGGAGAAGAGAGAGGAGAGGGAGGAGGAGAGGGTGAAGAGGGAGGAAAAGAGGGAGGAGAGGAAGGAGAGGTGGGAGGAGAGGGAGGAGAAGAGGGAGAAGAGGGAGAAGAGGGAGGAGAGGGAGAAGAGGGGGGAGGAGAAGGAGGAGAAGAGGGAGAAAAGAGAGAAGAGGGAGGAGAAGAGGAAGGAGAAGAAGAGGGAGGAGAAAAGGGGGGAGGAGAGGGAGGAGAAGAGGGGAGAGAAAAGGGGGAGGAGAAGAGGGAGGAGAGGGAGGAGAAGAGGGAGAAGAGGGAGGAGAAGAGGGAGGAGAAGAGGGAGGAGAGGGAGGAGAAGAGTGGGGAGAAGAGGGAGGAGTGGGACGACAAGAGGGAGGAGAGGGAGGACAAGAGGGATAGAAGAGGAGAAGAGGGGGGAGAAGAGGGAGAAGAAGGAGAAGAAGAGGGAGGAGAAAAGGGAGGAGAGAGAAGAAGAGAGAGAAGAAGAGAGAGAAGAGGGAGAAGAGAGAGAAGAAGAGGGAGAAGAGAGACAGGGTGTGGACGGAAAAGAGCTGCTCTGTGTTTAACCGTGGCGAAAGGTTTGCGCACACACACACACACACACACACACATCTGGACCGGAGACAGAGCCTCGCTTTTCTGACTGTGACTGTGTGTGTATGTGTGCATGTGTGTATGTGTGCATGTGTGTATGTGTGTATGTGTGCATGAGTGCATGTGTGTATGTGTGTATGTGTGCGTATGTGTGTTGGACTGTGAGAAAGGCCGTTCCGCTGCGTTCCAGATAATTCCACACTCAGACCAGACAGTTCTGTCTTGTCCCAGCTCTGCTGACACATGATTGGAGGCTCAGTGGGTTGTCCCTGCATGTGATTGGACAAGCTCCGTTACTCTAGGACTAATGTTGGGAGGGGCGGAGCTAGGGGGCCAGGGGGCAGACACTCAACAGCCTCTGGTTCAGGCCTAACATCCACCAGAAACATCCTGCCAAGGGACATATGCTTCCTGTATGCATCATATCATACAAGAAGTGCTTCCTGTGTACATCATATCACACAGGAAGTGCTTCCTGTGTACATCATATCATACAGGAAGTGCTTCCTGTGTACATCATATCACACAGGAAGTGCTTCCTGTGTACATCATATCACACAGGAAGTGCTTCCTGTGTACATCATATCACACAGGAAGTGCTTCCTGTGGACATGATACAGGAAGTTATTGTGCTGAGTTCACAGAGCAGGGAGCGACTGAGAGGTGATGATCAGGAGGAGATCAGGGAGTACCAGGAGGGAACATCCTACTCCTGAGGACCAATTGAATTACAGCGTGACACGATTATCCAATCAAAATCAGATGTAATATTAGAAAAGCCGGAGCACTGTCATGTGCTTTGGTTGGATGGTGGCCAAGAGGAGAGCGAGAGAGAGAGACATAGAGAGACACAGAGAGAGAGAGAGACAGAGAGAGAGAGAAACATAGAGAGACACAGAGAGAGAGAGAAACATAGAGAGACAGAGAGAGAGAGAGAAACATAGAGAGACAGAGAGAGAGACAGAGAGAGAGAGAGAAACATAGAGAGACAGAGAGAGAGAGAGAGAGAGAGAGAGAGAGACATAGAGAGAGAGAGAGACATAGAGAGACACAGAGAGAGAGAGAGACATAGAGAGACAGAGAGAGAGAGACATAGAGAGACAGAGAGAGAGACAGAGAGAGAGAGAGAGAGAGACAGAGAGAGAGAGAGAAAGAGAGAGAGACATAGAGAGACACAGAGAGAGAGAGAGAGAGAGACAGAGAGAGAGACAGAAAGAGACAGAGAGAGACACAGAGAGAGAGAAACATAGAGAGACATGCAGAAAAAGACACACACACAGAAGCAGAGACACAGAGATAGACACGGAGAGAGAAACAAAAAGAGACAGACGAAGAGAGACAGAGAGAGAGAGACAGAGAGACAGAGAGAGAGAGACAGAGAGACAGAGAGAGAGACAGAGAGAGACAGAGAGAGAGACAGAGAGAGAGACAGAGAGAGACAGAGAGAGAGACAGAGAGAGACAGAGAGAGAGACAGAGAGAGACAGAGAGAGACACAGAGAGAGAGAGACAGAGAGAGAGAGAGACACACACAGAGAGACACAGAGAGAGAGAGAGAGAGAGAGAGAGAGAGAGAGAGAGAGACAGACAGACAGAGAGATAGAAAAGAAGGTAGAGGAACAAAAGACAGAGAAAGAGAGAAAGGGAGGGAGATTTGGGTTTAGCCTTCCTACCACACCAGGTCAGAACTAGGATCTTATTTTACTGTCTCTCAGTGGAATCCACACAAAGGCTTTGAGATAAGCGACGTATCACAAGCTCAGCGACAACAATGGCCGGCCAAACAAAGACCCTCACACACACAGACGGCTGTGTCACAGCGCCACCCAGCCCACAGCAGAGGTACTACAGGTTGACGACACCTGAAACAGGCAGGTGTGCAATTCTGTGTGTGTGTGTGTGGCATTAATGTGTGTGTGACATCAATGTGTGTATGTGTGTGATTACAGCTTTGTTATAAAAAACAAAAACGTACAACTTAAGTGTAGAGTACGAGTAGGTGGGTTTGCTCAGAAGAAAAACACAATGGATTTGCATGTTACATACACTCATTCAGTAGTTTGCATACACACACACACACACACACAAACACACACTAGCACACACACACACACTAGCACACACACACACACACTAGCACAGACACACACTAGGACACACACACACACACACACTAGCACACACAGCTAGTGCACGCCTGGCTTCTCTTGGACATCGCCACTTGCTGAACCGCAGAATGTTAAATAAACTAGTTGAGGAATTCCACTGAGTCAACACACCCTGGAAGAAGAGAACTGTGTGTGTTCCGCTGAGTGTGTGCGTTCCACAGAGTGTGCGAGTGTGCGTATGTTCCGCTTAGTGTGTAAATGTGTGTGTGTGTGTGTTCTGCTGAGTGTGTGAATGTGTGTGTGTGTCTGTGTGTTGAGAATAAAACAGAACTGTGTCTGTCACAGTGCAGTCTGGAGGTAAACACACACACTCACTCTGTTTAGAACCTACCTGCCCATGGAATGCTTGAAATCCAGCTGCTATGGCAACAGAACCTCACCAGTAAATCTCTCCTTTACACCCACACCCCCTATACACACACACGCATTAATACACACACACACACACACACATTAATACACACACACACACACACACATTAATACACACACACACACACACACACATTAATACACACACACACGCATTAATACACACACACACACACACACACATTAATACACACACACACACATTAATACACACACACACATTAATACACACACACACACACACACAAAATGGTCAGACTGGTAGGCCTAATTGAGTGCTAACTTTTTAAGGATAAAACTTTTCAAGTGTCTTTTTTTTTCTCTTGGTAATAAAAAAAGATTTGTTTTTAAAAAAGGGGCCCAAGGGAGGGGGGGGGGGGGGGGGGGGGAAAAAAGGAAAAAAAAGGGGGGGCCCCCAAAGGGGGGTCTTTTTTGGATTATAGCCAAGCCATTTTGATAGGAATTTTTTCCCCAACATGATGTGTCATGTAAACATGAATGGATCGGATTTCCTGTTAGATCAGGCATCTGAACACACCAATCTCTCTCGGGG
>BROE01000025.1:8406514-8416912 GCA_036571765.1 Plecoglossus altivelis
CCCTCCCCCCCTCCACCACTTCCCCATCTGATTGCTGTCCAAAACGCCTGTCTTGCTTTGAATGTGTTGCGTTGATCCTTGAGAATGTCTAATGTAATAAATGTTATTAATGTATTGTGAAATGTACGGGGACTTTCTATTAAACCAAACTAAATAGTTCCTATTTGGATACACACCGTGCTAGATACCAAAACTCAAATCCTTTACCTTGTCGCATCGCCTTCACATATCTTGTTCGCAACTGACACCCTCTTGTGGATGAATATTTAAACTGTTGCAACATTCAGACTATAAAAAATATAATAATACAATTATTTAATTATTATATGGATCGTTATCAAGTTTTGTGGAAGCAGGATATCGACTCAATCATTTAAAACAGCGCGGAAAATGTAATTTAAAAAAAGAAAGCATGCCAGTCGGCCCCTAGGACCAGGGATAGACAACTAGTGCTCTACCACCTGGTCAACAAGTTCGGGAGGGTACCGTGTTAGTCTGAAGTACCTGGATTAGACTCAGTGACCGGGAAGAGAACGTGGAAACCCACACTGGCAAGTGACAAAGATTAGACACACATAATCCTGGTAGATGATGCCATCATATCACAAATTGTTGTGTGTAGGCTACTAACTGGCACAAAACACAAACGCCTTTCGACCCTTCCAATAACGCAGCGTATTCCTTGCTCATTTATTCCGATCCATTTTCTTTTGGAAACTGTTTAAAATCTATAGTCATAAATCACTCCGCTGGGCAAATTAGTCTTTTATTTTAGAATGGAATTGTATCCGGTTTTAGCTAGTCGACAAGGTATGCTAAACTGATTTAGGTTTATCGTTGACTGATTAGCGTTCATGTGATTATGGTAATGACGGTAGTTGAGTCTAATTGATTAGCTAGCGTTTTATTTACAGAGTTCAGACAACGTCAAATAGGGCAATCGACGCCGAACTGAGTGGGCCAGAACCAGAACTTGGCTCTGAGCATTTAATCCTGGGAAATGAAGTTCGTTTTTCAGGAACGTCCAGACGTTTTTCCGTAGAACAGCAACAAGGCCCAGGATGCTCCACGGCCATTGCGCATGCGTACGGAAGGAATCGCGCAGACAGCTGATAACTCATCTATTATGCCACTTCGTTAAATAAAAGGTGCCAGAAAACTGCGAACTAAACACCGCTGGAGCCATTTGAGGACAAAGCAATAAAGTAAAAATTGTTTTCATATTAGTTTTATTTAAATTGTGTAATGCATTTCGCATACTGGTCTCAAATGCACTGAATATATAGGTTGCTTTTAAGGGAGTCCGTCTGCCCGCTCGGCGCCTTGAAACAATGCATAGCTAGCTACAAAGCGTACTTAGCTAGCGACCAGGTTACATTTTGCAAGGCTCTGTAGGCTAGCTAGGGTACAGATTGAGAAACCAGAACCTAAATAAAAAATATTCCATCTGCTTCGGTATTGAGGCTTCAGTGTTCATTAACTACTTTAGTTTAGTATTATAGTCTGGGACATCAGTTCCTGAATCACCGCGTGTATAAATAGGACTGCCAAATAGAAGCTAGCTGCATAGCTAACCAGTTTGTTAGCTAGCTATTTAGCATTGCATTGCTCTGCCCGCCATCTTTTCAAAGGAATATAATTATGATACGTGCTAGCAGCTAGCTACTTTCCACCTTTTTAGTTTAAGTTATAAATATATCATCTTGTTTTGGGGGGCTATTTATTATTTTACGCTTACTGTTAGCATGCAATTCAACTCGGTTTCTTAATTGGATAACGCGAGAGAATGCTGGTTGTAATAGCTTAAGCTAGCTAGTCCACATTACTTATCTTGGAAGCAAATGCTAGAGCTAGCTGGCTAATGTTGCGTTATTTAGCTGTGCACCTTCCGTAAACTAAGGTGAGTTATTTGTGCTACAAATATCTTTCTATATAGATCTACCTAGCCACACTATCTTCGAGAATTCAATGAAATGTCTATTTGTCAGTGAATGTGATTTTTATTATTTTGCGAGCTAGTTGGACTAGCTACCCAAGTAGCTGTCATAACTCATATTGAGCTCGTCAAATACTAGCTGACCAGATCGGGAAACATCTGTTACTGGTCCCATGTTCAAGAAAACACCCAGCTTGATATGGCCACTGATCTACGTTTATTTGTACATTATGAAATGTTTAGGTATATGTGATTTACTCCGCTTTAAATATTAAAGGTTTAACATTTAAAACCACGTGTTTTGGATTGGCTTATAAATGTATAGAAATAAAGAGATGCAAGTGAGTCATATTTTGACAGTTGACACTATTTATACGTTTAACCGTTTGTTTATATCCGAATTACGAACCGATATCACATAAACGAGACTAGTTGTGCTCCTATGAGGACATAAATCCTCAGGTGTATTTATGAGATGTAACTCATTGCAAGATATTATTGATTATCGCGTGTGCATCTGCAAGGTGTCCGTCAGCCAATTCAAACGTCTTCCAGCGAGAATAGTTGCCTCTGAGTTTTAAAAAGTTGTCCAAGTTCTCCAAGACATTTGATGCTGTAACTAAACAGTCCCTTGCGTTTGGTCTCTCCAAGGGAAGCTGTGCGATGGGATGTGAGCGTGTCCAGAGGACCACGGAGCAGAAAGAGGCACCACGTTTCCACTGAAGCCCCCCCAGAACACCCGCTTAGACGTGCGTCACACACGTCGGGAGGAACCAGGAAGTAGGAGTCCGCAGTCAGGATGTCGGCCCCGCCCCCACCCGAGGCTGCCCCGCCCCTCGTCAACCCCCCGGCCCCTGAAACTTCAAACCCTACCAAGCCTGGCCGGAAGACAAACCAGCTGCAGTACATGCAGAACGTCGTGGTCAAGACTCTCTGGAAACACCAGTTTGCGTGGCCCTTTTACCAGCCTGTCGATGCTATCAAACTTGGCCTCGCTGTAAGTAAAAGGAACCAAGAATGTTGACTCATCTGATCTGAGAAGTCCTTACGCAGAATCAACACAGAGAGAGAATCAGGATATCTGTTCAGAGCAAAGAAAGGCACTCATAAAAACATACTGCCTGCTAATCTAGTGATAGTTTTATTTGTAGTAGGAAGAAATAAATAACATGGTTCCTTGTGGTGTGCCAGGAACATGAAAGTGTGGGCTAATGCTGTGGGGGCTCCTGTTTGAAGGGAGGCTGTGGGATGCTCTTGGTGTGTTTACCTGTGCTCACCTGTGTTTTTACCTGTGCTTGTCCCTTTACCTGTGTTTTCCTGTGCCCATCTGTGCTCACCTGTGCTCACCTGTGCTCACCTGTTTTCCTGTGCCCATCTGTGCTCACCTGTTCTCACCTGTGTCTTTCAGGACTACCACAAGGTGATCAAGAGCCCCATGGACATGGGCACCATCAAGAAGAGGCTGGAGAGTAACTACTACTGGAGTGCCAGCGAGTGCATGCAGGACTTCAACACCATGTTCACCAACTGTTACATCTACAACAAGGTACATGTTTACCAACTGTTACATTTACAACAAGGTACAACATGTTCACCAACTGTTACATCTACAATAAGGTACATGTTTACCAACTGTTACATTTACAACAAGGTACAACATGTTCACCAACTGTTACATCTACAACAAGGTACAACATGTTCACCAACTGTTACATCTACAACAAGGTACATGTTTACCAACTGTTACATTTACAACAAAGTACAACATGTTCACACACAGTAAGCAACCGATCACTAAGAAACAAACCGTTTCTTAACTTGGACCACCAAAGTGTTTGAAGGATGAGCGTTTGAACAAAACAACTGCAGTGTTGTATCAGTCGTACTTTTCTACCTGCATCTGTCCAGTGATGTCCTTGTGAAAGTGTCCCCAGGTACCAGCTCCAATGGATAGATGTAGGATGAAACCAATTGGTTTATATTAAAGGTGTGGAAATAGTTTGAAAGCTATTTTTTTTGCTCTTGCTTTTCTTTCCTGTGTGACCCTCCTGCCCACCAGCCGACAGACGACATCGTCCTGATGGCCCAGGCCCTGGAGAAGATCTTCCTGCAGAAAGTGGCCCAGATGCCCCAGGAAGAAGTGGCTCTTCTGCCTCCAGCCCCTAAAAACAAGGCCCGGAAACCATCTGGGCCAGGTCAAGGTACCCTTCCCGTCCCGCCTCCTTTCCGTCCCGCCTCCTTCCTGCCCCTCCTCCTTCCTGCCCCGCCTCCTTCCCGCCCAGCCTCCTTCCCGTCCCTCCTCCTTCCCGTCCCTCCTCCTTCCCGTCCCTCCTCCTTCCCGCCCCGCCTCCTTTCTGCCCCTCCTTCCCGCCCCGCCTCCTTCCTGCCCCTAGCCGTGCACTTTGACCCCTGTCCTGCCCCTTTCCAGGCTGCTTTTGTGACAGGCTGACCTTTCTTGTTTATCGAAAATGTTGCTAGAGAACCTGCCAAGACTAACTTTGTGTGTGTGTGTGTGTGTCTGTGTGCGTGTCTGTGTGCGTGTCTGTGTGCATGTCTGTGTCTGTGTGCGTGTCTGTCCAGTGAGCCAGCTAGCGGAGTCATCCGCCTCGCCCCCCACCACGTACCCCAGCACCCCGCCTCTCGCCCCTCAGGCGCCCGTCATCTCAGCCACGCCCACACCCGTGCCAACCGTCGCCTCCGGCCCCGCCCCCGCGCCCACGCCTGCCCCAGCGCCGCCCCCACCCGCCATGATGCCCACGGCGCCACCTGTCGTCAAGGTAGCGGCCATCGCGACGTCGAGTGTTTGTGGATGAACAGTCACAGAGGGGAGGGGGGGATCAGAATGTTGATGCAAGGTGTATGTTTCTGTGTGTGTGTGTGTGCTCGTGTGTGCGTGTGTGTGTGCGTGTGCGTGTGTGTGTGTGTGTGTGTGTGTGTGTGTGTGTGTCCGTCCTCCCTAGAAGAAGGGTGTGAAGAGGAAAGCAGACACCACCACCCCGACCACGTCAGCCATCGCTGCCAGCAGGAGCGACTCCCCGCCTCTGGACACTAAACAGGCCAAGGTGGCGTCCCGCCGCGACAGCGCCCCGCGCCCCCCCAAACCCCCTCGCAAGGAGGAGGAGGGGGCGGAGGCGGGGGGGAAGAAGGGGCGGGCGGGGGCGGGGGTGGGAGCAGGGGTGGGGGAGCAGATGAAGCACTGCGACACCATCCTGAGAGAGATGCTGTCTAAGAAGCACGCTGCCTACGCCTGGCCCTTCTATAAGCCTGTGGATGCTGCTGCTCTGGAGCTGCATGACTACCATGAGATCATCAAACACCCCATGGACCTTAGCACTGTCAAGGTGACGCACGCACATACACACACACACCCACACACACACACACACACACTGTAGTGGACCTCATTACTGTCAAGGTGACACACACTCACACACACACTCACACACACTGTAGTGGACCTCAGCACTGTCAAGGTGGTACGCACACACACACACACACACACACTCTCTCTCTTTCTCACACACACACACACACACACACACACACGCACACACACTGTAGTGGACCTCATTACTGTCAAGGTGACGCACACAGGCAGCCCCAGGTGGTGTGTTTGAGCAGCAAGCTGGTGTGTTTGTGTGTCCCCTCAGACCAAGATGGACAGCAGGGAGTACCCTGACGCCCAGAGCTTCGCCACGGACGTGCGGTTGATGTTCTCCAACTGCTACAAGTACAACCCTCCTGACCACGAGGTGGTTGCCATGGCGCGCAAGCTGCAGGTACACCCCCTAACACATGGACACAGACACACACGCACACCTAAGCTTGGGGGGCCGGGATAACATAGCACCAACTTCTTAAACACTCCCGCACATCTGTTTGAACACTCCTGTGTGTGTGTGTGTGTGTGTGTGTGTTTGCGCACTTGTGTCTGCCTGCCTGTGTGTGTGTGTGTGTGTGTGTCTGTCTGCCTGCGTGTGTGTATGGACGGCAGGATGTTTTCGAGATGCGCTTCGCCAAGATGCCCGACGAGCCGGTGGAGGCAGCGGCGCCCCCGGTGGTCAGTAAGAGCACGGCGAGCAGCGACAGCAGCGCTGGCTCCTCCTCCACAGACAGCTCCGACTCCGAGGAGGAACGCGCCACGCGGCTGGCCGAGCTACAGGAACAGGTGGGCTCTACCAACCTCGGACCAAGACCCCCCCCCGCGTCCTGCAGGGATGGATCGTCCCGCCACTCCCCTCCACCCCCCCCTCCCCCCTCCACCCCCTCCTCCCCTTCTCATTTTTACCGTAGCTTAGCCGAGTCACTGGAACAGTCAGACTGAACCAAGCCACACAGACCCAGACCATTCCCTGATAAGAGGATCCCAAGCTAGCCAGCTCCCTAGACCAGAACCCTTGGCCAGGTCAGCCTCAGAGGAGGACTGGAGCGTGGCTCTGGGGGAGGGGGGGAGGGGGAGGGAGCCTTGTAGACTGCTCCACCTGTCAATCACCCACACCAGAACCAGGCCCCGTCCCCTCCACCCCTCGTGAGGCAGTCTCCTGCAGCAGGCTACGTAGACAGGGCCCTGGGTTAACGACGACACTGGCATGCATGTTGACACTGTTCCCCGGAGAAGCTTTGGAAAAGCCCCATGTTTAGCCCTTCCCTATGGACGAGGCAGGGTTGCAGAGTTGTGTTTCTGTTGTTAACTGCTTTGTGGACTGTGTGTCTCTGACCCCTGACCCCCCCCTCTGGCTTTCTACCCAGCGGTTCACTCAGGAGCACCCCGCTGCCAAAAGGGCGGGGGGGAAAAACGGTTGTGCCAAACGTTTCCAGGTGATTTACCTCTTCCTTCCCAGTCCCACAATCCTCGTTCAAACTGCACCGTGGTTAGAGAGCGGCAGGAGGGAGGGAGGGAGGATGGGGAGGGGGTGAGGGGGTTGATATGGTGGGAGTAGATTAGGAGATTAATCATTGGATGGAGGTAGACAAGGAGGAAGATGAGGCAGTGGACCAGGTAGTGTGGAGGCAGAATCGAGGCACTGAACTGTGGAGGGTAGAACCAGGGTGGGGGCAGTGCGTAGGCGGGGTTGGGTGGAGGCAGTGCGTAGGCGGGGTTGGGTGGAGGCAGTGCGTAGACGGGGTTGGGTGGAGGCAGTGCGTAGGCGGGGCAGGGAGAGACACCGGTCTAGATGGAGGCAGTAGTGTCTAGCAGGGCTGCAGGAGTGAGTAGAGAGAGCTACAAGGTTGTAGAGGAGAGCTGCATGTGATCTCAGACCAGGAGAGAGAGACAGAGACTAGACACAAACACCTGATCTGTTGGAAGCATCTGTTAAAGTATCCCTCTTTGCTGAACCTTCTTCTCTGTGTGGGGAAGTGCAGTTAAGGGCCAGTCAGACAGGAATGTTGAAACGGTGAACTATCCCTTTGAAATGTTGACCACACGTTAGGCCAGCGATGTGATGCCCCAGGTTCTCCTAAGAGAGACGCCCTGCATGGGCAGGACATGCTGTCAACACATCTTCCAACATCTCTACCGGTTGAGGTTTTCCGAACACAAAGCAATTAGATGGCTCAAATGTCCGTGATGTAGATTGCTTCATTACAGGTGATATTGAAGGGATAGGTCACTTCATTCAACATTTTCGTTCTGTTACTTGACAGAAGCGGCTAGCTAAGTTCATTGGCTTAGCTAGTGATCTGAAACAATCCTTTCTCTTCCCAATCCTCATATGGAATGACACCGTTTCTGAATGTTTTTAAATTGGGGACCTTGATGAACGGGAAAACATGGCAAATGTTTTATATATATAAAAAAAAGTGAACTATCCCTTTAAGTTGGCATCCAAACTTTTTGTTTTGTCACTTAATTGCATCTAACCTGCCTGGGGAGGGTAACCGCCAATCACATTGGAATTGTGCTGAATCAGGGTTGATCTGGGAGTGATTCGTATCTCTGTCCTGTCTTAATGTTGGCTGGAGTAGGTGACTCGTGATTAAAACACAGTCTGTCAGCCCTGGTCCTCAGGGACCTCCTGTTGAATGTTCTAGATGTTTCCCTGCTCCCATTCACCTGGTTCCGACGAACGAGTCGTTATAAAGATTAACAGAAGCCTGGTAACGACCCGTTCATGTGAACCAGGTGTGTCGGAGCAGGGAAACATCTAGAACGTGCAGGGCAGGGAGTCCCTGAGGACCAGGGAGGAGAGTGGCTGATTTGAATCTCAAAAAGAACCAACCAGATCTCTCTGTCTTGTGGCGGTGTTTCTGGGGTGGCTGTGCTGGTGTGTCTGGAGATGCAGGTTGCTAGGAAACTGCTATCATACTCGAGTATATGGCTGGATGCTCTCCTCTCCTCTTTGTCTTTTTGACCTACTGTCGCACCCCACTCCTCCTCTCTCATCCCCCCCTCCCCCTCCCCATCCCCTCCCCATGACGCAAACCGACATACCACCCTCAGTTGAAGGCGGTCCACGAACAACTGGCTGTCCTATCACAGGCTCCGGTCAGCAAACCAAAGAAAAAGAAGGAGAAGAAAGAGAAGGAGAAGAAGAAAGACAGGCCGGCTAAGGGGAAGGTGGAGGAGGATAAGAGAGCCAAAACTCCACAGCAGACCAAGCCAGCCAATCAGAAGAAGGCTCCGGCCAGGAAAGCCAACAGCACCGTTACAGCCCCTAGGTACCTACGACCCCTGACCTCTAACCCTGCCCCCGTCTGCCCCCAGACCCCTCTAACCCTGCCCCTGTCTGCCAGAACCATCTCACTGCCTACCAGTTGCACAAGATCCTATAACCTGCCCTGTCATGCCCAAGACCCTCTAAACTGCCTCCGTCTGCCCCAGACTCTCTACCTGCACTGTCTGCCCCAGATGACTCTACCCTGCCCATGTCTGACCAGACCTCTACCTGCACTGTTGCCCCAGCCCTGCTACTGCCCGTCTGCACAGACTTAACACCTGCCCTCTCTGCTTTTCTGGATTTCCTTCTTGTGACCCTTAATCTCTGGATCTCTGTTGGCCCTAATTTCCTATTCTCTGCTTCTCTGGGTCTACCTCATCATACTGTCTAACTCTATCTGGTCTAAACCACCTGATACCTTCTACACCACCTCATATTCTTCTAACCCATGATCCTGGTTAAAACCACTGTCTGTGTAAACCTAATCCTGTCTAACCCTTTATATGTCTAACCCCTGGTCGTCTAGACCACACTGATCGTCTAACAACCTGATATTCTGTTAACCCATATTCATCATGTTAACCTCCTGTATTAACCCTCCCATCTGTTACACATCATACTGTTAACAGTCTAAGTTCCGCCTAATATGGTTTCAACCTCATCTGTCTTAATCTTGTTCTTTCATAATTGTTAATAGCTGGTACATAAGTTGATGGGTTCGTAGTCTTGTGTGTGGTCTTGTATCTCTAGGACCGAAAAGAGGGATGAGGGGGAGGGGAGTGAGGGGGGAGGAGCATCCTGGCATGTGTTAAGCCGAGCGCGTCGTAGCTTGGACCTACAGTCACGAGGCTGGGTTGGGCGAGTCGTCTCTAATATTAGGAGTAGCTGCGGGATACGGGGTGAGATGTTTGGGAGCTAAGGTAGTAAATCGAGAGTGGGGTAGTAGTCATGTTGCGCGGAGTTTAAGTCGGCTGGGAGGTGAGGTGAGGGAGGAGGGTTTGGAGGATGAGGGAGGGAGTGCGTGTGTGTGGGGAAGGGAGGGGTGAGAGGGAGGAGAGGAGAGGGTGAGTAGGATGGGAGGGAGGGAGGGCGTGAGTAGTGTGTAGGGGAGTGATGTGGTAAATGAGTGAGATGGTTTGAGTGGGAGGGGAGGGAGGGAGGAGGGTGATGGTGATGAGATGTGTGGTAGTGTGTGAGTGAGGGAGGGGTGGGTAGGGAGTGTGCGTAATACGAGTATAAGAGAGTTTAGGTGTGTGATGTGAAGTGTGTGGGAGTGAGTGTGTGTGTGAGGGAGTGGATGTGTGTGAGGAGGGGTGTGTGTGAGGAGGGAGGTGGATCGTGTGAGGGAGGGAAGTAGTGTGTGGAGGGAGGCAGTGTGAAGGAAAATACAATAACATAATAAATACAAAAAATAAAAATATAACTTATAAAATATATCATTGATAATTTAGATATAATATAATTAAGGATAATTATAAAGTTAATTGTATAGACAAGGATAATAAACTATATATCTCATAAGAAAATGACAGAGAACAAAAGAGAGAAGCGTAGCCAAAACAACATAACGCCCAACATAAGTAAAAAATAAATATAACTACAACTAAAAGAATTTTAATTCATTAAAACTAAATAAATAAAACCAGACTAGAAAACGTTTAAACCCGAAAGTATAATAAATAAACAATAATAGAGTAATATAATAATATAAAATAAATAAAATTATATTTAAAATAATAAAAGAATATAAAGGATATATAATAATTTATAAATATCAATTAGTATATAAAAATAATAATAATA
>BROE01000025.1:8419704-8467204 GCA_036571765.1 Plecoglossus altivelis
AGTAGAGGTCAGACAGTAGAGGTCAGACAGTAGAGGTCAGACAGTAGAGGTTAGACAGTAGAGGTTAGACAGTAGAGGTTAGACAGTAGAGGTTAGACAGTAGAGGTCAGACAGTAGAGGTCAGACAGTAGAGGTCAGACAGTAGAGGTTGTAGAGGGGGAGGGGAAGGGGGGCGGGGTAGTTACCACACCCCAGCTCCTCGCCTGCTGATGCACTGCTGTGTCTCCTGCAGTGGGTTCTGGGATAAAGAGTTCCAGGTATAAGGAGGAGCTGGTGGAGGAGAAGAGGAGAGAGTTAGATCAGAGACTACAGGACGTGAGCAGACAGCTGGGCAGCAGCAACAAGAGACCTTCCAGATCAGGTATCTGCTCTGGAGTGTCCATCAGAGCCTCCAGCTCCTGTAGGCTCTAACAGGTCTGCTCTGGAGAGAGAGAGACAGGTCTGCTCTGCAGAGAGAGAGACAGGTCTGCTCTGCAGAGAGAGAGACAGGTCTGCTCTGCAGAGAGAGACAGGTCTGCTCTGCAGAGAGAGAGACAGGTCTGCTCTGCAGAGAGAGAGACAGGTCTGCTCTGGAGAGAGACAGGTCTGCTCTGCAGAGAGAGAGACAGGTCTGCTCTGCAGAGAGAGAGAGAGAGAGAGACAGGTCTGCTCTGGAGAGAAAGAGACAGGTCTGCTCTGCAGAGAGAGAGAGAGGGACAGAGAGAGGGACAGAGAGAGGGACAGAGAGAGGGACAGAGAGAGGGACAGAGAGAGTGACAGAGAGAGGGACAGAGAGAGGGACAGAGAGAGGGACAGAGAGAGGGACAGAGAGAGGGACAGAGAGAGGGACAGAGAGAGGGACAGAGAGGGACAGAGAGAGGGACAGAGAGAGGGACAGAGAGAGGGACAGAGAGAGGGACAGAGAGACTATAAAGTGAGAAAGGGAGGTAGGAAGAGAGGTAGACAGAAAGATATCTTGAGAGAGAGAAAGGAAGGAGTAGAGCAGAATGAATCATCAGATGATGGTTCTGCTGGTCTGACTTGTCCAGATCCTTCTACCCTCCGTCTCTCCTCTCTGTGATCTCTGCTCTGTCATCTGGGAGTTCAACGGTTTGGTGGGTGTGTCCCCCCCGCCCCCCCCTCCTCTCCTTCGCTCCTCTGTGAAACTGCTCCTCCTTAACTCCTCACTTGTGTGTGTCCATGTATGTGTGTATGTACATCCATGCCTGCATCGTGTGTGTGTGTGTCCGTGTCCGTGTGTGCGTGTGTGAGTATGTGTGTGTGTACGTATGTGTGTGCGAGCGTATGTGTGTGCGAGCGTGTGTGTGTGCGAGCGTATGTGTGTGCGAGCGTGTGTGTGTGCGAGCGTGTGTGTTGATGACTCGTGTCTCTCCCCTACAGAGAAGGCGGCGGGCGCGGCTGCAGGGGGCGGAGCCTCTCGTCTGAGTGGCAGCAGCAGTTCATCTGAGTCTGGCAGCAGTAGCTCCAGCGGCTCCAGCTCTAGCAGTGACTCAGACTGAACACACACACACACACTCGCACGCACACACACACTCACACACACACACACACACACACACGGATCCAGCTTCTGTCGTGACTTGGACTAAACACACAGACACACACAGTAGATCTGTCTCGGGTAAGGACACACGTACAAACACGCGGACAGGTACCACAACACACTAACATGTGAATCCATCAACAGTAGGTGACCTGGGACTGACCATACAGACATGTATTCACCTGTAGTTGTGACTCAGACTAAACACACAGACACACACCACCTGAAGGCCACTCAGAGGAGTCCATTCT
Source organism: Plecoglossus altivelis (assembly GCA_036571765.1). Classification (NCBI taxonomy): domain Eukaryota; kingdom Metazoa; phylum Chordata; class Actinopteri; order Osmeriformes; family Plecoglossidae; genus Plecoglossus; species Plecoglossus altivelis. The sequence continues at coordinate 8,421,499 of BROE01000025.1, forward strand.
GAAGCCAGACTGTACATATGTGAGGTCCTCTCGCTCATTTAACCCTTTTCTAGCTACTAGTGCTAATCTCCTTGGAGGACTTGTCTCTGAGGACCAGCGGGCGTGGCCTGAGCAGTGGGAGTGGCCTGAGCAGCAGGCGTGGCCTGACCAGTGGGCGTGGCCTGAGCAGCCTGGTCATGTGCTGTAGACGCCCGTAGAGTCGAAGCGCCATTAGGAGCAGAGTGACTCTGCAGGATGCCACTGTCCCTAGTCTCTCTGTCATGCTGCCCTGCAAGGGCACCACCGCCTGGTACCACCACCCACTCCCCCAGATAGAGCAACGTGTCACTTCCTTCACGGACAGGAAGAAGAACGCCTGGCTTTCTCTCGGTGATCCCGGCTGACCACGGCTGCTGTCTGGGAGGCTTGTTGCCGTGGGCACCGGAGGGGAATCCTGGACAACAACACTAAATACTTTTTTCCGCTGCAGCGATGGCTCCCTTCCCTAGGAAGTCTGCTCCCCCTCCACAGCCCCCTCCCTCACCTCAGCAACATTCCAGAAGCATCCACGGTCAGAAGGTTCCAGCCAGCGCCGTAAACCACCGGCCGCTCTGACCACAGCTACCGATCAACTCGGAAACGGCATCGCCGCGGTTACGGCGTACCCGCGGTTACTTCGGCCGTCACAGGAATAACGATGATGTCATTGAAACGTTCCGTGGATTCAGAATAACATTTGTTTGGGTTTTCTTTTCTTTTGTTTTTTTTTTCTCTCTAACCGATCTCTGAAGAAGCATGGTACACGTCTCCTGTCCACCTCTGACCTCCGGGGTCTCTCTGACCTCCGGGGTCTCTCTGACCTCTGACCTCTGACCTGTCTGCAGTCCCCTGGCATGCCGTGTGCCTGCAGAGCGTCAGACGTGGAGGTCAGGACGTCAGTTAACCCAACACTACTTCTTCATATTTCTTCACGGATTGTGTTGATGTCTTTTACGTGTCTCATATTTTGTACCAGTGTTTGTTTTGATACTCCAACCCCCCCCCCCCCCCCCCCCCCCCCCCCCCCCCTCCTCAGACCTCCCCTCCTCCCCCCCAGACCTCCCCCTTGACCCCAGTACACAGGGCAGACCAGACTGATTCTAGGGGTTGGAATAAACAGCCCTGATAGACAAACCTACAAGCCCCACGTCTGATTCTCCACCAATCAGCTCCTTGAGTGATATGTCCAGTTAGTCGATTTAGAATTTGTTCTGCAGAGCAGTTAAACTGGGTTCTCTTTCTTTCATAGGGTTTTCCTTATCTTCTGTTCGCTATTTCTCTCGCACCTGTCTCCCTCTCCTGTCTCTCTCTCCTGTCTGTCCTTTCATCCCTGTCGTCCTCTCATTACTTCCTCCAGCTGTCTCCATGAAATACTCAGCATGTCTCTGCTGTCGTCTCTCTCTCCTGTCTCCCTCTTCTTGTCTCCTGTCTCTCTCTCCTGTCTCTCCTGTCTCCCTCTCATGCGGCTTCTCTCTCTAGACTGCACTCTCCTGGGTCATCCGCTTTCTTTCTGTCGGTCGTCCTGTTCTCCAAACCACATCTCCTGTCGTAGCACGCGCCTGTGTTCGGTCCTCTATTGTGCCTTGTGCACCGCTCTCTCTGCCCTTCTTTCCTCCTGTCTCTCCTCTCCCTGTCTCTCTCTCCTGGTCTCTTCCTGTCTCTCTCCATATCTCCTGTCTCTCCTCTCTCATCCATCTAGACCAGTCTCCCCCTTCCTTCTCTCCCCTTCTCTCTCTCTCCTGTCTGCCTCTCCTGTCTCGTTTCCTCTCTGGGTTCAGCCTGCCTCCTCTCCTTTGTCATACTTCCTACTCACATGTCGATCCACGTGTCTTACTACTCGTCTGTCTCTCTGCGACCTGTTCTCCGCGTGCTGGTCACCTCGCTTTCAATGGTCCCCCGGTCCCTCTCTCTCTTGCTCATAACGACCTCCCCCCCTACCCGTCTCTCTCATCATCTACAAAGCAGCGTGGGGCAGTATGACACCAACGCGTAGGTACTGCCCTACTGCGGGGAACCACCACCGTCTGATTGCCTTACGATGCTATTTGGATGACTGTCTGATCTGTAAAAATAACACACTGTCATGTAGTTTCTTATGTTACATCTGGAGTAACCACAGAAAAGAAGCGGGTTCTATTGTAAATGTTATACATTTTTTTCTCATTTTGCTGTGATCGAACCTAACATGTAGCACGTGGTACTCGGGAAGCAACAACCGAAGATATGAAAAAATAGGGAAAAGAAAGGATTAAATTAAGTGATTTTGTGTGAAAAACACATAAAACAACTTAATTAGTTTACTGAACACAGGACAGATGACAGTCTGTTCAGAGTAAATGTCAAACCATCTTTTTGTTTTCTATTTGAGCATAGTGAGACCTTTTGTAAATCAAGCTAGTGAACTATGTTGTGATTTGCTCGCTGGTCTTCCTTCCAAATTCCAAATCATGTCTTCAGGTTGTTTGTTTGCTACCTTGTGTGATGAAGCTGTGGAGACTGGATGACGACAGATGTGACTCTGGGTTTTTTCTGACGCGGTAAGTGTGACTGTCTCCCGTCAGTCATGCGGCCAGGAAGGGGACGCAACGATGCCTGGAGAACCACAACACGCAGCGTCGGCTGGGTTAGCTGAGTGACGTCATAAGACGATATGAGTAGAAGTCTTTTCCATCATACTCACTCATTTTTGTTTTTAGTTTCATGGTCAATTTATAGTTGATTTTTATATTTTAATTAAATGATTTTATGTATTTGCATGCACTCCGACTGATAACTTTTCTCAGATATTCTTTGAGCACTGTATGGTATCTCGTGTAGACAGCAACCCTGAAGGAATCATCATCTCCAGGGTGACTGGGGGAAACAGACAAGCAAAGCTGAATGAACTGATGTAATTACTTCTATGGGATCCCTTATTTTCTGAGTTCCTTTGTTTTCATAAATAAACTACGTAAACGTAACCAGTGGGTGTGTGGCTCTCTGTCGAACACCTCGGATGTCTCGACACTTCTGGTGACCGTATTCCACGAACATTTTGATCACCAACATCCTCTGGTGACCCAGCGGCTTGTTTCGATGACATGTGGAGCCTCGGGACTGGACTGGCACTAAGGAAGCTAGCACAGCTTATGCTTCAGACAAACTTGTATTAATGAGGTTTTTTTGTGGCCGTTTTCGAATAAAGTTTTATTGACCGTGTTGTAGTCAGCCCTGAGTCAGCACCTGTTTTGTGACATGAGGGAAACACCCTGTAATCTTGAACTCAGGGAACTTGACTGGTGTGTGGTCCTGTGCGCTGGAATGATTGGATAAAGTCAAGTTATTTTAACCGCCCGTATGAATTTTCTCAACCACACTCTTTCATGTTCCGCAAGTGTGCCGAAGCTAGATTATAGAATCATTATTTTGGGCACTAGTGTGTCGACATTTAGGTATACTAAAGTAGCGCATATTCGTTTGGAACCATATCTTGCCCATTCAAAATATAAACACATGCATATTTGTATGACCATTCACTAAATATATTGTATATATACAGCATACAAAAAATAACACTGAAATAAAGGTACCATGGACGTGTTCTGACAAGAAGGCGAGAAATATGTAACACTGTAATGCATGCCTCAAACCAGGTTTACCCTACATGACCAGATACACATAGTGACAACACTGACACAGTCATTTACCATCAAAGACATTTTCAGTACGTCTCTTTTGACAGATGTCACATAATTAGACAAATCCTGGAACGGCCGCTGGTCTCAGTGGTGTCAAGAGTGTTTTTATCCCGTACAACAACGGCTTGGTTACCGTATTGACTATACCATGTACTCTGACTCCGACTGAGGTAGTTTGCTGGCGGGGCATGTTCTAGCTCCAGTTGTTGTTGTTGCCAGATGAGTAGCGATGTGTCTCTAAACCTCAGCCGAGCGTATCCCTCGGATAGAGCTTTCTCGGCCAAAGGATATCGTTCCGACATCTTACAATTACAAGTCTCTCTTTTTCCCTCAGGTCATTTTTTGGTAGGGGGAAGGCATGGTCTTGCGGCGGTGTTGAGTCGCTGATGTTATCGCTTCGATACCTTCCTAGAAAGTTCAAATCACGAAAACTGTCCGATGCATGACTGCCACCAAATAGAGAGCCAGCTACGAAACCTGATCCGATCGGATCCGATCCTGACGTCCCAAATCGTGAAAAATGCTGATGACAACACTCCTAATAATAGCAGCTCGCAAAACGGTCTTCCATGGTTAGCCTTCTGCTAACGTTTAACACTATCTGGCTTTTATAGTCAACAACTTCTCGCAGCTTACTGCTGTTTTGCATAAAAGTATTTTCCCATTTTCCCAGCTAGCTATGCTATCTGGGCGATGTCACGTAGCTTGCAGACAAGTCAAAATTGCGTTGTTGATCGGTTGTTGATGCTGCCTATAGCAACGGTACTCACACAAACCTATCCGACCGGAATAATTAAAAAAAAACAGTTGTTCCATATCAAACAGAATTTGACAAGTACGTAAAACATGAAAACGGCCATATAAGACGTAACATTGTATTTTAATGTTTAAAAATGATTAGGGAATGTATTAAAAAATTTAAAAAACAAACCCAAATGACCTGAAATTCAGGTTACTCAAATTAAATGATTTGTTTCCAATACGGTTCCCAATGTTAACGGTTCACAGAACCGTTCCGCTCTGCCTCTCAGCTTTGATTGGTTTTGTCTTTGTTTTGGAATGACCCACTTTTTAAAGAGGGATATATAATCTGTGACAATATTGACATCAGAAGTGTATTTGATCAAACGTAATAGCAACATTTGTATTTAATCAAAATTAAAACCTCTACCGATTCACGGTAATAACCAAAATGTGAAAACAATAGGAACATATTTACTTCCGAACACCCCCACAATAATAGACTGAACTTGACACTTCCTTGTTTTGCAAAAGTTTCATTTGTGAAAAGTTAGCAAACACGACTTGACATAAGGGATAAAACCGTGTACGTAAAATGAATTAATGTCGTACATGGTTAATAATAGGTGTTAGTACTGCTTTTACATGGCCATTCATGTGAGCTAGTTTTCTAATTTGCAAAGTTTGACGAGAAGGAAGATGTTGTCAGCGGCCAACGAAGATTTCAGGGTTAAGTTTCCTCTGCATTTCTCGGTGTGGAGTAATGATTACAGGCTACTGGAGAGCCAGCTATTTCAGGTTTGTGACTATTGCAATTTACTATCTTCTGTTAAGCTGAAGCCGAGATTCTTGTTTCCATGTTTTTCTCACACGATAGCTAGCCTAGCTTTAGTTTGCCTGACGTGCTAGCTGCCTACCTTAGTAGTCTAGTTTTTGACGACGTAACTGACAATCCATTAGCTGGCTAGCTAGCTAAATAGAATAGCTAAAGGAAAGTACCTAGACTACCGATTACCAATGAAATGTCTGTGTGTGTTATTGACATCGTTTTCAGCTACCGTACCGTCTCTAGTTGGTTAGCCAGCCAAGCTAACTAATAGCGACATAATAAACAACCATTCTCTCACACTGCTAATATTAATAAAGGTCATGCCAACAACGTCATTTAAAGTAGAATTTGACATCAGCGGGAAAGGCCACAATATTTAGTCCTGACACCTAGCGATTTCATCCATTTTGTATTCAAAGCTCAACCTTGCTAAGCTAGGAACACACAGCTATTTCTTCATTTCCTCAGAATGATATCGAGTCAGTGGACCCGCGAGGAAGAACGCCACTCCACCTGGCTGTGTCCTTGGGTCACCTGGAGTCGGTGAGAGTGCTTCTGAGACATGGCGCAGAAGTGACCAAAGAGAACGCCAATAACTGGACAGGTTAGTCTGGCAGTCAACAGTGTTCTAACGGCCATTCTGGAACTCAGCCAGTAGACTTTGGAATCTCGTTTGTTTATAGTAGGCCTTTCATTCATCGTAACTCACTGTTATTGGTATGTAGATACATCGACTGATCTATTAAGATTAAGAAATGCCTACATCCCGTCTGCTTCTGTGTGTACGCGTCTCTCCCTGTCTTAAGGAGTTTCTACTCCAGCGGTTCTCACAATGCTGTTTTGTTCGGTCACACAAGGGGTGTTTATAGTTTGTGCAAGTGGAAACAGTTGACATCATTGTCAGGGCTTATGTAAACTCTTTGGCTAGCCATCTCTGGTCCACTTGTGTTTGTTTGCAGTGCTTCAGGAAGCAGTGAGTACTGGAGACCCGGAGATGGTGCAGCTGGTGCTGCAGAGGAGAGACTACCTCAAAGCTTCTACCGCTCTTGGTGGAGTTCCAGAGCTGCTGAGCAGGATCCGCCAGGTCTGCTGCTCTCTCCTGCTGCTCTCTCCCTCTGCTCTCTCCCTCTGCTCTCTCCTGCTGCTCTCTCCTGCTGCTCTCTCCTGCTGCTCTCTCCTGCTGCTCTCTCTCGCCGCTCCCTCCCTCCCGCTGCTCTCTCTCGCTGCTCTCTCTCTCCCGCCGCTCTCTCCCGCTGCTCTCTCCCGCTGCTCTCTCCTGCTGCTCTCTCCTGCTGCTCTCTCTGATGCACTTGCCAGTGTAGTGTCCCCCCGCCTGCCCCCCCCTGCCTCTGCCTTCCTCCTTCTCCCCCCTCTCTCCCCCTCTTGCCTACAGTAATCTCAGTAATCACACTGGTACACTGCTCGGTTGAGAAATGAAAGTTGTGTTTTGGCGTATCTCTCTTTTCACCTGCAGTCTCCAGATTTCTACATGGAAATGAAATGGGAGTTCACAAGTTGGAGTAAGTTTGATCATAGTACTCATTTTACAAATGCGTTGTAGACTCAATTGAAGTAATAGCAATAATTGGTTAAGTACTTGAATCCAAAAGAGTGGTTGGCAAAGTCCTTTTTACCTTGACAATAAATGATGCTTGTGTATAAAACATATGAATAAACTCCCCCCAAAAACTGTTGTGATTCAGTTCCTCTGGTGTCGCGAGTGTGTCCCAGTGATGTGTGTCGCATCTGGAAGAGCGGAGCCAGTCTGCGTGTGGACGCCACTCTGCTGGGCTTCGAGAACATGACCTGGATCAGAGGCCGTCGCAGCTACATCTTCAGAGGGGATGGTACGTTCACCTGGCCTGGCCTGCCTCGTTACAGCGCTGTGTGTGTGTGTGTGTGTACGTACGTGTGTGTACGTGTGTGTACGTGTGTGTACGTGTGTACATGTGTGTCCTTGCTGTGTGTCCGTGCTGTGTGTACGTGCTGTGTGTACGTGCTGTGTGTACGTGCTGTGTGTACGTGCTGTGTGTGTGTGCTGTGTGTGTGTGCTGTGTGTGTGTACGTGTGTGTGTACGTGCTGTGTGTGTGTGTGTACGTGTGTGTGTACGTGTGTGATGTGGTGGCATAACTGAGCAGATGACTTCCTACAAATGCCCACAACCTGCTTTCTCTCTCTCTCTGTCTCTCTGTCTCTCTGTCTCTCTCTGTCTCTCTGTCTCTCTGTCTCTCTGTCTCTCTGTCTCTCTGTCTCTGTCTCTGTCTCTCTCTCTCTCCGTCTCTCTCTGTCTCTGTCTCTCTCTGTCTCTCTCTCTCTCTCTCTCTCTCTCTATGTCTCTCTCTCTCTCTCTATGTCTCTCTCCGTCTGTCTCTCTCTGTCTCTCTCCCTGTCTCTCTCTGTGTCTCTCTCCCCGTCTCTCTCTGTGTCTCTCTCCCCACCTCTCTCTGTGTCTCTCTCCGTCTGTGGTTACTTCCTGCTGCAGACACGTGTACAGAGCTGATGGAGGTGAACCATGACGAGGAGGTGGTGGACACGGAGCGCTTCGACATCTCCCGGGAGATAGAGGACGTAACCATGGACTCCATGCAGCCCGCCGAACAGGAAGTGGCTAAAAGACTGACCACTCCCATCGTCAACACCTTCCTGGACACTAAGCTGATTGCATTCGAGAGGCAAGGCCTGATTTGTAATCTGCAACCACCACTGTCCATTGTTGCTTTGCTTATATATAAAAACTATAATATGAGGATTCACATCATACAACTGTCATCACTCAGGAACAAGTGTGGAATATGGGGTTGGAGGACTGACAAGACCGAAGTTGTCAATGGATTCGAATCTAAGGTACATCACAGACGCTGGTCAGCTAGGACGTCTCCTCGCACACATGTTCTCGTGTCCAGTGAGCTTGTGTCTAAGCTGCGTGTGATGTCACATGCTCCATGCAGGTCTTCACTGTGAACAACGTCAACGTGGTGATCAGAACCAGGACTGAACACCTTACAGACGAGGAGAAAGCCCGGATTAAAAGTACGGGCTGCGTCTGTGACTTCCTGTGTGTGTCAGTTGTCCTCAGGGCCCAGCTGTATGTTCAAGAAGATCCCCTGCAGCAGGGAAATATCTAGAACATCCAGGGCAGGACCTAAACTGAGTTCCACTGTTATGTGTAACCCACAGTTGTCTAAGACAGGGTGTTGGAATGTTATGTATGGCATTTATGAGACCAGCATGGTAGTGACAACATGAGGCTTTTCTCTTCTAGGTGAGAGGAATGTTCTGGAATCTCTGCTGGGGACTGTTGAACAGCAGATCAATGCTCAAGGGGTAAGAGATACAGGACGAGCCAGCCTTAAACCCTCCCTACACCCGTACACTTAAACCCCCTTTTTAAGAAAGTCTGTTGACAGTTTGCTGTCAGTACTACCAAGGTATTACCTAGACTCTTTCCTGTCCCTAACACAAGCCTGGTGTATTCGCTAGACTGACCTCATGGAACAGGTCCTGGAGTTCCTCTGTCAAAGCGTGTTGTGTTGACAGGACCTCACCCTGGAGTTTGCTACAGCCACCAACCCCACTGCCATCACTCCTGAAGAATACTTCGACCCAGACTTCGACCTGGAGGACCGAGACATCGGCAGGCCCATAGAACTCTCCATCCGAACCCAGAAGTAAGACCCTCCATCCACGTCACCAGAGAAGTTCTGGTCCATCTGGGCTGTTTGTGAGAAAGCGTGACTGGATCGCTAGACCGAGAGATCCACGGTCCTCAATGTTCTAGATGTTTCCTTGCTGGTTCAGATAGATGGTCATAGTCAGCCTTCAGCTGGAGTTAGATAACCAAACACATTGATGTGAATCAGGTGTGTCGGAGCATGGAAACATCTAGAACATGCAGGACAGGGAGTCCCTGAGGACCAGACTGGAAGAAGAGTAGATGTAGTGAAACAGTGTACAGCTCAGTGGTAGAGAATTCACCCTATAAATAAACAGGTGCCTAGTTTAACCCTGTGCACACCTGTACTGTCCGGCTGTGGAACGGGCTGATGTTCTTACTCTGTGACCACACCTCCACAGGTTCAAGGGGACTCTGTGGATGAGTGAGGACCACCCCCTGTCCCTGGTGGAGCAGGTGACCCCCATCATCGACCTGATGGCTCGCACCAGCACACACTTCGCTCGTCTCCGTGACTTCGTCACCCTGAAGTTCCCTCCTGGGTTTCCTGTGAAGATAGGTCAGCTGACTCAGCTGTTTGTCACTTTAGTCCTTCCTGTTATTGTGTCTGACTTATTGTGTGTTTTCCTCCGAATAATAGTAATTATATGACAAACGCTGTACAATTACAGTGTAGACATCAAGTGAAATTACTGCTCGCAATTATATGGCCGACAAATCAAATTTAGACCTTAACTCTCAAGTCTGCGTGTGCTGTAACTTCTAGTGATGCGTTGAAACGTGTGTGTTGTTGATTCTTGCAGAAATCCCCTTGTTCCATGTGCTGAACGCCCGGATCACCTTCGGTAACGTCAACAAGTGTAGCACAGCCGAGTCCGCGGAGACGCCGCCCTCGGCGACCACGCCCTCGGCGACCACGCCCTCGGCGACCACGCCCCCTGCGACCACGCCCCCTGCGACCACGCCCCCTGCGACCACGCCCCCTGCGACCACGCCCTCTGCGACCACGCCCTCTGCGACCACGCCCTCTCCCACTGATGATGGGGAAGCTGGTGGTAGGAGCTTGCCAGATCTCTCACGCTGTCCGATGACATCATACACACATGAGAACTGACAGGTTTTATGGTTGTAAAACCTAAGGAGTCTGATATCATGACTAAAGGTTTAAACGAGGATTCTGATGCACAATTAGCTTTGTTTTGCTGCCTCCCCCCCCCCCCCTTCCCTCTCTCCCTCCTCCCAGCCCCTCCCCCTCCAGCTCCGCCCCCATTCCGGGTGTGTCCGTCGGTGTTCGTGGTTCCACCTCACTACCGCCTCCGAGGAGGGAGCCGCCACGCTCCGGTGTCCAGCAATGACGAGGAGCTGCTCCAGTACGCCATCCACCAGAGCCTGCTGGACACCAGCGGGAGCCCCGCCCAGGTGTGCCCCGCCCACCACGCCTCAGCCACACCCACGGGCGGAGCTTGTGGGGGGGTGGGTGGAGGGGAGATAACACAACGTTAATGATATTTAAATATCATCGTCGTTTGAATGTCGGAGGAGTTGTGTTTGTTCAACACCAACGTCGGAACCAAACCCACTTCGCTCGACGTGTTCTCCAGGTCTGGATGAGTTCTCAGATCCACTTCTGTGCCTGATGGTTCTTCTGGTTTTGTGGTAGGAGCTGAACTGGGAAAACGCCAACGGGGACTTTGCTGAGCCACAGTCAAGCGTCCCAAGAGACAGGTAAGCAACATCCAATACCAGCACTCTCCCAGGTAGCCTGAAGGAGTCACAATACCAGCACTCTCCCAGGTAGCCTGAAGGAGTCACAATACCAGCACTCTCCCAGGTGGCCTGAAGGATGCTTGTCAGTCACCACACCTGCAGATAGAAACAAACCTCATAATCAGTGTGTGGTTCCAGGAGCAACCCAGAGGGGGCGCTAGTGGACCTGGGAGACGGCTTCAGCTCAGGATCCAGCCGTGATGTTCAGCTACGTCTGGCCATAGAGCTGTCTGCCCGCGCCCAGCTGGAGGAGCAGAAGAGGAGGAAGGAGGAGGAGGAGGAGCTGGAGAGGATATTGCAGCTGTCTCTCACAGAGAAGTAGCCATCTGGACCAGGTGACGCCAGGCCAGAACCATGTTCTGCTCCCTGACGGAGACACAACCACTTAACCCTCCAACCTTCCACCACAACCCACTATGCAACCTCTTGTAATTTATGTAACGTGCCATGAATTCTGCCAATTCAGGCGATCTGTTTTCAGTGGCGTGACAGTGATATACCTATTGTTGGTATGAAAAACAATGGCTCCTTTTGTATAGTTTGATCTCTGCATAGTACTCAGTCTCTCACAAGTTATCGGTGTCGTCTGAGATTATTTTGGAAGGTTATCTGCGGTTGCAAGCTGTGATGCATCCGTATTTCTTGTTGTCTAAAGCCGAAGTTGAATCTTTGGAAAGTGTGAGTTGAAGAGCCACAGTTCTGCTAATGACCACGTTCCTGTACTCCTGTAAACCTCACAGAAGGTCATGTGGTCTGACTAAAACATAGTGTATCTCAGGGTTCCATTGTTCTACAGTACCCAACTGCTTTGAAACCTTTTGTGAAAGTATATTCCTGTTAAATCTAGTCCCGGATATGGTCATTCCTCATCCTGAAACCAGACCAGGTCGTAACCGTACGACTTGCTTTAGTTTATTCCTGTCGGTAGCGTGTTCTTGTGCGTCCAATCAGGAGCGTGTTCCTGTGCGTCCAATCAGGAGCGTGTCCCTGTGCGTCCAATCAGGAGCGTGTCCCTGTGCGTCCAATCAGGAGCGTGTTCCTGTGCGTCCAATCAGGAGCGTGCTCCTGTGCGTCCAATCAGGAGCGTGCTCCTGTGCGTCCAATCAGGAGCGTGTTCCTGTGCGTCCAATCAGGAGCGTGTTCCTGTTGTCCTTGACCGTATGTGTGGGTTTCAACTGTTGCTCGTCGTCCTTTTACAAGAAGCAGCATCGACCATGATCACCTCGACTCTAACAAGCAATAGAATCTGCCACTGTGCCTGACGACAGCTCGTCTTTGCAGTTCAGAAGTGTTCAGCCACCATCGTAAAGCAACATGAACTATTCATTACCAAGGGAAATGCTTCTGGTTCCTAGCCACCACAAACAGCAGGGTTTAACAACCTAACAGGGTTCTGTGCCTAGTTGTGACCATGATGGACTTTTGTGACCTGGTGGAAATGCAACTTGAGATTTCCAAGTTCCTTCAGTGGATTGTAGCGTCAGGTGTGCAGGTCACTGGAGTCTATGATGCGGCAGACTGGGGTGTGTGTGTGTGTGTCATCTCTGTTCTGTCTGACCTCAGTCTCATCAAGCCCTAACTAATCAAACCCAGAGAAGCAACTTTGATATGCCTTGCATCCTTCCAGAAGAGATGAAGGGGTTTCAAATACGCGTTACTGTTTTTGGGTGGGAAACATAATGAACCCACTGAGGTATTTACGATGATAACCAATTGTTTAAAAAAAAACAAAAAAAAACGTGATTCATTTCTTTATCTGGTTTTGTGGGAGCTATAGCTTTTAATTGCTTCTGATCAAATTGCCAAACTGTTGACCAGTCTGCTTAACATGGGTGATTATGGGTTCACTTCCCAGTTTTGTACTGATACTTTGGCTAGTGGATAAGCTTATTTTTTAACTTGCTTAAGAATTCAAGAAGCATCTTGTCAATTGTGATGTTGGTCTCTACGTCTTTCTTAAATAAAAGCACTTTATTTCAAATGCATCATTCTGATTTCAATCTAGAGAAACAGTTTGTTTATACGTATGGGAGCTGTACTTACAGATCGATGACGAAAAAGAGATTCTACATGTTTTAGCAGTTATGAAAAGCAGATCTGATGAATGTGAATTCTATATCACAGATCATGGTCTCTCTGTAAGGCAGTGAAGCTGTAGTTCTGTTCAGGGTTGAGGAACAAACATTACGTATGATTGGATGTTGTGTAAATATAGAAACCACCTCCATTCGTTCTAATCGTGACATCTGTACTGGGTGGACCAATCACAGCATCTGAACTGTTTACAGTAATCCAATTGGATTTGATGTGAACGTCAGTGTAGACCCTGGCACCGTTCTGTGCATAGGGGAATCAATCCTAAATATAGAAAGGGAAATTCTGTTATCCAATATCACTTCATGGCGGGAATGATGATTTTCTTGATAAGATATCTTTTGCATTTCCAGTTTGCTGCATGAGGTTTTTTTGGCGAATTTTTCACAAAATGATACGAATTAAATTACACCGTACAAGTCTGGTACATTAGATGGCATACTGGGGAATATGTGTGTTGTGTGTCTTGCATCAGTGGGATTCAACCCTGGTCATCAGGGGCAGAGACAGATCTAGAACACGCCGGACTGTGTCGCCCTGACAACCAGGGTGGAAAAGAACAACCTCAGGTGATCTTAGTTAACATTCGGAACTAAAACAGATGATTGGATGTTTTGGAGAACATTCCAAGTGTCACGGCACATCAGAGAATGAAGTCTCCAAATGTTGAGTTTAGTAAACTGCTGAGTTAAACAGCAGTCCGCACCACTCACCTACACAGCAGTCTGCACCATTCACCTACACAGCAGTCTGCACCATTCACCTACACAGCAGTCTGCACCATTCACCTACACAGCAGTCTGCACCATTCGCCTACACAGCAGTCTGCACCATTCGCCTACACAGCAGTCTGCACCATTCACCTACACAGCAGTCTGCACCATTCACCTACACAGCAGTCTGCACCATTCACCTACAAACAAATGTCATTTAAGCAAGATATTTCAGTAATGACTTGACAATTACAAGGTGTCTGAGAAGGGGCTTTACTGAGTCAGTTATTAGTACGTTTATTCGTAGACAGGTGAGTCAGTACTCTTGTCTGTTTCCAGACACTAAAGCACTTTGTTTCCATGGCTGTGGATTAGAGGAACTGGTGCTTTGTGTTGTGTTCTCTCTTAATCAATGTGAGAATGCACTACAGGTCGCTTGAAAGTGCTAATGCAGTGGTTCTCAAGCCTGGTTCTCAAGCCTGGTTCTAAAGCCTGGTTCTCAAGACTGGTTCTAAAGCCTGGTTCTCAAGACTGGTTCTAACGCCTGGTTCTCAAGACTGGTTCTCAAGGACCCTCTGTTCTGTATGCCTAAACGTCTTGTCACCAACACACCTGATTCAAACACACGCATTGTTATCTAGCCTATTAGCAAACCATGTATGTGAATCGTGTGTGTTGGAGCAGAGAAACGTCTAGAACATGCAGGATAGGGCTTGTCTAAAGACCAGGGATGAAAAGCAACGTGCTAATGTGAGGTTCTTGACTTGTGCAGTGACCAAGCAAGGTAACGAGGGGTGAAGTGAGGTAGAAAACACCTAGGTTTGTGCTGATGTAACTACAACATTAGTCAAAACTCAAATCAGTCATTTAATAGTCATGTGTCGTCTAAACCAGAAAATCTGCTTTCACTTCCAGATGTTATAAACATGAACTTTAAACGATTATGACACCAAGAGAAAATAATACCATGTTGGGTTTTAATGATGAATTCCTTCCCACATCAATCTTGTCTCAAGGTAAACAGTAATTAAATAGATCTATTATGCATTTAAAAAATTAAAATAATTTCACAATTATAAAAAATAAAGACTATTAAACTACAGTATTAGTAACGTGAACTAAAGTGATTGTATTGTAAAATGAATAAAATAGTCTATGATTCCTGATAGAGAAGCTTTGCTCTGAAAGTAAGTAATTGTCTGAACTGCAATTGCAAGGGTCAAGACTTGTAGGCATCTCATGTCGTTCCGATGTTGAGTTTGTAGGTGGATCTCGCTGACAAATAGCGAGACCTTCAGTGGAAGAACGAGGCAACTTAGGTACCCACGACTGAAGTCCTGTTGATTGATACCAAACTCGGCCGTTTCTCATCGTCGGTTCACTGGTTTGTAAACACACACCGCCATCAGGACAATGACCACCAAAAGGACGGAGAAGACGCTCACTAGTAGCACTGCAAGAAATATGGGAGCAAATTAGCCATTTACGCTGTCTCAATCTTGACTTCCAGGATATTTTAATCAATACAATGTAGGCTACGCACTGAAGATCGCCTATATAGTTATCAGTCTAAAGACATTTAGATAATGATGAAGAAGGACAACGTCAGTAAGAATTGTCAGGTGCGCTCCTTGCTGTACATCAACGAGGGCCTCGGTTAGTATTAGCTACCGTTCCGTGTAAAACCTTACCTACATTCTGGTTCTCGAGGATCACATATGCTCTTTCGTTCAGTTTTGTATCAAGCACTTGCCCGTTTGCACATACGCCAACTAATAGAGCATACCAATTTAAAATTAGTCGTCTGTAAAGCATGATTTCGGAATTATTTCAGGCAGGGAAGGGCAGTGACGATGATGATGGATTTAAAGGCGGACCGTTCGAAGATGCTGTTCCTGGGTCCTAGAGTCGCCAAAGTTAGTTGATGACGAACTGGTTAAAATGTTACGTAATTGTGGATGATTATATTTTCTGTTTCGATCGAAAATAAGTCGCGCTTTTGTGTTTTGACATTTAGGTTGCCGTATGTCCATATGTGTGAGCAGGGATTTGCACACGATACGATCAATCTCTTCTTCGTTACCTGCCAACCGTAAATTGCCCACAGATGGGCAACAAAGTGTAATACAATTTAACAAACAAACACGAAATCCATTTTTAAACTGTTGAGATTGCAAGTGCTTGCTTCTCTCATCGCATAATCTTCCTAAATGTCAAAGAGGAATGAGGTGTGTTTATAAAGGTCAAGATCCTTGAGGTTAGATTCTTAAATCATTACTGTGCATGACTGTACCCTGGGCTTTCATCGTGTGCTGACAAATACATGCGCCAACACTTCTCAGTTCTTAACGAGGCATCGAGCAACAAAACAGCTCTGGAGAGTGTCTCTACCACATAAGGCTGGAAATGAAATTGCAAGCTTCCTGGGTCCTTAGATCACCGTGAAAAGAAACGTGTTCTGTGGGCGGTATAATATGGATGTACAGTGTTACTGTGTTGCTAGCTGTTCTGGATGCAGGACTCTGCAGTTACTGGCCTGAATGCTTCTGTGTTAGACTAGATCATGTCAGTTAGACGGAGCTATGCAGTAGTTTACACTGCAAAGCCTGGTTAGCTGCAACCATTACACATTACTTGCGGTTTTCATACGGTTCGGTTAGGGATGGCGAGAGTTTCCCTGACTCTAAATGATCATTTTATAACCAATCACAGAACACGCAATAAGCTAAGGGCTTCAGAAGGCTGCTGACTTTAATGTTGTTAGTCTTCTCTCTAAAGAACATGTACTTAGAGCTCTCCACACCAGAGTTTAAGATAAGCCTACGTTTAGGTTGGACTGCATGATCTGTAGTCGTTGCAGTCATTCCATATCTGCGTGCCACACACCGTCAAGTTTGCCACGCCGTTCCCGGTGACAGACGGTGAAAAGAACTCCCATTGAGCGGTCTCCTCTCTTTCATGTGTCTCCTTTCGTCCGCGTGTGGCGACGGCTTTGCTTCGGTTGCTCACACAAAAGGGCTTTGATCAACCTGTTCCCCACCTGGGTGAAAATACCCAAATGAGGAATTATGCATACCCATTTATATTCTTCCACGTTCATACCAGTGTCCCTTAACACAATCGAGCCAGGCCGTCCTGGTCTGTGAGGATGTCAGTCAGTAGCTGTGGTCTGGGAGGGGAGGGGAGGGGGGGGGGACCACCGTTCTGTTTAATAAAACATTTCATTAAAAGCATTTGAAGCAGGACTCTTCTATTCCCTTGCATGTTGATGGATTCTGGATGTTGCAAATCAGCCTGTTAATTAAAATCGCTCATTGAGGTGAACGGCGGCAGGACCGCCTCAATAATAACATGAGAAGCTGAATGAGAGGTGACGAAAACCCAGCCTGCAAACGTGTCTTCTCCTTGTGTTTATTGTGTCAATATTTCAGTCAATCAACATGTTTCAGGAACATCATCAACCAATGGAAAATACAATGTGAATGTGGCTTTTGTCTCGAAATCAAGAGTTGGGTTTGTAATTTGTCATCTTAGATAACAGACAGGATAGTAACGTTTTATGTCTTTAGAGAGCGTTCCTGTGGGTTGCACAGGTAGACAATAGGTCAGACACATTCTAACACCACTGCAGGTTAAAAGGATTTAAGATGTGGAAAGGAATCACAAGACATTCAAAATATATTTAGAAATAAACTTCTCATTACATTTCTTATAGACAATTTAAAATAGTAAATACATGAAAATATGTCAAATCTCTGGCTGGCTATAATATGGGTCTAGGTATTTTTCTGCACAAAAAAACAGTCTTTTATATTTATAAAGAAAACCACAAAAAAAACTTTTATGTTTGTCTGGAGAGGCACAAAATTAATACAGATTATACATTTCTTTTACATATCTAGAATATATAGGCATATTTAAGGCAAAAAAAAAACACACACAGTTGTTTGGCTCAACAACGAACACTTGGGAATATCTAGCATGATATAGAACACTTCATGTAGTGGTTTAATCTTGTATTCATCTTCCTACAGAGAGATTCATACCTGACGTGCTTAAAGCATAAAGAACTAAAGGTTTACTGAGAGATTGTATCCGTTGTTTCCCCACAATAGTCTCCAAAGCAGCGTTTTTAATCTTATATCAACACCGCTATTTTGAGGTAATCATCACACTTTAAAAATAAGGAACAAAAATAAAAACGAGTTTGAAAAATAGAAAGATATGAACCATTAATATATCACATTTGTTTTTTTTACTTTTCACACGTAACAAATCACATTGATGTTGGCTATAACTGCACTGGTCCAAGTTTTCCTTTTCTCTATGTTTACGTTTAAAATGGAGAAAACCTCCTCTGACTAGTTTGTACGGTGGACAACATATAGAATCATGTAAGAGCCTCGTTGTCATGGAATAATCGATCACCTACAGTAATTCCTTGGCATGGTAATCAAGTATATTGTCATGTCAGTTCTTCAGCTGGTTTAACTGGTTCAGGAAAGGAGTGATTGGATTGCGAAGTGCCCCTAGAATCTTGGTACAGTACAGGCTGCTGGAAGATTGGACTTCATTCAGGTGTTTGAATGCTGAAGTTATCCGTGTACGTCGCCCTACATGGCTGACGACGAACACCATACCAACCTAAAGAGTCTTTTAGAGATAATACAGTTTACCTAAAGACTTTTACATTTCAAATTAGGAACACATTTATCATATTTTGTCTTAATGCTAATTGGTGTGTGTTGTAGCCGTCCAGCTGCCTGCTTAGCGTGTGCTTAGCGTGTGTTAGGTCCCCAGAGGCGTTGGTCTGTGTTGTCAAAGCATGGTCCTCTTCAGGAACAGGAAGTGACATCACGCGCCTGGCTGGGCCGGTGGCGGTGGGGGCTGCGTCTACGGGATGGGCGTCATGTTGAGGTTGTCTGTGTGGATGTCTGGAACAGTCCTCTCGGGTCGCAAGCAGACCGCCAGGCGCTGCAGGGGAACGACAAGGGCGTTTAGCATGTTCATCTCCACACAGCAGTAGCTGCGTGTGATACGGGCGGCATTAAGTCGCTGCTTGCCTGGGAAACACTCTTATTTTCCTGTTTAGCCTAACCCCTTCAAAGGGAGGTGATCTCACCGATGGAAGGGAGTGGGAGAGCAAGAGGGAGGAAGAGAAAGAGGGATAGAGAGAGAGAGGGAGAGAAGGATAGAGAGAAGGATAGAGAGAGAGAGAGAGAGAGAGATAGAAGGAGAGAGAGGCACAGAGAGGGAGGGAGGCATAGAGAAGGAGGGGGAGAGAGAAGGAGAGAGGTGCAGAGGGGGAGAGAGGTAGAGAGAAGGAGACAGAGATAGAGGGAGAGAGAAAATGAGACAGAGAGAGGGAGGGAGGCAGAGAGAGAGGGGGAGAGAGAAGGAGAAAGAGAGAGGAAGGGAGAGGCAGAGAGAGACAAGAAGAGAAACACGTGTTTATGAGTGGAGGAGTGAGAGAACAAAGAGGTAGTCGGTTGATCTGACCTGTTTCAGGGATCCTGGGGTCCACACCAGCTTGTAGACCATGTAGACAGGGATCCAAATGAAGGAGGAAGCTCCAATCACGTACCCCACGGAGATGCTCCAGTCTGGGTACTTGTAGTCGAACAGCGTCAGCGGAGGAGGCTTCAACAGGGAGCTCACTATGATATACTGTAAGGAAACACACCTCAGTCAGGACTCGTCCATAAGTCATTCTTCACACAAGAAAGTCATAACTTCAGTTCCCTTTTTTTTTATCTTCGTTGCGGGCTTTCTCCTGCTTTTGGGCGCTCTTCGGCACCAACCGCTCTGTGACATCCCTGTCAAGCCAACTCTACTTATACTCTGAATTTTACAATCTTCCCAAGAGAGAGACGATTGTAAATGACACCTTTTTGACAGGGTAAAAGCTATTTCAATACCTAACTGGATTCACTCTCTTTTTTTTCTTTCTTTAATAACTACGACCCATCGAGGTAGATGACAGCTGCATCTCTCTCATAAAAGGAGATGAGAAGTACGAAAATGTCACCAGGAAGAGATGGAGAAAGGCCAAGGAAATCTACCTGAGATGCACAGTATGAAAAGTCCAGGATATTAGGTTATGAGACGATCATTTTTAGTAACAGAATTGACATTTTCAGGATCAAAATGTTCCTTAGAACGACAGGAGAGAAAGAACTGAATATAATATTGAACCTAAAAGAGGCAGAGTCACTGGGTCTGTTATTATGGGATATCGTTCCTGGTCCGTACCAAACCTGTTGCCATAGTTTCCTGTACAGCACCATGTTTCGATTTATGACACCATCAAGTTTCTTTACAAAGCACATTTCAAAACAACAACCGCTTCACACGCTGCTGTAGGCTACAACACGACGCACACAAACAAGTCAACAATCAAACAAACGAAACCAAGACAACAGAAAGGCAACTGTTTTAAAAACCACGTCATAAAAACGTGAGATTTATGAACAGATGTCCACGTCGTTCCTCTGGGGGTGTTCGTCTTACCGCGAGAAAGGCTGGACTGATGGCAACCCAACAAACTTTCCAGAACAGTCCGGGAGCGTATCCTAACATGGCCTGGATGTCGTTACTAAACCTCTGGATCCCTGAGGCGAAGACAAACACATTTATCACAAGCTGCTCCAGTAGTCTGGGGGAAAACCTTTTATATATATATATATATATATATATAATATATATATATAATATAATATATAATATACTATATATATATTTATTTATATATATATATTTATAATATATATATATATATATGGAATGATTTAAATGTGAAAATGTTCCATGAAACAAGTTTATTCTGCCTGGTTAATCCAGTAAATTCGCTTGGTGGAACAAGCCCCAGGTGTGGTGCAATCTGAACAACCAACTGCCGCTCACCGTAGAACCATGACACGGCGATAACTTCCAGGAAACCGACAGCTATGATGGACGAGCCCACGCCAAACTCTTCTAGAAGTTTGACCACGTACGCCCCGCCCTGCCGATCACAAAGCAACAGGATGTGACTCGATCCCAGAACACGCTCGGACGCACGGTTATAATTTCTGAATGTTTAGCGAGCGGGAACGGTGACCTACGTTAGTGAGGGTGCTGAGGGACCCAAGGAAACAAACGATCACCAAGCCCAAGACGAAGAGCTCCCGTCTGTGGGAGAGGGAGCCTGGGTATTCATCCAGCACAGCCGTGATGATGGCCTCCAGACCTCCGAACTGACAAAAACACCCACGGAAACTTTAGCTCAAGGACTTCCACGCGGCCAAACAGGAGAAGATTTTCACGTCACCTAAAGAGATACCACTAAGGTTTCCGTTTGTACCGTGCTGTCTAACCCCAGAGTGATCATCATCACAAAGAAGATGATGGCAAAGAACGTGGAACCCATCATGTTGGCGATGGCTTCGGGGTACGTGATGAACAGCAAGCTGGGACCTGGAGAGAGACACAAGCAGCGGAAGAGTGTCGTTGTAACAGGATTTCAGGGGGTCACGTTTAACAATAACATCTCAAACAAGTGTCCAATCCTGGTCCATAGGAGCCACTGTCCTGCTCCAGCACACCTGATCCTAATGAACGGGTTGTTATCAAGCTCTGAGGAAGCCTCAAAATGACCCATTCGTTAGAATCAGGTGTGCTGGAGCAGAGAAACATCTCATACCTTCAGGACAGCGGCCCCACAAGGACCAGGATTGGACACCCCTGATCTAAAACTATACGAAGAAACAGTACGTTGAAATCTCTTTTTTTAATATACATCTACCATCTAATTTCTCTCTTTCACACAAGCTGGCCTAAAACAATTTTTAAAAAGTTGAATAAAAACTCTTGCTGTGAAAGCGGCAGTAATTACGAAAACAGTTCATATTCCCACCTTTGTCCCTGGCTACGTCCTCCACCTCCACCTTCCTCATCTCAGCCATGTATCCAAGCACGGTGAAGATCACAAACCCAGAAATAAAGCTGGTCAGGCAGTTGACCAGGCTGGTCACGATGGCATCGCTGTCCACCGATGGAGATTTGGTGCAAAGAGGTTGAAGAGTTTGAAGGAACGATCGGGAATTGAGAGCAAAATCATCATCTCATCATTCAAGAATCTGTTAGCGTTTACATCAGCATGTGTTCGAAGCATTTTTATAGACATCTACCATCTAATTTCTCTGTTTCGCACAAGCTGACCTAAAACTATTTAAAAGAAGTTGAATTAAAAACTCTTCTCTTGCTGTGGTAGCGGCAGTAATTACGAACAGCTTATGATACAACACCAGACCTGTACGCAGGAATATTCAACACCCCACCAACAGTGGGTCCCTTAAAGTCCTGTTCTCCCCTTCTAAATGGACCCACGGCCTCCTAAGAACACGCTCTTGCCCCCCCTCAGCCGTGGGTCTGGGTTCAGCCGCACTGGGTCATTTATCTCACATCTCACACAGGCTCCACTTGCTCACGTTCCGCTGTGCTGCGCTAATCGCGTTACCCTCGCACACTCCAGTGCGTTATTACAAGGGTCTTCGCAATTCGATTTCTTCTTCAGGATAACTCGTCGCCGATTCATCTCCCCCATGAACCACTCCCTGTTCTAATCACATTGGCTCAAAGAGAATTTTTTTTCTTTTTTTTTTTTTCTTTTTTTTTGAAGGGCATCTGCCTCGACCCATTCATCCAAAGCGTTCACAGCTAATTCAGCTGGTTTAGCTGGTCGACGCACTGAAAAGACAAAGCTATAGGGTGAAGGAAGGCCTGTTTAAGAGGTTGTAGGTGTGCAGATGGACAAGGCCTCAACTCAGAGAGAGTTCAAAGATCCTAAACGTCTTAGCATTCTCTCTCTGTCCTCTCAGCTGAGCTGTTGACCCCACCACGACCCCAAGACTAACCCCAGAGATGGGTTCCTATTGGTTGACCCTGCCACGACCCCAAGACTAACCCCAGAGAAGGGTTCCTATTGGTTGACCCTGCCACGACCCCAAGACTAACCCCAGAGACGGGTTCCTACCGGTAGCAGTTGTTGGTGAAGGGGTTGTAGCTGGACAGAGCCAGCAGGACCCCGAAGCCTGGACCCAGAGAGAAGAAGATCTGTGCTGCTGCATCCACCCACACCTGCAGGACACACAGGGATCACATGACCTCACAGGGATCACATGACCTCACAGGGATCACATGACCTCAGACACACAGGGATCACATGACCTCACAGGGATCACATGACCTCAGACACACAGGGATCACATGACCTCACAGGGATCACATGACCTCAGACACACAGGGATCACATGACCTCACAGGGATCACATGACCTCAGACACACAGGGATCACATGACCTCACAGGGATCACATGACCTCAGACACACAGGGATCAATGACCTCACAGGGGACACAAGACCTCAGACCTCACAGGGATCACATGACCTCACAGGGATCACATGACCTCACAGGGATCAGGTGACCTCACAGGTACACAGCGATCAGGTGACCTCACAGGGATCACATGACCTCACAGGGATCACGTGACCTCACAGGGATCAAGTGACCTCACAGGTACACAGGAATCAGGTGACCTCACAGGGAACACGCTTTACATTTGCAAACAAACAGGTTATTGTCAAGCTCAGCGGAACCCCAACGACTAAACTAGTCATCTGAATCAGTAGTGTGGGCTCAAAGAAACATCTTATACTTTGTGTGCAGTACAGTAGACCCTGAGGACCAGGGATGAAAAGACCCTCTTATAGACCCTAACAATGTCCTCCCGGTGGGATAGATTCATGAAGGAGCTGACTATAAGATTAACAATGCTAACCCGTAAACAGGTACAGTTCAGTGGTCAGTGTTTCTCTGTAAATCAAGAGGCAGCAGGTTGAAAGTCCACCGACCGTGCTGCTTTGAAAGAAAGCAAGACATCATAAATAAGTTTCCCTTGCATAGATATCAAATGTGTGTAAATGTTCAATAATTTTGCTTTTACCATAATTACCTCTAGTGTCTCCTTCACTAGTGCACTATACATGATAATAAAAGCTTGTTAAGAGAAAACAGGCTGTTCTCTCATTTTCCAAATACGGCCGTTCAGCCTTAATAGTTGTCAGGCTGTAAAAGGTACTGATGGCCTCATGGAAACACATTTTCCAAACAGCTGTACCTAGAGATCTGGAGAGGGGACATGCTGTCGAGGAGAGAGAGGGGAGAGGGAGGGAGAGAGAGCAAGCGAGGGGAGACAGAGGGGAGAGAGAGATCTGGAGAGGGGACCATGCTGTCGAGGAGAGAGAGGGGAGGGAGAGAGAGAGAGGGAGAGAGAGATCTGAAGGGGGGAAAATGCTGTCGAGGAGAGAGAGGGGAGACAGGGAGTGAGAGGGAGAGGAGAGAGAAGGATGGAAAGGGAGAGAGAGGGAGAGAGAGCAGGGGAAAGAGAAAGACAGGAAAAAAGAGAGGGAGAGAGCGGGATGGAGAGGGAGAGAGAGAGATGGGGAGGGGAAAAGAGGGAGGGAGAGAAAGGGATGGAGAGGGAGAGAGGGATGGAGAGGGGGCAACAGAGAAAGGAGGGAGAGAGAGGGAGGAAGGGAGAGAGAGAGGGAGGAAGGGAGAGAGGTAGACATGGAGAGAGGAAGGGAGAGAGGAAGGGAGAGAGATAGACATGGAGAGAGGAAGGGAGAGAGGAAGGGAGAGAGGAATGGAGAGAGATAGACATGAAGAGAGGAAGGGAGAGAGGAAGGGAGAGAGGAAGGGAGAGAGGAATGGAGAGAGGAAGGGAGAGAGGAAGGGAGAGAGATAGACATGGAGAGAGGAAGGGAGAGAGGTAGACATGGAGAGAGGAAGGGAGAGAGGAAGGGAGAGAGAGGGAGGAAGGGAGAGAGAGGGAGGAAGGGAGAGAGGAAGGGAGAGATCGACATGGAGAGAGGCCGAAAGTGGGACAGAGAGAGAGACAAGGAGAGAAACATGAGTGCTCATGAGTGTAAGACTGAGAGAACGAAGGGCTTTTTGTTAATGAATTTTTAAAAAACAATTATGCGTCGCATTATCCTGTTCTGTGGCTTATTTATGCATCTCATCTCATCCATATTCCCTTGAACGAAAGCCTTGCCTCATACTCAGCCTTGCAGAGAGAGAGGAGCACCAAGGTACAGACTGATCACATTCATCTAAGACCGCATGGAGACATCTCCCATCAGCTCTGATGCCGTCCTGAGGGAAGGAGGGTCCTGTGTGTGTGCCTGTGTCTGTGTGTGTCTGTCTATCTGTCTGTCTGTGTGTGTTTTTCTGTGTCTGTCTGTCTGTCTGTCTGTCTGTGTCTTTCTGTGTGTGTGTCTATCTGTGCGTGTCTTTCTGCGTGTGTGTCTTTCTGTGTGTGTCTGTCTGTGTGTGTGTCTATCTGTGTGTGTCTTTCTCTGTGTGTGTGTGTGTGTGTGTGTGTGTGTGTGTCTGTCTGTCTGTCTGTCTGTCTGTCTGTGTATGTGTCTTTCTCTGTGTGTGTGTTTGTGTGTGTGTGTGTGTGTGTGTGCGTGCGTGTGTGTGAGGGACTCACGCTCGTCTCCAGAAGCTTCTCCCACTTGGGCTTGAGGTAGAAGACCACCCCTCTCCAGGCACCGGGCAGTGTGGCTCCTCGGATCAGCAGGATAAAGAGGACAACGTAGGGCAGGGTGGCCGTTACCCACACCACCTGGGGAGGAGGGGGGAAAGGAGGAGGTGGGGGACCGGGATGAGGAGTGAGGGAGGACGGGAGAGAGAGGGAGGAAGGAAGGGAGGAGGAGGGGGAGGAGGAGGAGAAAAGAGATGCGAAGGAGGGGGGAGGAGGAGGGGGAACGGGATGAGGAGTGAGAGAGGAGGGGAGAGAGAGTTAGGAAGGGAAGAGGAAGGAGAACGGGAGGAGGAGTGAGGGAGGAGGGGGAGGAGGAGGGGAAGGAAGGAAGGAAGGAAGGAAGGGAGGGAGGGAGAGAGGGAGGGAGGGAGGGAAAAGAGGAGGAGGGGGAAGAGCAGGAATGTGAGGAAGGTGGAGGTCATCGGCCGTGAGATCACAGGGAACATGATGTCATGACCTGGTGAGTTGATCGGCCGTGCAGCGTTCTACTCAGTCTGACTTCTTGCTACCTTGCCTGATGTCTTCACTCCTTTCCACAGGCTGAAGTACACGATGGTGAAGATCAGGAAGAGACAGAGCATCAGCTGCCAACGGACGGTCCCCACGTTGTGCAGCCCGGGAGACTTGTGGATCTCTAACACGTTCCTCCTAAGATCACATCACAACCACAAGCAAACACACCATGACTGTAAGCTGTGGAGGGAGGGAGGGAAGAGGGGAGAGAGGACACAGAGGGGGAGGGGGGTTGGGGATGGGAGGGAGGCGATGGGGGCGTGGAGGGAGGAGAATGGGGGAGAGGGGGGGGGGGGGGGGGGGGGGGGAGGGGGGGGATGGTCGCGGGAAGATTAGGAGAGAGTTGGGACCCAGCCGCTGTGGAGTGTGTGAGGCAAAAATAGGTGGCCCGAGGGAGACCACCAGTTGTGGATCTCTAACACGTCTATCTAGTGATTTCACACATCACAACACAAGAAAAACAACACCATGAACTGTAAGCTGTGGGAGGGGGGAGGAAGCGAGGGGGGGAGCCGAGGAGGGAGGGGAGGAGGAGAGGGGAAAAAAGGGAGGGAGGGGAGGAGGGAGGGAGGGTGAGGGAGGGTTAGGGGAGGGGAAGGGAGGAGGAAGAGAAGGGAGAGAGGGACACGATAGCACGATCACAATAAGTCTTAAAGTAGTGCAGGTCTCACAGTTTGATCAATACCATGGTTCCTACCCATTTCCCCTTGCGCCAACGTATACAGACAATGCACCTTGTACGTGTAAACTCCTCAGCTGGGAGACCTGGAAGTAATTAATTTTCCAGGTGACGTTGTCCTTTGCACAAAACTAATTGGGGAGGGAGGGAGGAGGGGAGGGAGGGAGGGAGGGAGGGAGGGAGGGAAGAGAGGAGAGAGGGACCACGATACACGATCACAGTCTACGTAAGGTCTCACTTTGATCAATCCCATGGTTCCTCCTTCCCTGCGCCACTTACATGCACTTACGTGTAAAACTCCTCAGCTGGAGACCTGGAGTAATTATTCCAGGTGACGTTGTCTTTGCCAAAGTAATTGGTGCAGTTTTCCGTGTTCCACACGTTGTCGCAGTTGGTCCAAGGCAGAGTGCTGGCGAAGGATGAGTAGAAGTAGAACAGAGCCCATGCGATGATGGTGTTGTAGTAGAAGGACACGTAGAGAGCTATGATGCAGATGGCAAAGCCGATGCCTGGACACAGGGAGACACACAGGGAGACACACAGGGAGACACACAGAGAGACACACAGGCAGACACACAAGGAGACACACAGGGAGACACACAGGGAGACACACAGGGAGACACACAGGGAGACACACAAGGAGACACACAGGGAGACACACAGGGAGACACACAAGGAGACACACAGGGAGACACACAGGGAGACACACAAGGAGACACACAAGGAGACACACAGGGAGACACACAGGGAGACACACAGAGAGACACACAGGGAGACACACAAGGAGACACACAGAGAGACACACAGGGAGACACACAGAGAGACACACAAGGAGACACACAGAGAGACACACAGGGAGACACACAGGGAGACACACAAGGAGACACACAGGGAGACACACAGGGAGACACACAGAGAGACACACAAGGAGACACACAGAGAGACACACAAGGAGACACACAGGGAGACACACAGAGAGACACACAGGGAGACACACAGGGAGACACACTGAGTGTGAGAGAGTTACTGACAGGTGTCTGGCTGTGCATCTTCAAGCTGTCAGGACATAAGCTTGTTCCCTTTAGTCTGTGTTGTCTTTAAGGCATCAAGACAGAAGTGCCAAACTTTGTGCCAACTTAACGCTACACGATTCAAGCAAGAACCGTTTCTTGAATACAGTTGGGTTTTTTTTTTATAGAAGTTGATATGAGTTCTAATTCTAGTTTTTAACGAGCTCTCCGAATGAGATCCTCATAACTTATCCTTTGTAGGAGTGTACTGATGTCTGTGTCTGTGTAGCAAATAGACCGTGCAGGGTGTAGCCCAGAGTGTAAACTGTAACCTGGCGGTGAGCAGATTACCTTTGAAAATAGGACAGATGTGTTTCCATATCGATATCGCTCCTGTTCTGTGGAACTGGCCCAACGCTAGCTCCATATAAAACAGCGGTACACCCCCGAAGATGGCCATCAGAATGTAAGGAATAAGAAATGCACCTACACAGAACAGGTGTTGGAGGTCACTGGGATGGTAGCTACCATCTGCTTTGTAATCACAGTAACACGGCAGCGTTAAAGGTCGCATACGTTACAAAGTGCAGGCAGAGCAACGGGCAACCATTTGGCGAATGACGTTATGGATACTGATGCTGAAACGGCGCTCTACTTCTAGTTACTGGAGGTTTTTTTTTAGCTTACATCGTTTAGTTTTTGATTGACAAGATGTCAGCGTGTACATCAGACGAATGGTTTCCATTGACGTTGTGAAATATTGAAGCGAGTACAGGGTTTTCGAGGATAAACTGTCAGATTAATGAGTGTTATCGTGTAGGCCTGTGCAACAAGTGATTACTGTTAAACAGCGTGAACGCACTTATGGTAAAAGCTACACAATTTCGATTTAACGACAAAGAAGATTCCGTTTAAGAGGTTTCATTGTGTTAGTTCTTCAACACTGGCTTATAAATCCATCATATTAGGACATATTTATTTTAATCCATTTCATGAGCAGATGATATTTCATTGTATTGTCACAAAGACTAGGCTACTTTGAAATACCGTTTCGTCTGATTTTGATGAGAGAAACGGACATGACATTTTAAGTTCTGCGTCCAACAGACTCAGTGCATTTAAAGTAGCCTACCATCTAACACGGTGGACAGACCCCGATGGTCTTCACAACGTCAAGCGCACATATGTTGAATCTATAGCCTACTGTTAGATTGACACCAACACGCATTGAGACATCATTTTTACAGTATCGTTTTATATTATATATTTGGAAACAATTGACTAATAACGCATAACGAATGTAATTTAAATATTAAAATAAAATCTTCAGGAATAAATGAGTACAATTAGCTTTCTCTTAAATACCGCGTCTAAAACTCTTACCTCCACCGTTTTGATAACAAATATATGGAAATCTCCAAACGTTTCCCAAGTCTACTGCGAATCCAATGACAGATAACAGGAAATCCATCTTTTTGCTCCATTTGTCCCTGGAGTCCGTTTGAGTGATGACTGGAACCGGTGCGTTGTTCGTATTATAGCTGGCATTCGAGGAGACCTGGGCGCACGAGTTACCCACCGGGGCCGTTGAGTCTTGGCGGGGCATGGTTGGCGGACTATCAAAAGTCAGTCCGCCGTCGGTAGAAGTAACTTTGAAAAAAACGGTCAAACCTCAGAGAGAGAGAGAAGATTGTGGTGAAGAGGGTGATGACAGTTGAGAGTGGGAGGAGTAGGACCCACTGGAAGCGGTGGATAATAGAGAGCATATCAGCGGGTTCAGAACCTCATGCTTTAGTTACTCTACTAACATCATTCAGGTCAACAGGCCTACAGATCAAACTGTGGACCAAAGGTCAGGAACATCATTTGATGAAACAACTCAAAATATGTCTTTTTGTTGTTGTTGACTAAATCAATTATATTCATATCATTTTTATCATTCAAAGAACAAATAAAAGTATGCAGATTGATTCTAACAAATGATCATTAATAATAATGCAATCTGTAATTCAGCTGAAAGACTTATGTTATATAGGCTAAAGATTCCACGCTACACACAAATAACGCAGAAAAGTGTAAATTCGTATTAATTCAACAACGCATAGCTCAAGTTTCAAATGATATAGTTTCAAATGATCCAAAAAGTGTGAGTGTGAACTAAAGAACAAGCCCAGGCTCTATCTACAAAAATTGTATTGGGAACTTTACCAGAGTAATTTCTAGAAGTGTCTTGGCTTCCGGAGTTTGCGGTAATTCTGTTTGGTTTAGAAACTATACAGAACAAAAGCTCTGTGGCAAAACTAGACTCGTTAAGAAAACCTGATAAAAAAAGACGTTGTAATTGAATCCACCGCTTTTAGCACGGGTCCATTGAAAAGACTCCGAGCACATCTACGACCTGCAGTAATCACGCGGGTCAGGGAGGGGAGAGTGCACCAAACGAGGTTAGTTTGGAAAATGGATATGATAACGAGACAGGACGAGAGACATCCAGCAACGTTGTGAACTTGTCACTTAAAAGCCCAACGGCAGCTTTCTGGTCTTTGTACGTAGGCAATCTGAAGAATCCTTTCTCGGTGACAACCTTAACGACGCTTGGGCAGCCAAGTACACATCGTTGCTATGATAATAAAAGTCAAAGTCAGATTTTTTTTAATGGCAGATTCTCATTCTTAAATACGCTGGATTTAATTTAATCAACAAAATGTATAAAGCGCACACTATTCCAGGTTCATGTTTACAAACACACGCGATCTCCTGTCACCGGCGCTCTGTACCCGCAGAAAACCGATCTCATAACATAACGATGAACCTTCTGAACGTGTGGTCGTTCACGTTATGCGATGACGACCTTTTGAAAGCTCCTTTGACTCAAACATCATCAGATTGCCGCGTGCTGCTCCTCTGCCAGCTGCTTTGACAGGAGGGGAAACAAACAACCAGTCAGGGGGAAAGCCGGGACCGCTCAGGCAAGGGCGCGAGGCTCGCTAGGGGCCAAGACAGGAAACAACAGATCGTTCGCCATATGACACTGGCCATCTCCATATAACCCTGTCAATCTACATTGGCACACAGGGGTAAAAGCACATCGAACTGACAGGACCTGCCTCTACATGCCCTGGTGCCCATTAGAGAATGTCGACTCTGATCACACATGGACACACACGAGCACGAGGAACCAGGAGAACTAAGGGAGGCGTTGGAGAAATCTGTTGATTTCACTGTGTGTTTTGTTGTGTTTGCCGCTGCCACTGATCCAGTCTTTGTTGTTACCGGTGCGGTCCATGTCCTTTCTCTACCCCCCCTGCCCCCCCCCCTCCCTACCCCCCTACCCCCCTCTCCAGCCTCTCACTTCTCCGTCTCCCTCCTCACCTCCTTCGATGGTCCTCCTCATCGCCCTCTTAAGCGTTAGTGCCTCTGACGTCTGTGACATTCTCATCCGGGTCGTTGTGATTCAGAGCCTCGCTCACATCATGTTATTGTCACCCCGAGTGGGGATTTCCAGGCATCTACTGCTTCCGTGGTCGTCTTGGGTGTGCGAGGGATTACCAAGGTGGTGGCGGCCCTTGAGAGAGACGGGGTCTTTTTGAGGGTCAGGTGATTGATTGGACACGTTGGCAGTTGAGGATGATGCTGAGTGTCGTGCGCCTCACTGGCTTGAATTTCAGGTTAGCGTGATAAAGAATGGGCCTGTCGTTAATTAGGCGAGAGAAGCAGTTAGGATGTGTATTCAAGCATAAATCCTGGCAGGGCATTAAGACGAAACATGACATTATCCAACAACATGCTAATGAGTGATTCATCCTGGGATGAAGCAGCTGCTCCCAGAATAAAGACATTTTGAGCAAGAGGAAAGCAGAGTGATTTATCAACGTTTATTATCAGAGCACCCTGACCAGCAGCTTTTTCATTTGATCTCCAGTATTTCCCATGATGGACAGAAGCTGTCGTCATCGCTCAGATGCAGTAAGAGGTGATCAATAGACAGCGTGTCAGGTGGCACCGGTTCACGACTTCTTTAAGTGCACTTTATATCTGATTACATTCGTGTCTCAGGTATTTCACACTCTTTGTGTCGTCGTGATTCCATATCCGTCCCTAAATGGAACGGTACCGACTAAATGACCCAGAGAAAAGGTTGAAAAGGTTGGTGAGATCTCTGACTCATGGAGGCCCTTCTCAAATGTCGATTTCAGTTGAGCAATAAATAAATAAATAAAATAAAAGCTCAACTGAGCGTTTTCGATCCACTCCAAAACGAATTTGGGAAACGTCGTTTGTCTGAAAAGTCTTTCATAACTTGACATCAGGGAAATGGAAAGAAAACGACTTTCAGAGAAGTTGAACCTCTGTAACTCCACAGAGCGGGAGATGAGGGGAGCACGTGGTGGACGGAAGGTGGAAGGTGGAAGGTGGAGTGGAGAGTGTGTTGTGTGTGTGTGTGTGTGTCTGTGTGTGTCTCTGTGTGTCTGTGTTTGTGTGTGGGAGGGGGGTGCAGCCAGGATGATTGTCATTTCTTCCGTTTCTGTCAGTTTGCATTACTTGTCCTACCCTTACCGGCTCATGCACCTGACAGGTTGGGACCCAAGGCGCACCTTGCGCTCGCGGCCCGCAGGACCCTCGCCCTCCAATGAGCATAGATCACATCAAAACCCAAAGTCTGCGCATCGTCCTCCATGCCCTTCTCATCATGTATACCGCTCTAAATCGACTTTTATCTCATGTAATGATTTATAGTAAACATTTAGATGTATTTAAATAACGTAGTCTATCGTGTTTAACGGATAAACTGCTTTTGGCTGATAGAAAAGAACGCTAGCACCATCTGATGGGGAGCGAGACTCTAAACATTATTCACGGATCTTAGCAAAAACGACTGATATCCTGAGATATTTGAAGGCTATAGTCTATCTATGTCGCGGAGTAGCCTACACAGAGCGTTTTTAATCTTTAATAACTGACAAGAATGATCTGTTTTCTGATTTCTACTCGTCCTCTATTCATCAGCCCAAGCAAGATCAGAGATCTGCGTTAATCAAGCGTTACAGTTAAATGATAACACTTTTTATTGTATTTGAACTATGTATAATGGTTGCCTATGTTTCCAAACGCAATAGTTTTTATTTAGTAGGCTTGGTGCTGTGTGAATCTCACCCTTTTTAGTTTCGCCTCTCCGCCTTACTGAAGTTCTTATAACCTCCACCAGGTGGCGCAGTGGGACAGGTTTGTGAAGCTGAAGCTAGACGGTTTATGACACAAACGAAGTTGCAGGTGTGCGGTGCGGATGTGTAAATGTAGGCCTATATTAGATATGTTTTCAGTTGTACCACGGGTTGTGTGAACATGTCACATGTGAATGGGTTTTATCCGAGCATTTCACATATATGGATGTGAGTTTTCAGTCGTAGGGGCCTATGAATGCATGTGGACGTTTCTTATATGAATGTGTTTGTGTTTCATGAGTGTTTGTGTATAGACAGTCTGATATCCAAAAATACTCCTCATAAACTGTTCTAATATAACATCCTGTCTGTAGAGACGCACTTAAACATTTGAAGCCTACCGTGAATTCATAGCCTAATTTCCTATGTAGCGTCGACCTTATGATTCCTCCCCCGAATACGAACAGGATACCAGACGCAGCTCCAGCTTTCTGAATCTACTCAATTAACCCCAGCTGATGTGTCTATGCAGGTTGCTTGGCAACCCGTCTTGAGAGAAAGCTTTTGTATCTGGAATCAAGATTACCCAGGGCTCGAGAGCGGCGTGTGATTGTTGGCCTGGGCTGCAGCTCGTGGAGTCTTTGCGTCGAACGCATGCTATCTCAATCGCCCAAAAACTGCTAATATTTTTTTTATCTCATTGAATTAAATATGTATAAAAATACACGCCTCCTCAATGCACAGACTCGAGGATCACAACTTCCTGGTTATCTTGTGGATTCCGTACGTCCAAGACATGTTTCACTGATCACTTGACATGACACTGAATGTCGAGCAAACCAACTGAAGTTTTCGACCCCGGCTATTATCATTCAGGTTAAAAGCGTGACCGTGTCGTAGATTCTGTGAATGGAAAATGATATTAAATAGCTTAATCATGCCTGGCTGTGTGTGTACTTGACCTTGTGCAACTTTGTGTGATAAAGTAGCCCGCGTGTATAATTTCCCGGCCCATTCACTCCGAGCTCGCTATGGCTTTAAGAGGCGTGCATAGAGGAGCTGGCCTCCTCGCGCCTCCATAGAGCAACATTCAGCTGATGGGAACAGTCGCGAGGTGCCGCACACTGGCGACCGATTCCATGGCAACAGCAATGGCAGGTAAGAGAGACCAAGATACAATTTACTATATCTAATTCAATCACAGTTGCTACTGTGTGTACATTTTTTTTGTTTTACCAACCTTTGTCTAATAAAGACTTCTCCCTATTTCCGTCATGTTTTAGAAGTCGAGACGCGTCAGAGGTTGCTGCGCACCGTCAAGAAAGAGGTGGGTGTTTTCAGTTCAACAATAATCGAATCGGAAAAACAAACAGTTTGGTTATGCCTAGGTTAAACCTCTGACCAGGATAAAATGGCTTTCCGCTCTCCCACAAAGATAAGCAGATAGATGACTCACTTACGGTAGCTACGATCAGTCTGTAGTAACTGTCAAGAGGAACATTTCATTCAAGTGATGTTTCGCTTTTCCATCACCCGTTAAAAGGCATGTTAAACTCAATCTATATAGCTACCTTTTGTGGGTACAAACTTTTGCTGAACGTGACCTGTTTAGTCAACCCCTAAAAACGGTTTTCCCCCTTAAACATAAAAGTTTACGGTTTGTATGGATGTTATCTTCCGTCGATAAAAAAAACATATGAATGAAAATATATTTTTTCCATTGAATAATAGCACACGGACCTTAAGTCACACAAAGACGTTATAGATAAACATCGATAGGGAAAACACCTCAGAACGTCTTGAAAACGACAGCTGGTTGTGTAGGTCTGTTAGTTGACTTTGAATCGTTTCTGAACATGAGGCTTATTATCAGACAACCCCAGATCATTCATAGCAGCTCCCCTGTCATGGCTGGCTTATGGAGGCTCTCTGATGTCCAGTGTTCATGGAGCAGAGGAGAGATATTTAAACTGGTGTGGGGCGCAAAGTGACCACCAAGGCACTCTGTCTCTTAAACCACACGCACACACACACACACACACACGCACGCACACACACACACACACACACACACACACACACACACACACACACACACAGAGGCAGAGACAGACAGACACATGGAGAGAGAGAGACAGACAGACAGAGAGAGAGACAGACAGACAGACACATGGAGAGAGAGACAGAGAGAGACAGAGAGAGACAGACAGACAGATAATAGATACAGAGAGACAGAGAGAGAAAATCCCCATTGTCTGTGTTTTAAAGGCTGGCAGCTACCAGGGAGGAACTGCAGTAAAATGATCATGATGATGGCTACTGAACAACATCTTTCCGAAGGGAAGTTGTTACTTTACGGGGGAGGTGTGGAGAGATAGTGTCTAATATGGAGGACAATGCTAACGTAACGCAGTCTGGTCGGAGGTTCAGTGTTACCTCGTATGAAAATGATATGATATTCATTAATACCACAGTACAAACATGTACCCCTGTGATACCAATTGCCTACGCTTCTCTCACTGATATAAACATGTGGTCCATATCATAGCATTGATATGATACGTGATTCATTATCCAGAGTATTATATGACAGGAGGCTGTTAGTGTGTTTCTGTCTACTTCATTCATCTGCTGGCTCGTTCTTCACAAGAGGCGATGCCACTGGAAAGGCAGGAGGGTTGGCAAGCAGAACAGTATCAGATCTCTCAGAAGTCGTCTTCCTGCAGAATGTCTTCATCTTTAGGCTCAGGGTTATGCATGAGTTCTCCTGTTTGATGAGTGTTGGCTGTGCTGGGTCTGATCTGGCCAGTCTAGCTGGCCTCACGCCACATGTCTTCTCCCACCCAGAGACCTCTGACTCAGACCTGAGCATATGCTCTCTGGAGTCTGGAATCAGGGACTGCTACTGAACACGTGCTAGCGAGAACAAGATGGGTTACTGCTGGGAAACGTACAAACCGCCACCATGCTGCTTTACTGGCTGTACTTCAGTCCTCATTTCTCTCTTCTGCCATCTTTTCTTTTCTCTTTCATTCTCTTCCCGTCTCTCTGTATTTCTCTGACTCTGTTTGTCTGACTCTGCCCCTCCCTCTGTGTGTGCTCCTCCCTCAGCCAGACGTCCATACACACACACACACACACACAAACACAAATACACACCTGTGTTTACTCAGGTAGAGAGAGACACACTCCCATAAAGGCACAGAGCTCCTATGCCAGAAGCTAACCTTACATGTACCTCCCTCCATCCAAACCTTTAAAAAAAATGTTTTTTACACTTCCTGTTGACCTGACCGCTCAGTGGACGATAGACAGAAGGTCAAGATTAGTCTCAAGGAAACCTCTTCAATGTCTTCCTCTTACAGTCGCATAGTAAAACATGTCTCTCCCAGCTTAGATCACTCAGAGCTAATGTATGTGTGAACAGATTGCTGGTGAGAGAGAGAGAGTTGTGAGAGCTGGAGACAGACTCTGTTGTCACTGGTGGTGATAAAGATGATGACTCGTGGCTCTTTGGACTAACCTGTTTGTATGTTTGATCCTGTTTTTATTGGCCGCGTTTGATTAATCGTACTGTCAAGTCGGACGTTCACAACATCAAGATAATAACCTTCATGGTTCGAAGGCCCTTGATGAGCGACTCTAGATTAGCTCGTCCAATAATAAGATGGCCACCAGCTTTAAATGGCGCTCATTTTGTATAGTTAATGCAGTTAGTTTTTTAGATGGATAGATTATCATCAGTTTAGAGTCCAGTCACTTGTCTTTCAAGGCGTTATTTGTTATCCAAGCACTGAAGATTAATCACAGCCTCCATCCATCTGTTGCTTCATCTGATATCTGTCTCTAAACACACGCGGGCGCACGCACACACACACATACACACACACACACACACATACACACACACACACACACGCACACACACACACACACACTCTGCAGACCACAATCGTATTTCTGAATGCATGAATTTCCACTTATTCGTGTGTTGAGACCGTAGAACAAAGACAACGTTCTTTAAGGAACCATCCCAAACTGCAGGGAGGTGTGTTCATACACTCAACATGGCCAACCTGTACTGACTCATTTAGTGTGCTATCATCAGGCTGTCCGCCAGCACACCGTCTTTAACAAAGATGAGCAGGTTCTGCCATCCTTCTTGCTAAACAGACCTTGTTAATGTGTTCTGTCACCGTCCAGGTGACAGAACGGCACGTGCCGTCTCCATAGAAACCAGCCGCTTGTCTAGGGAGTCGTAGTAGTCAGATTGCAGGATGGCTGGTGGAGGTCTTCCACAGATGAACATCGCTAACAGAGAGTTCTGTGGACTGCACCTGGTCAGCCCACCAGTCCATGGATCCATCTGTGGACTGTGCAGCTGTGTGGCAGTGAGAACTTGAACCACCTTTTGAAGGGTTTCCACCTACAGTGACTATCTTAGCTTCCTCCTCCTCTGCCAGGTTGTCTGTGTGTGTGTTTAGGCGTGTGTTAGCTTGATGTGTTTGTGTATGTATATTTCTGTGTGTGTGTGTGTGTGTGTTCGTCTCTGTGTGATCCTGTGTGTGTGTGTGTTTGTCTCTGTGTGATCCTATGTGTGTGTGTGTGTGTTTGTCTCTGTGTGATCCTGTGTGTGTGTGTGTGTGTGTGTGTGTTTGTCTCTGTGTGATCCTGTGTGTGTGTGTGTGTTTGTCTCTGTGTGATCCTGTGTGTGTGTGTGATCAGACAGGGAGGTAGATATTTCTCATGCAGGATGAGTCATTCTCCTTGCTTATGTTAACAGTGCATCTGACGTTGTCAAGGCTGTCAACGCGAACGGCTTCTGGACAACAACAACGTTAACGATACAACTGACTAACAATACTACTGTGTCGTCATAGTAATATCTCAAGACGTCACAATGTAGATGATTTATTCTTATCTTTTCATGCAAAAATGTCAAAGTGAATGTTGAACATTGAATAGCTAATATGATATCTAATTAGAAGCCATCTTGTAATTATTGTTGCCTTTTTATTAAACCATCAGGCTATTAAGGTGGTCTAATGCTTGATTTTTCTAGCCTTCACAAACCCTTTCTTTGTTTGGAAGAGAAGCAGGGTGTTAGTCAACCTCTTCAGCCTTGTCCTAGTGAGTCATCCTAGCTGTGGAGAGAGTGCCATCAGCACCCAGCAGGTTCATGACAGGAGCCACCTGGTCAGCTGCTGTGGTGAGCTTCTTGTGAAGACCTGCTGGAGGGTTTAATGTTGTTGTTGTTGTTTGCCACCAATCAAATGATCAGATGAATCTCCTCCAAGCAACACAGGAAGCTGTGTTCGTTGTTTCCCAGTTGTTCCCAGACCACGTCTCCATCATCGGTATTGCTGTGCAAGATCGTTAGACTGCTTGGAGGTGATCCAGTCCCAGGCCAGGGGTGAGACAGGTGGGTAGGAGAGAGCAGGAGAGGGGTGAGACTGGTGGGTTGGAGAGGGGTGAGACAGGTGGGTAGGAGAGAGCAGGAGAGGAGTGAGACTGGTGGGTTGGAGAGAGCAGGAGAGGAGTGAGACAGGTGGGTTGGAGAGAGCAGGAGAGGAGTGAGACAGGTGGGTTGGAGAGAGCAGGAGAGGGGTGAGACAGGTGGGTTGGAGAGAGCAGGAGAGGGGTGAGACAGGTGGGTTGGAGAGAGCAGGAGCGGGGTGAGACAGGTGGGTTGGAGAGAGCAGGAGCGGGGTGAGACAGGTGGGTTGGAGAGAGCAGGAGAGGGGTGAGACAGGTGGGTTGGAGAGAGCAGTAAAGGTGCTTGTGTCAGATCAGGACCATATGAACCCTGGGCCTGGCTACTGGAGAACAGGGTGTAGAGCTCCTGACCAAGAGGTCAGAGATGAAGACTGCAGGCGATCCCACTTCCTGGATCTGGTCTGTGTAGAGATGAGAACTGTAGCGATCCCGCTTCCTGGATCTGGTCTGTGTAGAGATGAGAACTGTAGCGATCACACTTCCTGGATCTGGTCTGTGTAGAGATGAAGACTGTAGCCATCACACTTCCTGGATCTGGTCTGTGTAGAGATGAGAACTGTAGCGATCCCACTTCCTGGATCTGGTCTGTGTAGAAATGAGAACTGTAGCGATCCCACTACCTGGATCTGGTCTGTGTAGAGATGAGAACTGTAGCCATCACACTTCCTGGATCTGGTCTGTGTAGAAATGAAGACTGCAGGCGATCCCACTTCCTGGATCTGGTCTGTCTTTTCTCTTTCCAGACGTAGCTCAACTGTTAGGTTCAAAGAGAGGACGTATGTGGATTTATTGCACAAACAGTAATGGTGTTCCCTGCTCTATGCAGCCATAATCACATTTGGTGGATGTGTTTGAGACTGTGAAATCCAACCAATTACACAATCAAGTCATTTGAAATGATGAGGCCCAGCTATGTAGAGAGTCTGTGGACTGCATTACCGGTTACCACGGTTTCTATCCTTGTCTCTCTCTCTGCTGTTTGCAGGTGTGTGTGTGTGTGTGTGTGTGTGTGTGTTTGCATTCAGTCATGCGTGTGCCTGTGCTCGTTTGTGTGCGTGCGCGTGTTCGCTTGCGTAGGTGTGTGTGTGTTTGCTCACATAGGTGTGTGTGTGTGTGTGTTTGCTCACGTAGGTAGGTAGGTGTGTGTGTGTGTGTGTGTGTGTTGGATGAATCCTCGGTGTGGGAAGGGCAATACCTCAGAGGAACAGGCTCATTACAGCAGGAAATGACAGCTGCCTGTGTCCTCATTTCGGGGGTAGATTTTCCAGATGCAGATAGCAGACATGTATCTGTAGCCAGAAGGCAGGATCACCTCCTGCAGGATGGCACTCAGAGCTCCGCCCACGTGGGCGTGTGTGTGCGTGTTTGTGTGTTCGTGTGTGCGTGTGTGTGTGCGTGTGTGTGTTGGGGTGAATCGCTCGATTATTCCTGGTCACTAGAAGGAGTCCTGCTGTGCTGTTTCCCTGCTGGTCAGCTCCCTTGTGTTGCTGTGAGGAGGGCTGTTTCAGAGGGGCGTCTCTTGGTTAACTGTGCTGGTCAGCCCCCTTGTGTTGTGGTGAGGAGGGCTGTTTCAGAGGGGCGTCTCTTGGTTAACTGTGCTGGTCAGCCCCCTTGTGTTGTGGTGAGGAGGGCTGTTTCAGAGGGGCGTCTCTTGGTTAACTGTGCTGGTCAGCTCCCTTGTGTTGCTGTGAGGAGGGCTGTTTCAGAAAGGCTTCTCTTGGTTAACTGTGCTGGTCAGCCCCCCTGTGTTGTGGTGAGGAGGGCTGTTTCAGAGGGGCGTCTCTTGGTTAACTGTGCTGGTCAGCCCCCTTTCTGTGTTGCTCGTGCTGGGACGGAGGGCTGTTTCGAGGCGGGCGTCGACTTGTTATTATATTATGATGGTGCATGGTCAGCCCTTGTGTGTGTGTGAGGAGCTGTGTGTTCAGAGGAGGCGTCTCTTGGGTTATAACGTAGAGTAGCTGGACAGCCCTGTGTTGTGGTGAGGAGAGGCTTGTTTCAGAGGGCGTCTCTATGGATTAACTAGTGCTGCGTCAGCTCCCCTTGTCTTTGGTGAGGAGGGCTGTTTCAGAAAGGCTTCTCTTGGTTAACTGTGCTGGTCAGCCCCCTTGTGTTGTGGTGAGGAGGGCTGTTTCAGAAAGGCTTCTCTTGGTTAACTGTGCTGGTCAGCCCCCCTGTGTTGTGGTGAGGAGGGCTGTTTCAGAGGGGCGTCTCTTGGTTAACTGTGCTGGTCAGCTCCCTTGTGTTGTGGTGAGGAGGGCTGTTTCAGAAGGGCGTCTCTTGGTTAACTGTGCTGGTCAGCCCCCCTGTGTTGTGGTGAGGAGGGCTGTTTCAGAGGGGCGTCTCTTGGTTAACTGTGCTGGTCAGCCCCCTTGTGTTGTGGTGAGGAGGGCTGCTTCAGAGGGGCATCTCTTGGTTAACTGTGCTGGTCAGCCCCCTTGTGTTGTGGTGAGGAGGGCTGTTTCAGAGGGGCGTCTCTTGGTTAACTGTGCTGGTCAGTCCCCTTGTGTTGTGGTGAGGAGGGCTGTTTCAGAGGGGCGTCTCTTGGTTAAATGTGCTGGTCAGCCCCCTTGTGTTGCTGTGAGGAGGGCTGTTTCAGAAGGGCGTCTCTTGGTTAACTGTGGTCCTTCACTGGCTGCTGTTACCCTGCTGGCTTTGTGTTTCTCCCTGCAGGAGGTATGAAAGGCAGCTGGTGATCTAAAGATGATGTTTCTCTCTGATCTATGTTTCACTGATAAACGTCGATACAGTATGATGAATACCTGCTGTAGAAGGTTAGAGTCTCCCCCAGCCGAGCCTCTATCCTCCCCACTCTTCTCCCTCGTCTCCTCCATTCTCCTCCCCTCCTTTCTCCCCCGCGTCAGCCTCCCCCCTCCACTCCCATCATTCGCCTCCCCTTTTCCTCTCCCCCCGTCTTTCTCCCTCCCTCCCCTCTCTCCTCCGCCTCCGTGGCACTCCTGTTCCCTCTACCCCTTACCCGTGCGTGGTGTGTGTGTGTTTGCTCACATAGGTGTGTGTGTGTGTTGTGTTTTGCTCACTGTAGGTAGGCAGGTGTGTGTTGGCTGTGTGTGTGTGTTGGATGAATCCTCGGTGTGGGAAGGGCAATACCTCAGAGGAACAGGCTCATTACAGCAGGAAATGACAGCTGCCTGTGTCCTCATTTCGGGGGTAGATTTTCCAGATGCAGATAGCAGACATGTATCTGTAGCCAGAAGGCAGGATCACCTCCTGCAGGATGGCACTCAGAGCTCCGCCCACGGGGCGTGTGTGTGCGGTTTGTGTGTTCGTGTGTGCGTGTGTGTGTGACCGTTGTGTGTTTGGCGGTGAATCGCTCGATTATTCCTGGTCACTAGAAGGAGTCCTGCTGTGCTGTTTCCCTGCTGGTCAGCTCCCTTGTGTTGCTGTGAGGAGGGCTGTTTCAGAAAGGCTTCTCTTGGTTAACTGTGCTGGTCAGCCCCCTTGTGTTGCTGTGAGGAGGGCTGTTTCAGAAAGGCGTCTCTTGGTTAACTGTGCTGGTCAGCTCCCTTGTGTTGCTGTGAGGAGGGCTGTTTCAGAGGGGCGTCTCTTGGTTAACTGTGCTGGTCAGCCCCCTTGTGTTGTGGTGAGGAGGGCTGTTTCAGAGGGGCGTCTCTTGGTTAACTGTGCTGGTCAGCTCCCTTGTGTTGTGGTGAGGAGGGCTGTTTCAGAGGGGCGTCTCTTGGTTAACTGTGCTGGTCAGCCCCCCTGTGTTGTGGTGAGGAGGGCTGCTTCAGAGGGGCATCTCTTGGTTAACTGTGCTGGTCAGCCCCCCTGTGTTGTGGTGAGGAGGGCTGCTTCAGAGGGGCATCTCTTGGTTAACTGTGCTGGTCAGCCCCCTTGTGTTGTGTGAGGAGGGCTGTTTCAGAGGGGCGTCTCTTGGTTAACTGTGCTGGTCAGCCCCCTTGTGTTGTGGTGAGGAGGGCTGTTTCAGAAAGGCGTCTCTTGGTTAACTGTGCTGGTCAGCCCCCTTGTGTTGTGGTGAGGAGGGCTGTTTCAGAAAGGCTTCTCTTGGTTAACTGTGCTGGTCAGCCCCCCTGTGTTGTGGTGAGGAGGGCTGCTTCAGAGGGGCATCTCTTGGTTAACTGTGCTGGTCAGCCCCCTTGTGTTGTGGTGAGGAGGGCTGTTTCAGAGGGGCGTCTCTTGGTTAACTGTGCTGGTCAGTCCCCTTGTGTTGTGGTGAGGAGGGCTGTTTCAGAGGGGCGTCTCTTGGTTAACTGTGCTGGTCAGCCCCCTTGTGTTGTGGTGAGGAGGGCTGCTTCAGAGGGGCATCTCTTGGTTAACTGTGCTGGTCAGCCCCCTTGTGTTGTGGTGAGGAGGGCTGTTTCAGAGGGGCATCTCTTGGTTAACTGTGCTGGTCAGTCCCCTTGTGTTGTGGTGAGGGGGGCTGTTTCAGAGGGGCGTCTCTTGGTTAAATGTGCTGGTCAGCCCCCTTGTGTTGCTGTGAGGAGGGCTGTTTCAGAGGGGCGTCTCTTGGTTAACTGTGGTCCTTCACTGGCTGCTGTTACCCTGCTGGCTTTGTGTTTCTCCCTGCAGGAGGTATGAAAGGCAGCTGGTGATCTAAAGATGATGTTTCTCTCTGATCTATGTTTCACTGATAAACGTCGATACAGTATGATGAATACCTGCTGTAGAAGGTTAGAGTCTCCCCCAGCCGAGCCTCTATCCTCCCCACTCTCTCCCCTCTCTCCTCCCTTTCGTCTCCCCCTCTTTCTCCCCCTCCCTCCCCCCCTCTCTCCCCTCCGGCCTCCCTTCCTCTCCCGCCTCTTCTCCCTCGCCTACCCCCCTTCTCTCTTCCCCTCTACTCCTCCCTTTCCTCTCCCCTTCCCTCCCCTCTCTCCTCCCTTTCCTCTCCCCTCCCTCCCTCCCCCCCCCTCTCTCTCTCTCCTCTCTCGTCCCCTCTCTCTCTCCTCTCTCGTCCCCTCCCTCCCCCCCTCTCTCTCCCCTCCCTCTTTCTCCCCTGGTCTGAGTGTATCTCTGTGATGTTGCAGGTGAAGCAGATCATGGAGGAGGCCGTCACCAGGAAGTTTGTTCACGAAGACAGCAGTCACATCGTGTCGTTCTGCGGTGAGTATCGCGTCTGGGGTTTCCTTAGTGATAACCTTAACGATGACATCAGTATTCTGCACACGGCGGCTGGTCCCGTCTCTCTCCTGGCTCACCTCAGTCAGTACATAAACCCTGCCAGTCTTCCTGATGTTCTGCTGCTTTCATCCTAATCTGCTGTGACTCCATCTATTCCCTGGATTCTGATTGGACGTCATCAGTGACACAGAATAGATCTTACTTGACAGATATGTCTACGTTAGTCTTTACACTTGAATTTAGCTTAATAACTTGATATCGAATGACCACAAATAAAAAGAAATTGCAACAGCCATAGTTTAATGTTCCTACTGACCGGATATTATCACTGTGCGTCAATGGGAACACTCTGGTTGGGAAGGGAACAGATCTGGTGATAATGGCTGTGAAAGACACACACATGCGCACATGCACACACACACACATGCACACACACGCATGGACACGCACATGCACACACACACACATGCATGCACACACACACACACACATGCACGCACACTCACATGCACACACAAACATGCGCGCACACACACACACACAGACACACATACATGCGTACAGTAGCTAGGCTACCACAGAGCTCCAGACATGGGGGTGTTAGTCATACTTAGTCTGCTTTCTCTGTATCACGGTAACATTCTGCTGCTGAAAGTGTAGGAGATGGAAATACTAATTCACACATTTGCACCAGTTCGATCTTGTCCATTGTAAGAGAAAGGGATGTTTAGAACGCGGAACATTTGAGTTTTTTAGTACCTGCTAGCCCAGGCTTGATATCACTGTTTGGCAGAACATCAATACCAAGGAACTACATGTCCTTCAACACACTGTCGCTCACACACACACAAACACACACACACAGACACACACATTCACACACACTCACACAGAAAGGCTTGTATTGACGGTCAGATAAATGTCCCAGTGTCCAGGCTTTTCACTAGATGCCTCTTGAGCTGCTGTCTCAGTTGTGAGAGCATCTCCTGGGTTATCAACAGCATTCACAGCTTCTGTGACCTTCGATACAGAGATCTGAAGGACCACAGCTTGGAACACCAGCTACGAAGAGGAAGAGAACCTGGCTTTCAGCTGTCATCTGAGATGAGGGGAGGAGATGAGGGGAGAGGAGATTAGATGAGGGGAGGGGAGAGGAGAGAGGAGAGTAGGGGAGGGGAGGGGAGGGGAGGGGAGAGGAGATGAGATGAGGGGAGAGGAGATGAGGGCAGAGGAGATGAGGGGGAGGGGGGAGGAGATGAGATGAGGGGCGAGAATGGGAGTAGAGGGGAGGGGGGTGGAGAAGAGGGGTGAGGAGAGAGCGTAGGAGAGGAGGAAAAGGCCTATATCACAAGGTAGTAATTAGCTTTCATCATCATGGTCACACAAACAGCCAAGGGCCACAATCTAATGTCAAAGGAAACCACTTCCTCTCCCCTCCTCCTCAGACCAGCTCAACACTTTCTCACCGGGATCTTACTCTTCAATC
The DNA here is from genome assembly GCA_036571765.1 of Plecoglossus altivelis. Taxonomy (NCBI): domain Eukaryota; kingdom Metazoa; phylum Chordata; class Actinopteri; order Osmeriformes; family Plecoglossidae; genus Plecoglossus; species Plecoglossus altivelis. Next base: position 8,466,046 of record BROE01000025.1, read on the forward strand.
ATTCAATCCATTCATGCTTTTATCCCGCGCAGCTCACGACTAGCGCGTGCAGAAAGCACTGGAATTCTTCAGCATTACAGATCCAGAGGCCATGTGTGTTCAGGCTGGCCATAATTACAACCAGTCGCTGTTATTAGACCTCCTGTGAGTTAAACACTGACCTCCTCCAGGTCAGCTGACACATGTTGCCCAACGCTCCGAGCCCACAGACAGGAGCTGATTAGAGGTTGTTACTCCACCTGCAGTGATACCAGGGTATTTTCTGTTGTTGTAAGAGAGCTTGTTTAGAGAGAGAACACGACCTGACTCTCATTTCCTCCGTAGCAGCTAGACTCTGGCTCTGCTGGCGTGGGGGGAGTTGGTCAGGATGCATCGATGTGATGCTGTTGTGGAGTCTCACCCTTCTGAACATGACCATGTTTCCACGCCGTCTGATAGTACAGGGCTTTGTTGTTGTTGGCTAGACGGGAGGAAGAGGAGGAAACTCCTGGTGGAGACGGGCGTTATCCACGTCTCAAGACTTCCTCTCTGGTTGCTGAAGGACAAGTGGAACCCAGAGATTAGGAGATCAGGAAGACAGATGAACAGACAGGATGTCAGATTAGCAGACAGGATGTCAGATTAGCAGACAGGAACAGTGGTGGGGAGACACTGTCAGCGACCGAACAGAGATTTGAACTCCACAAGGTTTCCAACAGGAGTGAGACTGCTTACATGAAGAACAGACGGAAACCTTCAGGAAAACAGGAGAGGTACAACATTATCATGTCGCTGCTGTCAGATTGCCAGCACAGTTACTCCATTAGAGAGAGCGACAGATATGCCAGTGATGGGTGACAGAGATAGGAGGGAAAAGAACACAGGTCTGAGGGAGACAGTCGAGGAGGGAGACAGTCGAGGAGAGAGCAGAATGGACACGCAGACAGAGAGGCAGGACGAGGACACGAAGCGACAGAGAGATACAGAGAGAAGAGAGGGATGCAGACAGCAAGGAGAGAGCAGAGGGGGGAAAAGAGAGAGTGGGGAAACAGAACGACAGAGATAAAGAGGAGAGAGAGAGAGAAAAGAGACAAGGAGGGAGAGAGAGAGGTGGAGAAGAGAGAGGGAGAACACAGAGAGAGAGAGAGGTGGAGAAGAGAGAGGGAGAACAGAGAGAGAG
>BROE01000025.1:8472204-8494704 GCA_036571765.1 Plecoglossus altivelis
GGTTAGGGCACTAGTGGTTAGGGCACTAGTGGTTAGGGCACTAGTGGTTAGGGTTAGGGCACTAGTGGTTAGGGCACTAGTGGTTAGGGCACTAGTGGTTAGGATTAGGGCAGTAGTGGTTAGGGCACTAGTGGTTAGGATTAGGGCACTAGTGATTAGCGTTAGGGCACTAGTGGTTAGGGTTAGGGCACTAGTGATTAGGGCACTAGTGGTTAGGGCACTAGTGGTTAGGGTTAGGGCACTAGTGGTAAGGGCACTAGTGGTTAGGGCACTAGTGGTTAGGGTTAGGGCACTAGGTGTTAGGATTAGGGCACTAGTGGTTAGGATTAGGGCACTAGTGGTTAGGGTAAGGACACTAGTGATTAGCGTTAGGGCACTAGTGGTTAGCGTTAGGGCACTAGTGGTTAGGATTAGGGCACTAGGTGTTAGGATTAGGGCACTAGTGGTTAGGGTTAGGGCACTAGTGGTTAGGGCACTAGTGATTAGCGTTAGGGCACTAGTGGTTAGGATTAGGGCACTAGGTGTTAGGGCACTAGTGGTTAGGGCACTAGTAGTTAGGGCACTAGTGATTAGCGTTAGGGCACTAGTAGTTAGGATTAGGGCAGTAGTGGTTAGGGTTAGGGCACTAGTGGTTAGGGCACTAGTGGTTGTGGTTAGGGTTAGGGCAGTAGTGGTTAGGGCACTAGTGGTTAGGGTTAGGGCACTAGTGGTTAGGGCACTAGTGGTTAGGGCACTAGTGGTTAGGGCAGTAGTGGTTAGGGCAGTAGTGGTTAGGGAACTAGTGGTTAGGGTTAGGGCACTAGTGGTTAGGGTTAGGGCACTAGTGGTTAGGGCACTAGTGGTTAGCGTTAGGGCACTAGTGGTTAGGGTTAGGGCACTAGTGATTAGCGTTAGGGAACTAGTGGTTAGGGTTAGGGCACTAGTGGTTAGGGTTAGGGCACTAGTGGTTAGGGCACTAGTGGTTAGGGTTAGAGCACTAGTGATTAGCGTTAGGGAACTAGTGGTTAGGGCAGTAGTGGTTAGGGCACTAGTGGTTAGGGTTAGGGCACTAGTCTCCGAGGGCCCAATGCAGCGAGAGCAGGTCTTCATTCAGAGTGAATAATTCAGCGGAGGGCTGTGGATCCTGGGGTGAATGTCATATGATGATATTTCTGTTCTATTTCTAGAAGCCTCAGGTAGTAGACGACATCTTGATTGGGTGATTGTTAAGCATCCATCATCTTGACAAATAAGTTACACATTAAGGTACTAAATCTTTGCTGTGAGTCTGGTTATCGGAGCCAATCCTGCAGAGAAAATGAAGCCATCCATTACTCATCCTTCTACCTTGTAGCAGAAACAACCTAATCTGAGAGACTGGCATGGTTATATGTGATAAGGAGCACGTGGAAACAGTATCTGTTGAGATTTCCCACAGACAGACGTCTCTCTGACTTATTATCATAGTTTGCGTCTGTTTCAATAATCTGTCTGCACAATAGTTTTATTTCTGCTCTTGATTTGCGACTGGTTGGAATGGCTACTCCCAAGGTTTTTAAAATGGTTTCTTGGTGAGTTTTTATGCTATTTTTCCCCGGTCTTAGATTAGGTTGATTCAGGTGCAGTTGCTACGGATTCATGTCAATCTCTCTCTGATAATGTTTTGTCAAAAGGACTGTGCAAATAAAGTTTGATTTGATTTGGACACTTCCAGTGTTTACTGGGACTACGCCATGACCATCCGTCTGGAAGAGATCGTCTACTTGCACTGTCATCAACAGGGTACGTTGTCATCCCTACCCACATCCTCATCCCTCCCCCCTCCACCTCCCACACCCTCATCCCTCCCCCTCCACCTCCCACACCCCTTCTTCCACACCCTCATCCCTCCCCCCTCCACCTCCCAGACCCTCAGGGGGACAGTGGGGGCACGTGTGTGTGGGCCTGTGTTGTAACAGTGTGTGTGTGTGTGTGTGTGTGTGTGTGTGTGTGTGTGTGTGTGTGTGTGTGTGTGTGTGTGTGCAGTGGACAGCGGGGGCACCGTGGTGCTGGTGAGCCAAGATGGCATCCAGAGACCTCCCCTACGCTTCCCCAGAGGAGGACACCTGCTGCAGTTTCTATCCTGCCTGGAGAACGGCCTGCTGCCCCGCGGACAGCTGGACCCCCCGCTGGGGTCTCAGAGGGGAAAGGTTAGCCTGGAGGAGGGGAGACGGGGGAGGAGAGGGGAGAAGAGGGAGGAGAGTAGAGTAATGGGGTCGGGAGGGGGGAGTAGAGTAGACGGGGGAGGAGGGGAGGGGGAGAAGAGGGAGGAGAGTAGAGTAAAGGGGAGGGGTGGAGAGAGGAGGGGAGGGGTGGAGGAAGGGGAGTGAAGGGGAAATGAGCGGAACAGGAGATGAGAGAGGAGTAGGTGAGTGGAGGGGGGAGGGGGGGGGGCCATATAAGTCAATAACCTGGATGTAAATCCACACACATCCAATCAATACAGCCGTCTGCTGAATGGAGCAAATGATCTCCAGGCCAAACAGCCTTTTGTCATTTGATTGGTTGTCCCCCCACTGCAAAATGCACAGTGTTAATTGAACACATCTCCTGAGGGTGGGCTTCAATACTTGACGAGTGACATGAACTCTCCTAGTGTGAAATTACCTCTTTTGAACACATATTTAGCGAGTAGGATGGAGGATTCCTGCGCTTGCTGCTGGTTTAATTTGATTGCTCCGCCACCACACTGTGTCACACAGAATGAATGAGTGTTTTGATAAAGCTGTGAATAGACTCGTGTCGGTTGAACTGAATAAATAATGAAAGCCGCCCACTCTTAGCAGCTTAGTCACAGTCTATGAGGGTATTTCTGAACATAGGAATAGCTTGGCAAAGAGAGGAATTTTTTTTCTTCTTCCAATTATTAATTTAATTCATTTGTTTCTTTTTAAAGAACTACACTTGTTGGCTGTCATCAGTCCAGACTTGTATTCATTGGTCTCCTTGTTGCCTTGGCAGGGGAAAGTTTTCCCTAAGTTGCGTAACAGAGCTCCTCAGGGATCGTCTGATTCCGTCTCCGACAAGGAAGAAGACGAGGCGACTGATTACGTCTTCCGCATCCTGTTTCCCAACAGCCAATCAGAGTTTGGTAAGTGACCACGCCCCTCCAGGTCACACGGTCCTCGTCCGTCAGTCCATAATCCTCAGCCTCTCTCTCTGGTGAGTCCAGAAGGTCTCTCCACCATGTGTTTCTAGCGAGTCACCTTGTCTGTCGTTGTTATTCGTTACAGTGATGATAACCCACCCTCCCCCCTGCCCCACGGCAGCTCCTCTCCTGCCCCGCTCCTTGTCCCTCCGCCCTCGGGGAACCCCCCTCACCCAGACTCTGGTGGTTCCCAAGCGCTCCCTAAGCTGCTCTGGAGACCCTCCCCTGCCCAGCAACACCTGTAATACTGTCCCACTCCTCCTCCGCTCCTCCTTCTCCTCCACTCCTCCTCCTTCCCTCTTCTCTCCGTTCTTACGCCCTCCTCGCTCCCTCCTCCTCGCCATGCCTCTCTCCCTCCCTCCTCCTCGCCACGCCTCTCTCCCTCCTCCCTCCCTCCTCCTCGCCACGCCTCCCTCCCTCCTCCCTCCCCCGACCAAGCTTGGGGATGCAACTTCCTTTCTCTAATCCTCCCTCCTGGTCTGATCTTACAATGACTCTTGACCAAACGACAGGTGGACAACAGTCTCTGTCAGTGTCTCATGTTCCCTAAGACGACAGCCAAGCCTTCCTCCAATCCTCTATCAGATCACCATCAGTCTGAATGATTCCGCTGTTGCATCATCAAAAGATTGAAATCATCCGATGGAATGTCTAATTCAGCTTGATTTGACAGCTTGGGGTCTGTGGGGTCTTAAGTTTTAGCACAAGGAAAAAGTGTTCATTGAAGTCTGTACGTGTGTCTGTGTGCTTACATCCATTCTTGTGTGTGTGTATCTGTGTGTGTGTGTGTGTGTGTGTGTGTGAGTATCTGTGTGTATGTGTGTGTGTGTGCAGTGCCTCTCCCTGACCTCCTGGACCAGGGCCCCTCCATGTGGCCCCCCACAGCCAGGAAGCCTTCCTGCTCCTCCTGTTCCCAGGGCAGCTGCTCAGACGGAGCCCCTCCCTACGGCTGCAACCATGAGAGGTCACACACACACACACACACACACACATGCACGCACACACACACACACGCATGCACGCACACACGCATATAGATACACATGCACGCACACACACACACACACACACATACGCATGCACGCACACACACACACGCATATAGATACACACACACACACACACGCATATAGATACACACACACACACACGCATATCGATACACACACACATGCGTATAGATACACACACACATGCATATAGATACACACACACACACACACACGCATATAGATATACACACACACACACGCATATAGATACACACACACACATGCATATAGATACACACACACACGCATATAGATACACACACACACACACGCATATAGATACACACACACACACACATGCATATGGATACACACACACAGACACACGCACACATACACATTCTAACACATGCACATAGATACACACACATGCACATAGATACACACACACGCGCACGCATGCACATAGATACACACGTACACGCGCACGCATGCACATAGATACACACAGACACACTCAGAGTTTCCCTAGCTGCCAGTGTGGTGAGGTGTGTGATTCTGAGCTGTCTGTGTTCCTAAGCAGAGCTCCCCTGAAGGCACTGTGTGACAACATGAAGTACCAGATCATCTCTCGGGCCTTCTATGGATGTACGTGAAACCTCCTCCCCCTCCACATTACTAGTCCTGGCTCTCTACTGAAGCCTTCTGCCTGGTGTCAGAGCTTGTGTGTCCAGCTCTGGGTCCTGCTGACTGGGCCTGTGTGTGTCTGCCTCTCCCTGTGATGTGCTGGGTGTTGGTGTTCCTCAGGGCTGGCGTACTGTCGTCACCTGTCCACTGTGAGAACCCACCTGTCTGCCTTGGTCAATCACTCCATCGTGGCGTCTGACCTGCCCTGCAGTGCACTGGGAGGGCTCACCACGGAGGTGTGGCAACGCTTCCTACTGGACTGCAATGTAAGGAGAGAGTGTGTGTGTGTGTGTATCTATATGTGTGTGTGTGTGTGTGTGCGTGCGTGTGTGTGTGTGTGTGTGTATCTATATGCGTGTGTGTGTATCTATATATCCGTGCGTGCGTGTGTGTGTGTGTGTGTGTATCTATATGTGTGTGTGTGCGTGCGTGTGTGTGTGTGTGTATCTATATGCGTGTGTGTGTATCTATATATCCGTGCGTGCGTGCGTGCGTGTGTGTGTGTGTGTGTGTGTGTGTGTGTATGATGGAAGCGCCTCTACAGTCACTGAATCTAGACAGCAACTGTGCAATTCCAGCCCCCTGATAATATGCTACACACATACACACACACAACAGACACACATACACTCTCATTCATATTCATCCAGCACTAATCACATCTCTCACACTCGTAGTCACACAGCCATGACTAACATGCTGCCAGTCTGACAAAAACAGACATTTCTATTGGCTGGATTCATTTATTCAGTCAAGCAACAGGCATTCTTATTTTAATCGTCTTGTACTCCTCAGTGTTAGAACATTCAGCCACCGTGAGTCTGTGTGCAGGCTGGGCTGGGAGCGTGTGAGGGTGAGGGCTGGGAGGGTGAGGGCTGGGAGGGGGAGGGCTGGGAGTCTGAGGGCTGGGAGTCTGAGGGCTGGGAGTCTGAGGGCTGGGAGTCTGAGGGCTGGGAGGGTGAGGGCTGGTAGATGATGTGTAGACAAAGCTCTGCTGACATCTTGTGGTGATCTGTTGGACGCAACTTGACAGCAGACCACAAGCTCACAAGACCAAACATTTTCCTGTACGACGGACTGGTGACGTGTGTGTGTGTGTGTGTGTGTGTGCGTGCGCGTGCCGTGTCCTGACCCCTCCCTGACCCCCAGGCGTACGAGGAACGAGAGCTTCTACGTCTGGTGTACTACGGGGGGGTGGAGCCTTCACTGCGCAGAGAGGTGTGGCCTTTCCTCCTGGGACACTACCAGTTCACCAGCTCCGCGGCTGACCGGAAGGAGGTCAGAGGTCACACGCTCTAGTCTGTCTGTTTCCTACTTTTTAATATTTTTATCGACGAAAATATGACCTGTATTTCCCTAGCTAACACTCCACACATCCCATATCAGAGGACACTGTCACCTGACCCTTTTAAACCACTCCCCCTCGTTGCCGTGCCTACGCAGGTGGACGAGCAGGTGCGTGCGTGTTATGAGCAGACCATGAGCGAGTGGCTGGGCTGCGAGGCCATCGTGCGGCAGCGGGAGAAAGAGCAGCACGCCGTAGCCATCGCCAAGTGCTCGTCTGGCGCCAGCGTGGACAGTGCAGTAGCCAGCATGGTGCATCGAGACTCCACCGTTAGCAACGAGGTGAATATTAGGACAATATCCTCCTCAGGGGAGAAGCACGTACGTCATGCTGTCCTGTCCAGATGTGCGTCTGGATAGACCAGGGGTCTCCAATCCTGGTCCTCGAGGGCCGCTGTCCTCAAGGTTTTAGATGTTTCCCTGCTCCAGCACACCTGACTCTAAAGGGTCATTATGAAGCTTCCACAGAGCTTGGTAATGGCTCATTCATTAGAATCAGGTGTGCTGGAGCAGGGAAACATCGAAAACCTTGAGGACAGCGGCCCTCGAGGACCAGGATTGGAGACCCCTGGGATAGACGATCTGTTTGAGGATTGATTTGTCTGGTTTTGTGTCTCTTGTCTCTGAACCGCCTCTGCTGCCAGTCGTCTCAGAGCTGCGGCTCGGATCGCCTGGCGCGTCTACAGAGTGACTCCAGCAGCAGCACTCAGGTAGCAGCTTAGTGGTTAGAGGGTAGATCTAGAGGTTGCAGGTTCAAATCCTACATAAAGGTCAGCAAACACATACTATCACTCATTACATTTCTGCCTTTCACTATCCTAACCTGTTGGCATTACTGTATAAGATTACAGTTTACATGGTTAATTGATACGTGTAACGTTGTGTAAAAGCTGTAAAATTGTACTTGATTTGTAGGATTTCTGAGTGACAATCTCAGCATTTCTATCCAACATTCCTCCCCCCCAACACTCTCCCTCTAGTCCTTCCTGTACCCTCAGCCAGCCATCATCTCTGTACCCTCAGCCAGCCATCATCTCTGTACCCTCAGCCAGCCATCATCTCTGTACCCTCAGCCAGCCATCATCTCTGTACCCTCAGCCAGCCATCATCTCTGTTCCCTCAGCCAGCCATCATCTCTGTACCCTCAGCCAGCCATCCTCTCTGTACCCTCAGTCAGCCATCATCTCTGTACCCTCAGCCAGCCATCATCTCTGTACCCTCAGCCAGCCATCATCTCTGTACCCTCAGCCAGCCATCATCTCTGTACCCTCAGCCAGCCATCATCTCCGTACCCTCAGCCAGCCATCATCTCTGTACCCTCAGCCAGCCATCATCTCTGTACCCTCAGCCAGCCATCATCTCTGTACCCTCAGCCAGCCATCCTCTCTGTACCCTCAGTCAGCCATCATCTCTGTACCCTCAGCCAGCCATCATCTCTGTACCCTCAGCCAGCCATCATCTCTGTACCCTCAGCCAGCCATCCTCTCCGTACCCTCAGCCAGCCATCATCTCTGTACCCTCAGCCAGCCATCATCTCTGTACCCTCAGCCAGCCATCATCTCTGTACCCTCAGCCAGCCATCCTCTCTGTACCCTCAGTCAGCCATCATCTCTGTACCCTCAGCCAGCCATCCTCTCCCCAGGAATAACCTGCTTCCCTTTGGCTTCTTCTTTCAGGTGTTTGAGTCCGTGGAGGAGGTGGACCAGATCGAGACAGAACCGCCTAGCGAGGAGGCCAAGCCGCTGCCCAAGATCCCAAACGGAGCGCTCCAGAACGGGGCCACCTCCCCCGACTCTGGCCACCCCTCCTCCCGGAACTTCTCCGTGACATCTGTCCTTTCTGAAGGCTCTCTGAGCACGGAGGACAGCGCCGCGCCGGACGCCACGCCCAAATCCGCCGTCCCTCCCCAGGCCTCGGCGGCGCCGGTACAGAGCCCAGGAAAAGCAGACACAGAGGCAGAAGGAGAGAAGCCCAATACTGAAGCTGCTGTCTTGCTGGTGGAGAACAATCCCAAGCCCAGCTGCACTCTGGAAGAGGATGCAGTGTGGGAGGGGGCTTCTAAAGTGACCAAAGACACAGAGAGTGACACCACAGCAGTGCTGGATCAGGAAACAGACAGAGAGATGGAGATAGCTCCAGGGAAGGCTGTAGACACACATATAGCATCTATCGACGAAGCCGAGAGCTGCGTGACTCTCCGGCCTGCAGAGTCAGTCCAGGCGCTGCCCTGCGGAGCAGAAGGTGACACGAGCGTGACTGAGGACGCAGCTGCTGCTTCCAAAACTAACAAACCAAAAGCAGTGGATGCTTGGGAAAGTCAGACACCTCACACAGACCAGACGTTACCTCAGGATGAAGACCAGAAGACCAGGCTGCCAGGCTCAGAGACCAGAGCAGCAGGATCTGAGCCGAGCCAGATGCCCACAACGTCTGATGCTACCAAGGAGGATGACGTTCCTGCTGCACCTGAAGAGGAAATGACATCAGGGATAGAATGGAGCGAACCAAAAGAGGATATGACATCAGTAGAGTCAGGTAAAGAGGGTAAGACAGAGTTTGCAGGGCCAGAAGTGGACCAGAGCTTGATAGCAGGAGCAAAGGAAGATACCATAACAGATGATCAGACTCCAGAAACAGGAAGTGAGGGAGTGAGGAGCGATGAACAGCTGACAGTTAAGGTTGCTATGGAGACTACCGGGACAGAAATCCAGGAGGAAGAAGCAGAGAAATTTGCAGAAGTTGTGACCCAGGAAGAGAAGGTTGTGACTCAGGAAGAGAAGGTTGTGACCCAGGAAGAGAAGGTTGTGACTCAGGAAGAGAAGGTTGTGACTCAGGAAGAGAAGGTTGTGACCCAGGAAGAGAAGGTTGTGACCCAGGAAGAGAAGGTTGTAACCCAGGAAGAGAAGGTTTTGACCCAGGAAGAGAAGGTTGTGACCCAGGAAGAGAAGGTTGTGACCCAGGAAGAGAAGGTTGTGACCCAGGAAGAGAAAGTTGTGACCCAGGAAATGAAGGTTGTGACCCAGGAAGAGAAGGTTTTGACCCAGGAAGAGAAGGTTGTGACTCAGGAAGAGGAAGTCGTTACCCAGGAAGAGAAAGTTGTGACCCAGGAGGAAAAAGTTGTGACCCAGGAAAAGACAGTTGTGACCCAGGAAGAGATAGTTGTGACCCAGGAAGAGGAAGTTGTGACCCAGGAAGAGAAGGTTGTGACCCAGGAAGAGAAGGTTGTGACCCAGGAAGAGGAAGTTGTGACCCAGGAAGAGAAGGTTGTGACCCAGGAAGAGAAGGTTTTGGTCCTGGAAGAGAAAGTTGTTACCCAGGAAGAGAAATGTTTAACTCAGGAAGAGGAAGTTGTGACCCAGGAAGAGAAGGTTGTGACCCTGGTAGAAAATGTTGTTCCCCAGGAAGACGATGTTTTGACTCAGGAAGTGGAAGCTCTAACTCAGGAAGTGAAAGTTGTGACCCAGGAAGGGCAAACTGTGTCTCAGGAACAGGAAGTCGTGACTCAGAAAGAGGTAGCTGTGAACCAGGAAGAGGAAGTTACGAAAGTGGATACGACTGCGAAATCTCCCAAGCCAGAGGAGGAAATAAACACAGAGAAAGCAACAATAGAGTCCAAGTCTTTAGACACCAAGCAGATCCTCCCAGCCTCAGCAGGCACCAGGGTCCCAGGAGCCTTACAGTGCTCAGGGGCCCCACAGAGTAACCTGGAGCCCTCTGCTGCAGAGTCAGACGAGTCTCCATCAGCGATAGAGATGGAGGACATCCCCACAGCCAAGGAGGGCGTCTCTGTCCCCCAGCTGGCCCTGAGGCAGGATGAGGAGAGGGGGGAGGCCGGCCCCGAGGGGACCTCCATCCTGTCCGAGGAGCCAGAGATGGAGCTCCTCTTCCCCCAGCTCAGCTCTCTGGCCGTGGGGAGCGACATGAAGAACGATGCCATCTCACCGGTGCCCTCCATCGGAACCACCTACTCTGTAAGCATGCAGCGAACACCTCCTTAACTCTGTTAGCCATCAAAACGTTTTTTAAATCTAAGCTTCTCTTTCTTTGTTTTGTTTTCTGTCCTCTGGCAGCAAGAACTACTGGATCTGTACACGCTCAACCTGCACCGTATCGAGAAGGACGTCCAGCGCTGTGACAGGAACTACTGGTACTTCACGCCTGCTAACCTGGAGAAACTCCGGAACATCATGTGCAGGTAGGGCCACCGCCAGCGCCAGGGCCTCGCCCTGCGGGGGCCAGCCTCCCCCTACGGGGGCCAGCCTCGCCCTGCTGGGGCCAGCCTCGCCCTGCTGGGGCCAGCCTCGCCCTGCGGGGGCCAGCCTCGCCCTACGGGGGCCAGCCTCCCCCTACGGGGGCCAGCCTCGCCCTGCGGGGGCCGTCTCTCCATCAGCCTCACCGTAGATTAAACCCCCCCCCCCTCACGGGTGGTCTGGCCTTCTAACACGTAACGCCTAAGCTTTCAAAATCACTACTGGTTTAAAAGTGAAAGCTATGACCTTCCTGGCAGGAGTGTGTGTTCTCCATGTGTATGTGTGCTTCTGTGAGGGCTGTTGGTTGTGTGTTCTCAGCTACGTGTGGCAGCATCTGGATATAGGCTACGTTCAGGGCATGTGCGACCTGCTGGCTCCTCTGCTCGTCATCCTGGATGATGGTGAGGATGAACTGGGACTCGTGTAGCTGTTCTGCAAGGTCTTCCAGCAACTGTTTCAGTTCTCACAACTCTTGTTCTCTCTGTCTCTTTCTTCTGTCGTTCCCCCTTTCTCTCGTCCCTTTTCTCTCTCTCTCTGTCTCTGTCTGTCTCTCTGTCTCTCTCTCTCTGTCTCTCTGTCTCTTTCTTCTGTCGTTCGCCCTTTCTCTCGTCCCTTTTCTCTCTCTCTCTCTCTTTCTTCTGTCGTTCGCCCTTTCTCTCGTCCCTTTTCTCTCTCTCTGTCTCTCTCTCTGTCTCTCTCTCTGTCTCTCTCTCTCTCTCTGTCTGACAGTCTGGCTCTCTTGTCTACAGCGACTCTGGCCTTCCAGCGTTTGTCTCTCTGCGAGCGCACACGCACGCATGTAGTGTGATCTGTGTGTTGATGTGTTCCTAGTATATGGAAATATTATCATAAAGTCTGTGCCAACATGCTGACTCTCGAGTCGCCACTTCTCCTATGGCAGACGCCCGGCACTGTACGGTCAAGCGGAGACCGTACGGCGTAATTGTCGCACACTTGTCATTGTAAAAGCACCATACTTAGTAAGCTGCTGATGTCGAGATCGCGCGCTCGGCAATGCGTTGTCAGAACAGAACGATATTGAAGGCCACGTGTCCAGCAGCACACGGACACTGCATCGCTGCAATGTGATTAGCTTGTGTGAGACGAAGAGAAATTGTGTGGGTGGAGAGGTGGAACCCACCGCATTCTACAGCTTCTTGAGAGAATCGTCCGTGCCGGCGCAGCCATGCAGACAGAGGGTGTACATATGAGACAGGTAGAGTACCACAAGCTGGAGCTTAAGCTGAGTGGAACCTTGGTGGTGCGCATGGTAATGTGCGTAGTCGCTGACAAAGTGAAGTGTTTGCTAGTTAGGTATCCCTGTTGGCAGCAATTGGAAGAGTTTCTCCTCACTCGCACAGTCTCCTCGACTCTCCCAGAATCAGCCTCAGCCCTCTCTACCGTCCTTCATTCCTCCTTCTCTTACCTTCTGCTCGCTCCCCTTCCTCTCCTCTTCGTAAGGACCGTCGGTCACTCAGCGATGGTAGAAGATCAGATTCAGTACTCCCATGTGCTGTACCTTTCACCTTTTACCTCTGTCCACGCTTACTTGCGCTCAGGACAGCTTCGCTCTGTCACCAAAGACGTGACAGGGCGTGCTCTCGCTCCCTCACCTCTCACGCTCCATCTTCTCTCCTCACGCCTTCCATAAGTAGCGCTGACGGGGGTTCTCTTGACAACTCGGACTGAGCCGCTTGTGTGGTATTCACGCCGACCGGCCCACGCTCCGGAATACACCCCATTAATTTCTAAACTAGGATATCTGCTACCGCTGGTTCCTTCTGGACTTTAAGCGTGGTACGTCTGGTGGGGTTTGTTGCCTCACTTCCTGTTTTGTTCCTCACTTCCTGCTGACTCATCCAATCATATCCATCCCAGTCCCTGAAGGAGGACTGTGAACTGTGACCCCTGGTTTGTGATTTTGATTTTCCCCTCAGAGCTGGTGTACGACGATGTGTTTGCTGTTTGGGAGACGATCTGGGCTGCTAAATATGCCTCCTCCAGCCATTTTGTGCTGTTCATTGCCTTGGCTCTGGTGGAGATATACAGAGACATCATCCTGGAGAACAACATGGACTTCACAGACATCATCAAGTTCTTCAATGGTAAATGATCATCTAGTCACACGATACGTTGCCAAAAGTAAATAAGGGTTCATTGATCTGGATAGATAGATATACAGAGAGATATATAGATAGAGATATATAGATATATTGATAGATGTATAGATAGAGAGATAAAGAAAGAGAGACAGATATATATATATCTAGATATATATATATATATAGATCTAGATATATATATGTAGATCTAGATATATATCTATACATCTAGATATAGATATAGATAGATAGATAGATAGATAGAGAGAGAGAGACATTGAGATAGACGAGCCATATCACTCCTCATCAAGATCCTGTCCTCTCCTTTCAGAGATGGCAGAGCACCACAACAGTGGGCAGGTGTTGACCCTGGCCCGGGGCCTGGTGTGGAAGGTGCAGACACTCATCGAGAACAAGTGATGTCGCTGCCAGTCTCCCTCCTCTCCCCTCCTTTCCCCTGCCCTCCTCTCCCTTGCCCTCCTCTCCCCTACCCTCCTCTTCCCTGCCCTCCTCTCCCCTGCCCTCCTCTCCTCCCTCCCTCCTCTCCCCTGCCCTCCTCTCCCCTACCCTCCTCTCCCCTGCCCTCCTCTCCCCTGCCCTCCTCTCCCTTGCCCTCCTCTCCCCCACTCTGTAGTCTCTCTCTGTGTTTACTTGCAGCAGAAGCAGAGATAGCAGTGTGGGTTGTCCTCATGCTGCAGTTGTCCCAGGCTGTCTTATGTTTACCGTTATAGGTGGTCCACATGTCCCTCTGATCTCCTTACTAATGTGCTGTTGGCTGGTGTGGAAACAAGCACTATAAGCTGTACTGGTTCTCTGTTCAGATGATGGATGACATAGCAAAGAAATGTATTAGGCTTTTGTCCTTTCAGAGGTTTATGTTGGTTTGTGCAAGTGTCGTTTTTTAATTGTGTGCCAGTCTTTAATCCAAGCATGTCATTCCTAACTCATCTCTAGTTTAGTTTCTCAATAGCTCACAAAGATTCAGCCAATGAACTTGTTATTTCCTTGGAACCAGACAAAGCCAGTTACTGCCCAGAAAGAACTTTAGCGTAGAAAACCTGTGAAATAACAGGTAACTTCCGCACATACAGACGGACACACAGACTGATCCACAGCCAAGCTTCTTGTATTAGAGTACTAGTTTCTCATGGTGTATTTGTCCTCTGTAAGCTGTGGTTAACAGGACCAAACCGTTTCAATGTTCACGTTGTCGTTATCCAGGGATGCAGCAGCCAATCAAAACACTGCTGGTGATCTGTTGACGATACAGACAGCACACACAGACCCAGAGTCAGTAATCCATTTACAGACCAGTGTTTGTGTCGTTACCCATTATTGACTTCCTTGGTACCTTCTGTGTCTTTGTTTACTGTTGTGTGTGTGTGTGTGTGTGTGTGTGTGAGTTGTGTTGTTGCGGGGAAATAAATGGGGATTTAGTCATAATCAAGATGTATACTATATTTATGAAACATAGAGAAAAAAACATATACGATGTACATGTGACTTACTGTTCTTCTGGCAGAAACGGACGCCAAAAAGCAAGCGTTTCACTTCTATAGGGTAAAGCAGTACTTTTAATGATGCTCCTTTCTCATCTTGTTAGCCGTTGTTTAATCTGTAAATGGTGTTGCTTTACTCAGTACTTACTATCGTGATGACCACGTTTCTATGATTTGATATAACCCAGAAGTTATTTGAAGGATTCGTCACCTGTTGTGAATAAAGGGGAAAGGTAGAACTGTTTTCTCTTGGAAAATATGAAACATAACGTTGATCAGGAAGCGATTATTAGTCTGCTGCTCCTCACAAAATTATTAAATATTAGAGTGTTGCCTAAGTGGGTCGTTAATGGTCTGGGGGGGGGGCGGAGGGAGGGAGGGAGGGGGGGGGAGGGGGTTCTAACTGTGCTTTAAAACTCAAATGAATACGTATTGTAGTGAAAGTGATCTCTTACGAGTCTCAGCACATTCTGTTCATGCATGGATCCTGGAGAACCCAGTGTTGTTTTAATGACGTGTGTTGAGATGAGCTGAAGTATTGCTGGGTTTCACTGAACACAAATGGATATTACTCTGCTGTAGAAAAAAAGAAAAGGCAAACGGGTTGAATATATTTGAACATTTATTTATTTTGTGGCACATTTTTATTTATTTATTTATTTTTCTCTTCTGCTTTTTCTATGTAAAGCTGAAATTACTTGTGGTCAGAAAGTGTGTTGACAACAATCAAGTATAATTATAAGAAAGTACTATATATTAAATGGTATATGTATTTATTAAAAAAGAATAAAAATGGAATGATTCTTATTTTTCCAAATGCTTATCCAATGGCTAATTATTTTTTTCTCTACATTCTACAGTAACGTCAAGAAGTTTAATTTTTAATTTGAATATTGAAAGAGATGGCAGAAGTACAGATGCGTTTAGAAACACGCTGGTGTAAATTGAAGTTCCGCCTACATTTTCTCAAATTGATGTGGGTACAGCCATGAAAAAGTTAGAAGGCGAAAGTGTACATTTGTGTACACATTTTAGGACGTGAAAGAATTAAGTAGAATAAATCAGTTGTGACATAAATCCCTGTAAACAGAAAATTATTAGAATTGTTTGTCAGCGAACAAATAGTAATTTATTTACTTCTCATCGTCTATATTCACCCATTAATAACGTATCTAAAACTTTCGACGCCCGAACAGGGACTTGAACCCTGGACCCTCAGATTAAAAGTCTGATGCTCTACCGACTGAGCTATCCGGGCCCGTTCACCGTGTACGTCATCCAGGGTATTTACACATAATACTAAAGTATGCGTTTATTTTTAGCTTTAACATCTTGACTAGCCGTTTGGGAAATGAATGCTGCATTTAGAGTCATGACCTGACGCAAGCTGCCCATAAGCCACTTCATTGCACGCAGTTTGCTTTTTAATACGCTACACGTAACAAAATGGTACTTTTATCATTTAGTTGTGGACCCAGTCGTTTACGAACATTGACAATAATGCCGTCTTTATGTCGATGTCGTATCGCTGGAGTTTCAAGAACATTCAACGATGGATGCGACTTGTGGAACCCTGTGGAAATACGACGTCGTCAATGCAGTTCTCGCATTTCTAACACAAAAGTACGTGGTTTATGTATGTATATATTTATGTTTTATGTAGTCAGAAACAAGGTCGCTTGCTAAAGAGCAAGGCTTGTTACGGCTGGTTTTAGTGAGCTACATGCTAAATGTTTGGGCTAATGTTTGTTAGCTTAGCTTAACCTTCTCTATGTGCTGTTAATAGGTGCCGGTGACACCAACGTGGAAGCCAATGCAAAGCTACATAATCAAAGTAGGTATTATAATCACAATATTATTGCACACATTTGCAAATAACAAACTACACTCAACAGTGTAAACTCAAATTAATCGAATGGCGTGTGGTTCAATATCTTGTGTCACACTTAAAGCCGTCCGGAGTGACGGCAGACCTGGTTGATAAACTGGAGAGACTGGCTCTGGTAGACTTCCGTAACCAGGAGGGTCTGGACTGTTTGGAGAAAGCGATTCAGTTTGCTAATCAGCTTCACGCCGTGAACACTGATGGCGTGGAGCCAATGGATTCCGTACTAGAAGACAGGTAAGGAGGGAAATGAAATAGGCCACTTTACACGTTCGTTCTTTGCACGAAATCAAAGCGGGTTAAGATTCTCGATGTTTGGTTGGACACTTAATACAGGTACTATGTCTGCAGAAGTAGAGGATAGTTGGCACTTTCAATCATGTTAAAACTGTGCGCTGTTTGTGCCATGCAGGTCTCTGTATCTGCGCCAGGACGCCGTGACAGAAAGCGACCATGCGGAAGATCTCCTTCAACTCTCCAGTAACACGGTGGAGGAATACTTCGTAACACCACCAGGTGAGAAGCCAGCAGGATGTGACGTCTTCAACACGTCACACGCTGTTCGAATTCAGTGGGACTCGACTTTCTTTTTCTTTTGACTTCAGGTAACATTCCACTACCGAAGAGAGAGGAGAGAGACGCCATGATGGGGGAACCTGCGCTTTAATTCAGTGTATAAAAGATATTTAGTATTCTCTATTTATTTAGACAATTATCAAAGTTTTCAAAATTACTTTAATGTGCGAGGAGTTAGTGTCATTGTAGGAGATGATACCGCCCAGCACAACACGTGATCTAATACAACAATCACCATGATAGTCAACTGATTAAATTCAGATTGAAACAATAGGGAGCCAAATCATGAAAACTGTCAGCTTGTTATATAATTGTAAGTTCTTTCAGAACTGAATGGGCAATGTTGTGTTCACAATCAAATCAAAGACGTTTATATTTTAAAGGAAAAATAAAGAATTTATTCACCTTCATACAGTAAATAGTGCCACGATATCTCTAATAATTATTATTCTATTATTCATTGCATACATCACTGTGTATTACCCAGATGTACTCTATCATGTTGATCAATATAGCTTCTACCATCTCATCCACTTCAAAAACTTTGTTCATAAGAAAACAATTATGCAATCAAACAAAATACAAAGTATAATTTAAATATAAAAGACATAAGAACCTAACAATTTAGCCATGCATGGTAATACCTGATCATTAACAGCGCTGTTAGATACAGTAACTCTGCTTACTGATTAACTAAAGGTATATAGGCCTTTTTTATCTGTTACATCTTGGATCACAATAACTTAAACCACACAATAAGTTAGATCTAATTTAAACTACGACCTTATTTCGGTTGTACTATTCTCATGGATTCCACTCATCCTCTCAATGGTCTCTTTAGGTTCCAACTCGTATATTTTGGTCAGGTTGGATCGCTTTAAGTGTCAAATATTCGCGCTGTCGTCAAAAATCAAGTGAAGAACCAGATCCACACGGAAACGCGTGTAAAACGATCCCAGGGAAAGCAAGTTTGTTGGGTCAGAGCTGGTCCCAAACGCCATGAAACTCCCCCCCATGTAGAACAACATCCAGGAATGAGTAGCAACATTAGACAGTTCTGGAGGAGATGCAGTGTACTGCCACATGCCCTCCGACAAGCCGTGAAACAACATCTCCACAGTCATTCGACTGCTGTTGATTTGCAGGTAAAAACATGACTATAGAATGAACAGTACTTGGAACGAACAGGAAGCAACAGACCCTGCTAACATACAGACTGTGGAGATCCTCTACACCTCTACACAGCTGTGTGTACACAGCAATGTGTGTGGAGATCCACTACACCTCTACACAGCTGTGTGTACACAGCGATGTGTGTGGAGATCCACTCCAGCTGGTTTGAGACACTCCGTCTCAAACCAGCTCCAACATCCACCCTCGTGTCAACACGTTAGTGAGGAAAGAGAGTTATCCAGGACACAGAGTTATCCAGGACACAGAGTTATCCAGGACACAGAGTTATCCAGGACAGAGTTATCCAGGACACACAGTTATCCTGGACACAGAGTTATCCTGGACACAGAGTTATCCAGGACACACAGTTATCCTGGACACAGAGTTATCCAGGACAGAGTTATCCAGGACACAGAGTTATCCATACAGAGGAGCCACAGTAATCAGACAGTGCTTTGGTAAACGTTTCTGGAAGGATCTGGGTTGGCTGGATGGTTGGGTTCAAGAAAACACTGCACGGTTTTAGAAACCTCAGTTGTGGCAGAGCAGCAGGAGTGGAGCTCTTTCTGAAACATCTCAGCTACTTAACCTGCTTATTCTTCACATTTTCATTTCAATGCTGTGTGGCTTTTTGCAAGTGTGCTGTAGAATTCAACCAAACGCCAGTCCAACTTCACAAACCCATTCCATAGTTCAATAGACTCAAATCGACACTTGCATTAAATATTGCCAAAAGACATAACTACCTGAATATAATATATTCTTTATATAAGCTATATATATATAAACACAGAAAGATTTGTTATTTCTCACACCATAATAGCCCCAGCAGCCTTTAAATTACCTCCTACCCTTTTAAGATCGACCGCACAAACAAGCAGTAAAATATAATCTCTACTGGTAGACAAACGTTGAACCTAGTAATATCCTAACCAGCCTTAGGAGCGGTTTACTCCAGATATAACTAAGCAGTATCTCAACTACAGTGCAACTCAAATCATTGGTTACCTACTAAGGAAGCACATTCTCTTTGAAATCAAGTCAAAGTTCTCCCCTTAAATCAGTAGCTGTTTCTCAAAACCATTCAAGACTAAATGGTTTGTTCATGCTAGAAGCCACATATAACCTTCCACTCTTTTTTATTTTATTTTTTTGCATATCATTTCTCATACCTTAAAAGTATTTTAGTATTTTGTTTCCGTTTAATAACATTATTGTTATACTAAGCTTCTGTTAACCTGTAAATAAATATGATATATTTATTTACAGTAATACATTTTGAGATATGTAGACACATACACACACAGTGTTAAATGTGCATTGGTGTGTGTGTGTGTGTGTGTGTGTGTGCTGTTGCTATAGTTCTGCATATCATGTATAAATCCATGCCTACATTGTTGCATGTCTGTACTGCCACTAGTTAATCAAAACTAGAAACTATTTCACACCACAGGAAAAAAGGGGAATAGAAATGAAAAACATGCGTCATGTTTCAAAAGATCTCATTCTTTTGTTCTATACTATAAAGTTAAGACCATAATAACCATTAATAAGCAGCTAACTATCATAACAGTTCCTAGTTGTGTTAAGTTGTGTTTTTGTGTGTCTGAAAGTTCAAATACAACTTTCAGGCACAAAGAATTCGCCCCCCAA
Organism: Plecoglossus altivelis; assembly: GCA_036571765.1. Classification (NCBI taxonomy): domain Eukaryota; kingdom Metazoa; phylum Chordata; class Actinopteri; order Osmeriformes; family Plecoglossidae; genus Plecoglossus; species Plecoglossus altivelis. The sequence goes on from BROE01000025.1 coordinate 8,491,532, forward strand.
AAACGTACTTTGCAGCAAGTCCTCAGCGGTTCTGTTCAACTCAAATCAGTGCAACGCACGTGGTTCCCGTGGAAACGCCCTAGTCGCAGCTACTGCGTCGATAATAAACCGTGTGCTTGAATCCATTTTGTTGGTGAAGACGGGATTTTTCTTCGTACATCTTCTTCAGTGCCGGTGTCTTTACAAAGGTGCTGCCAGTTTGTTAAGCATGACAACTGTATAGTTGTTTTATTATTATGATTCTCTGTGTGTGTGTGTGTGTGGGGGTGTGTCTGTGTGTGTGTCTGTCTGTGTCAGTGTGTGTATGTGTGTGTGCCAGTGTGTGCGTGTGTGTGTGTATGTGCGTGTGTGTCTGTGTGAGTGTGAGTGTGTCTATGTGAGTCTGTGTGTGTGTGTCTGTGTGTGTGTCTGTGTGTGTCTGTGTGAGTGTGTCTATGTGAGTGTGTGTGTGTCTGTGTGTCTATGTGAGTCTGTGTGTGTGTGTCTGTGTGTGTGTCTGTGTGAGTGTGTCTATGTGAGTGTGTGTGTGTGTCTGTGTCTGTGTGAGTGTGTCTATGTGAGTCTGTGTGTGTGTGTGTGTGTGTGTGTGTGCGCGTCATGCAGCTCCAGGCTGAAGCGACAGACTTCTGATAATGACACCTTGATTTTTAGTTCACAGTAATGATGTTGGGAGGAAACAGACTAAACTAGACCAGATCAGTAGGTGTGGATCCTCTGAAGAGGACAGAGTTCAAATCAACGTTTGATCACTCGCACGCTCGCTCTCACGCTCACTCTCACGCTCGCTCTCACGCTCTCTCACGCTCGCTCTCACGCTTCCTCGCTCGCGCTCCCAGACAGGATGTTTACTGAGTCTCCGTGGCAGCAGGGGGCAGCATACCCCTGTCTCTCAGGTGAGAGCGCAGCGTGTTGAAGATGTTCAGCTGCTGTGCAGGCTGTAACACCAGCAGCTGCTGCAACACCTTGCTGGGGTTAGGTCCTCTGAAACACAGGAAGAACACGCTCATTAGAGTGGGATACCATGTGTGTGTGATACGATGTATGTGTGTGTGTGTGTGTGTGATACCGTGTGTGTGTGTGTGTGTGTGATATGATGTGTGTGATACGATGTGTGTGTGTGTGATACGATGTGTGTGTGATACGATGTGTGTGTGTGTGTGATACGATGTGTGTGTGTGATACGATATGTGTGTGTGTGTGTGATATGATGTGTGTGATACGATGTGTGTGTGATACGATGTGTGTGTGTGATACGATGTGTGTGCGTGTGATACGATGTGTGTGTGATACGATGTGTGTGTGTGATACGATGTGTGTGTGTGTGATACGATGTGTGTGTGTGTGATACGATGTGTGTGTGATACGATGTGTGTGTGTGATACGATGTGTGTGTGATACGATGTGTGTGTGTGTGTGATATGATGTGTGTGATACGATGTGTGTGAGATACGATGTGTGTGAGATACGATGTGTGTGTGTGATATGATGTGTGTGTGTGATACGATGTGTGTGTGTGTGATACGATGTGTGTGTGTGTGATATGATGTGTGTGTGTGTGTGATATGATGTGTGTGTGTGATACGATGTGTGTGTGTGATACGATGTGTGTGTGTGTGATACGATGTGTGTGTGATACGATGTGTGTGTGTGTGATACGATGTGTGTGTGATACGATGTGTGTGTGATACGATGTGTGTGTGTGTGATATGATGTGTGTGATACGATGTGTGTGTGTGTGTGATATGATGTGTGTGATACGATGTGTGTGAGATACGATGTGTGTGAGATACGATGTGTGTGTGTGATATGATGTGTGTGTGTGATACGATGTGTGTGTGATACGATGTGTGTGTGTGTGATATGATGTGTGTGATACGATGTGTGTGTGTGATACGATGTGTGTGTGTGTGATACGATGTGTGTGTGTGATACGATGTGTGTGTGTGATACGATGTGTGTGTGAGATGTCTTCTGGAAGGATCCAGGACTCCTTACCTGATGAAGCTGGCGATGTAAACATGCGTGAAAGTGGCCATGAGATACTGGCAGTCGAAGCGGTCCATGATTCCTCCGTGACCAGGGATGGTGTCAGCAAAGTCCTGGGGGGAGGGAGGGGAGACCACACGGGGGGGGGGGGGGTTAGCCAATCAGGAGGAGGGTAACATCCAGGGAAATCACAACACCAGTATGTGTTCCTCCTGTCTTTCATGACCGACGCTTTAGTTTGGGTTTAGCAGAGCGTCACCTTGATCTTAAAGGCCCGTTTGAAGCCGCTGGCGAAGAATCCACCGAACGGGCCGATGAGCGACCCGAAGGAGGACAGCGCCACGCTGTGGACCTGGTACGGGTACATCTGGACCGTCTCCTGCAGGAACAGAACCACAGAACCACAGAGCATCACAGCAAGGAACCATCCCGGTAGGAAAGTTTGACAGGACTGATTGAATTGAATCGATCGAATTGAATTGTTGCTGAAATGCGCCGTACAAATGATGAAATCATGAGCACAAGCTTGTGTGCTCATGAGTGTGAGTGTGAGTCTGTGTATGTGTGTGTGTGTGTGTGTGCTCATAAGCGTGTGTGTGTGTGTGTGTGCTCATAAGCGTGTGTGTGTATGTGTGTGTGTGTGTGTGTGTGTGCTCATAAGCGTGTGTGTGTGTGTGTGTGCTCATAAGCGTGTGTGTGTGTGTGTATGTGTGTGTGTGTGTGTGTGTGTGTGTGTGCAAGCAGGACTGACCCATCCCAGGAAGTTCTGTATCACAGCAGGAAGAGTATACTCCTGCATCAGGAAGATATCAGAGGGCTGACAGTCCACTGCAAACCTGTTGGTCTCGCTGTTGTACTCCACCGGACACACAAAGTACTTGAACTGAGCCAGGATGTAGGACAGCTGGAGAGAGACCAGATCACATCAGACTCTGGATCTCCACCTAGACCTCCCAGGCTCACGGATCAGTGGAGGGAGATCCTACTAGCATGCTCCAGATGTTCCAGGGAGGGCTGGGGGAGAGGGAGGGAGGGAGGGAGGAGAGGGAGGGAGGGGAGGGAGGAGAGGGAGAGAGGGAGGGCTAGGGGAGAGGGAGGAGAGGGAAGGGAGGGAGAGGCCGGGAAGGGATGGGGAGAGGGAGGGAGGAGAGGGAAGGGAGGGAGGGAGAGGGCGGGAAGGGAGGGGG
>BROE01000025.1:8497204-8508810 GCA_036571765.1 Plecoglossus altivelis
ACTGTGACTGTTACTGTTACTGTTACTGTGACTGTTACTGTTACTGTTACTGTTACTGTTACTGTTACTGTTACTGTGACTGACTGCACTGTGACTGTTACTGTTACTGACTGCACTGTGACTGTTACTGTGACTATGACTGACTGCAATGTTACTGTTTCTGTGACTGTGACTGTTACTGTGACTGTTACTGTGACTGTTACTGTGACTGACTGCACTGTTACTGTTACTGTGACTATGACTGACTGCACTGTTACTGTTACTGTGACTGTTACTGTGACTGTTACTGTTACTGTGACTGATACTATGACTGTTACTGTGACTGACTGCACTGTGACTGTTACTGTGACTGACTGCACTGTTACTGTTACCATCTTTAGAGGAGGATTTTAAAAGGTGTTTCTGTGTTTCTGTGTTTCTATCCATCTGACATTAGACCAGAGATGATGAGGGGCTAGCAGCTAACACAGACAGGCAGCTAACACAGACAGGCAGCTAACACAGACAGGCAGCTAACACAGACAGACAGCTAACACAGACAGGCAGCTAACACAGACAGACAGCTAACACAGACAGACAGCTAACACAGACAGGCAGCTAACACAGACAGGCAGCTAGCACAGACAGGCAGCTAACACAGACAGGCAGCTAACACAGACAGGCAGCTAACACAGACAGGCAGCTAACACAGACAGGCAGCTAACACAGACAGGCATCAGATTAACTACCCAACAGCAATAAAACAAACTCATTCTTCGTACAAATCTGAAGACTTTGGTCAAAGAGAACGTGTGTGAACATTGTATCTCGAACTCACACTCGCACACACAGATAAATACAGCACACTAACACACACAGATAAGCACGGCACACGCACACACAAACACAGCATGCACACATAAACAGACACACAAAGATAAACACACACACACACACAGATAACCCCCCCAGATAAAGCTGTGTTCTCAGATGAACACAGCACACACACCTCCTAGGTACATGGCGAAGGAGATGAAGCGGTGATAGCGCACCAGGAACTGCAGCGGCTCCTCTCTCTGTACCAGCGCCCCAAAGTAATCCGCCACCGTCTCACCATAGAAGAAGTAGTTCACGCAAACCAGGAAGTACCTGGACCAGGTGGGGGAATGGCTTGGTTAAACATGACTGAATGAGTTTGTTTTGGCTTTGCAGCAGGGGCCATGTTGTGTTTGGATGGGCGGGGGTTGGAGGTCAAACTGAGATTGAACTCTACTTCCAACACAGCAGTGGTCTTTGGTCAGGAGGGGAGCAGGGGAGTGCAGTTTGGGTGGAGATGTGTGTGTAAAGGTGACTGGTACAGTGCAAGTACATAGAGACCTGGGAGTTAAGTCAGCGTTCATATAGACACACTGACAGACAGACAGACAGACAGACAGACATGAATATCAAGCATGAGAGTGAGCAGGGGTGCTTGTGAACAGGTATACAGGTGTACAGGTGTACAGGTGAGCAGGTGAACGGGTGAACAGGTGAGCAGGTGTACAGGTGAGCAGGTATACAGGTGTACAGGTGAGCAGGTGTACAGGTGAACAGGTGTGCAGGTATACAGGTGAGCAGGTGTGCAGGTGAACAGGTGTGCAGGTGAACAGGTGAACAGGTGAACAGGTGTGCAGGTGATCAGGTGTACAGGTGTGCAGGTGAGCAGGTGTGCAGGTGATCAGATGAGCTTGTGTGCAGGTGTGCAGGTGACCAGGTGTGCAGGTGAGCAGGTGAGCAGATGAGCTTGTGTGCAGGTGACCAGGTGTGCAGGTGACCAGGTGTGCAGGTGACTAGGTGTGCAGGTGTGACAGGTGTGCAGGTGAGCTCCTACCAGCTGAGGGTCCTGAACCAGGGCAGCTCATAGGAGTGGTAGACTCTGTAACCGATGGTGATTATCTCCTGGAAACACTTGATCTGGATTCCCATCACCTGCATCAGGTAGACAACTGTGTTACCGTGGCAACTGGAAAGGTGAGGGGTGTGTGGGGGGGGGCATACATGCACCCACTCAGTGTATGAAAGGTGTGTGAGAGTCCATTTATCTGTTCCCACATCAAAGGTGTGTGTGTGTGTGTGTGTGTGTGTGTGTGTGTGTGTGTGTGTGTGTGTGTGTGTGTGTGAAACCTACCACAAATATAAGCATTATAGGTCCTAAGTAGATGATTAAGAAGAAGCCGGTTATCATCGCTAACGACAATACTCCTCGTATCCAATAATTCTTCCATCTGTAAATAAGAACAGAAAGAATTTGATTCAATGAAACGACATTTAAGGACAATCACCCCTGTACACTATTTCGAGTATTAACACAGAGAGTAAAAGGGGCTTTCACAGCATCCACTGCCAAAACCAAAGGCCCCAACCTGTTGTTTATCTGGGTTGGTGTTTACTGGCTATAGGCCTGCCATTCCTGACTTGTGACACATGTCCACACCCTGTAGAGCTGTTGACAGAGCGAGGCAGAGGACACAGGCTAGAGAGTTGGACTGGAGAGCCCAGCTTAACTCTCCTACCACAGTCCTGTGTAGAAATACTAGGCAGCTACATTCTGTGAATAGTGAAAGTGCTGCATCATGAATAAAGACCTACTGATGCTGTTCTGTCCCTCTCCTCTTTCTTTTTATCTCTCCTCTCCTCTATCCTTCCCTCTATGTCTCTCTACCCCCCCCCCCTCTCTCTCCCTTTCCCTTCACCTCTCTCTCCCTCCACCTTTCTCTCTCTCTCCCTCCACCTCTCTCTCTCTCCCTCCCTTTCCCTCTACCTCTCTCTCCCTCTCCCTCCACCTCTCTCTCTCCCTCCACCTCTCTTCCTCTCCCTCCACCTCTCTCTCTCCCTCCACCTCTCTTCCTCTCCCTCTCCCTCCACCTCTCTCTCTCCCTCCACCTCTCTCTCTTCCTCTCCCTCTCCCTCCCTCCATTTCTCTCTCCCTCCCTCCATTTCTCTCTCTCTCTCCCTCCACCTCTCTCTCTCCCCCTCTCCCTCCACCTCTCTCTCTCTCCCTCCACCTCCACCTCTCTCTCCACCTCTCTCTCTCTGTGCATGTGCATGTGTCTGTGTGTGTGTGTGCGTGTGTCAGAGTGTGCGTGTGTGTGTATGTGTGTATGTGTGTGTACCTGGGCGGCAGGCCCTCCAGAGCCTTGTTGAGACACTGAGGAGTGTTGTCTGTGTGTGTCTGTGAGTCAGCTTTAGACTCTCCCTCCATGTCTCCTCCCAGACCCAGCCTGTCCTCTCCATCCGCCTCCTGCACACACGCACACACATGCACACACACACACATGCACGCACATACACACACGCACCCATACACACACTCACACACACACACACGCACACACACACACAACAGAGAGAAGCAGGGGAGAAAAAGAATGACACAGTTCAGCCCAGTTATATGTAGGGACAGAGTTCAGAGAGAGAGAGAGAGAGACAGAAAGAGAGAGAGTGAGTTCAGAGAGAGAGAGACAGAGAGAGAGACACAGAGAGAGAGGGACAGAGGTCATACAGAGAGAGAGGGAGAGGGATACAGGGAGACAGAGAGAGACAGAGAGAGGGAGAGAGACAGACAGAGAGTGAGGGAAGGAGATAAGGAGAGAGAGAGAGGAGACAGAGAGAGAGGGAGGAGACAGGGAGAGAGAGAGAGAGAGGAGACAGAGAGAGAGGGACAGAGGTCATACAGAGAGAGAGGGAGAGAGAGGGAGAGAGAGACAGGGAGACAGAGAGAGGGAGAGAGACAGACAGAGAGTGAGGGAAGGAGATAAGGAGAGAGAGAGAGGAGACAGAGAGAGAGGGAGAGAGACAGACAGAGAGAGAGGGAAGGAAGGAGACAGAGAGAGAGAGGAGACAGAGAGAGAGAGAGGGAAGGAGATAAGGAGAGAGAGAGAGGAGACAGAGAGAGAGGGAGGAGACAGGGAGAGAGAGAAAGAGAAAGAAGCAGAGGAGTAGCCCTGTTCAGTTTGAGCTTGGCTGGGATCCAAGTGGAGCATTTCAGTCAAACATTAAAAGTCATGTTTTTATTTGGTTTCTCAGTTGACCGAGGAGGCAGGTGAGTATAGCATGGCTGGAACCACAACACGACTGGATCCAGCACTGACGTCACCATGCATCTCTATACTGAGGGCTAGTCGATCCACAACATTCCTTTGCTTCCAGAACCTTCCTTAGCATAGTCAACTGTCACAAAATTCAACAAGTGAATCTTCCGTCTCGGGTATTTGACATACAGGGCGGGGTTGCGATGACATCACACCTCCTTCCCAATGTTGAGCAGCTAGAACAGCCACGCCCTGCAGCAGATGGCTATGCTAGCAGGCATGGCTAGCAGGCTAGGCTATCAGGCTAGGCTAGCAGGCATGGCTAGCAGGCTAGTAGGCTAGCAGGCATGGCTAGCAGGCTAGGCTAGCAGGCATGGCCACACCTTAAGAAGTAAACAGCTTGATTGTCCTTGAGTAAAGAGGACACAGAGACAATCATCTCTGCCAGGAGTTGAACACTATTGAACAGTAGGAGGCTTGTACCCAGGCCAGCAGCCAATCATTTCATGTATCGCCAATATACCTTTACATTCCAGTTGTAGATGTTCCATCTCTAGACTTGCTGGGTGTGTAGAGCGCTTCAAGAGCAGCACTATATAAATGCAATCAAGGTTTAGTCAGGATAAATACATGAAAGTGGAGTGTAAGCACCAGGGAGAGCAGGGTGGATCATGTTTCTAAACACTTCTGAGTGTTGATGGAGGCTCCTTCACTGTGTGGAAGAGCAGGGTAACGGGAAAAAAACTGATTTTGTTGAAAAAGCCCCCCTGGTTAGAGCCACATGCCCCCGTGTGTAGGTCTGAAACCCCATAGCGAACCCTAGCAGACTGCTAACAGCCAGCGAGTCAGTCTGTGGCCAGGTGATGGGGCAGGAAGTGACCTCGCCACCAGGCTAGCATGCAACACACGGTTTGTCCGGACTGTTTGGGGGGTTGGAGGGGTATTTTATGCGTGCAAGAGAAACTCATACTGGGGCTTATACATACTCACACACTACACACACACACAGACAGACACACACTACACAGACACACAAACACTACACATACACACACACAGACACACACATACACAGACACACACTACACACAGACGCACACACAGACACACACACTACACAGAAACACTACACACAGACAGACACACACTACACACAGACAGACACACTACACACAGACAGACACACACACTACACAGACACTACACAAACACACACTACACAGGCACACACACACACACACTACACAGACACACACTACACAGACACTACACAGACACTACACAGGCACACACACACACACACACACACACACACACACACTACACAGACACTACACACAGACCCCCCCACCCTCTCTCCTCCCCACATCATCAGAGATTACGTTTCCTCCTGTGCTTCTGAGGGCGACTCGAGGTCTTGGACATTTCTTCCCTTACATGGCTTCTTCTCCAAATCCACACTAAACATGGAGATGATAGCCTGGAGAGGCCTGATGGGTTTATAAATAGCATCAGGGGTCACGACCCCTGCCCACAGGGGTAATTAGCCAGGCGTGGCGAGGTGATTGGGAGTGTGTGGGGGGCTCTTCAGACGGGCTGCGTTCAGGTGAACAGTTGTAAGACTAGAATCCTACTCAAGTTTTAATGAGGAAGACACTGATAGTGACACAGCGTCAAACCAGCCGAGAGATTCTACTTTTTGAACCGACTAAGACCAGAAACCTCATTCCTGGTTGTAGTATTAAGCAGTCATATGAAGCTGTTCAATCTATCCCAACTGAAGACTTAGACAGACCCAGGCCAGACTCTCCACTGCTACAGTGTCGTATTTATTGTACGGTTTTCACACCTTTTACGGACAAAATACGCCGGGTCTTTAGAGAGCTTACATGCATGGTTGGGTGAGGGGCGTTGCTGGTCTATGACACCACCAACGCATCAGGAGAAAATCACAGAAGTCCACATTCAAACACAGCAGGTGTTTTTCCTCATCATTTGCACAGTCAAATGATACGCGTGCCGAAGTGATTTGCATCTTCTGAAAACCCCAAACTAACGTGACGATCCTTAACATAAGGCCCTATTTGAATCTACAAAACGAGTTCAAGCACATCGGTTTAACTTCACAATGAAAGTGGGCAGTAGTTTGAATGGTATGCAGTTGACAAAGCATCAAAACAAAGATGGATCCTAACTTCCCACAGCGAGTGCTGGTGTTCAGTATCACTAAGCAGCTGTGTGAAAAGCATAGGGCTGGACTGAGACCCAAAGACTAGTTTGAGTCGGGGTGACTTCCACTAACTCTCTGGCCTGACTAGAATAACATCTGGGTGGAGACCAGTGTGAGACAGAACCTGAATATCAGATGCTACAGAAATGTGTGTGAGGTCTAAGAAACGAGCAGATGGCAGAAAGAGAGATGTGTTGACGTCAGCAGAGTGTGAAAGACAAGAGATGCTGGACAAGCACTGTTCTGGCCCTCTCAGACTGACCAATACCTTTCTCCTCCTCCTCCTCCTCCTATCCCCTTCTCCTCCTATCCCCTCCTCCTTCTCCTCCTCCTCCTATGTGTGTGTGTGTATATGTATGTGTGTGTAGGTGTGTGTGTATAGGTATGTGTGTGTAGGTGTGTGTGTATAGGTATGTGTGTGTGTATAGGTATGTGTGTGTGTATAGGTATATGTGTATAGGTATGTGTGTGTAGGTGTGTGTAGGTATGTGTGTATAGGTATGCGCGTGTGTGTGTGTGTGTGTGTGTGTATAGGTATGTGTGTGTGTGTGTGTGTGTGTGTGTGTGTGTGTATAGGTATGTGTGTGTGTGACTAAGTGCTGCAAGTCCCTTATACGATTGTATGGATCATGTTGATAATGTATTCAGCAGTAGACTCCAAGAGCTGGAAGCGTGTAAACCAACGTAGACACAGAGCTGTGAGATGGACGTTTGGCCGAGAGAGTTCTGTGTTCCCAGTCTGATCTGATGTCTTTCACCAGGTTAGATCCAGCATGCTATCTTCCCTGAGGTCACATCAGTTTTAGATTGGCATCCTTTTCTGCCTACAGATATCAGCTGTTAAAAAGGGTGGACATCGACACAATAGACCTTCAGAATGTCTGTATAAATTCAGCGCTTGGAGAACAATAGACAATAGTTGTCAACAGTGCCAAACCTCAACAACAGGCGACAAATGTTTGATAAATTGTGTCTGACTGTTAGTCTTGTATGCTGGGAGGTCAGGGTGAAGGCTTTCCTATAAACACATATAACCTTTACTGCTGCATAAGTACCAAGCTACTGAACCACAGATAACTTGTTATATGTCAGATCAAATATATAAATAGCTGCTATATCAACAAAATCCAACATTTAGTATATAACTGTGATCTAGTACCGGTCCAGAACTAGAAAGATCCTGGTTCAGGACCGGTTCTGAAGCACAAGAACCTATGGGAGAGGAATGATCTTTAGTGCTTACTAGGCAAGTTGTTTCATAGTGACAAGAATTAGCCTAATTAATATGAAAGCTCTCTCCAAATATAGCACCGCTCGCCAAACAGGATTCAAGTACTCACATCTCAGTCCTTAGGCTACACGGGGGCCCTAAAGCCAGCTTGCTTGCCCCTGGCCCAACTAACAGCCTTGATGAGCATACTGATGCTGGCATTACCTTACAGGCAATCAAAAGGACACACTAGAGGTCAACAAGAACCTTGGTGATCTACTTGTGGTCATGACAACCGACAACAGCGACTTGACTGCATACAGTCATTAAGGAAAACAACGACCTTGGGGTCTAAACTGCCGAGGGCGACTGTGTGACTGTGTGTACGTGCTTGGCCTTTTATACGGGAGGGATTCTACGCTCTGTCACGTTTGTCTGTGGATATTTCTTTCGACTAGGGATTTGTCTGTCCTCAAAAAGCCTAAATAAATTCTCTCTTGCGTCAACATCAAACGAGCCGCTGTTTCTCTGCAGATTTCCGTCAACAAATATGTGTTGCAGAGGAGGCGCATTGATACAGCTTGGCGTTCATATGAAGGCTTGATGCAAGCATGTCACTACTGTGGTATGTAGGCTAGTACCTGTGCGTCACTGTGTCCTAATGACTAATGACTCCACTGACTCAGATTAGAGGTCCGTCTATTTCGTTGGACGCAAAGTCCCCGGATGCTATTTTAAATCATTTCTAAACTGGCCGGGGTTCTTTCAACAGCGAAGTATCGACGCTTCGTACACTGTCTTGAGCGCTTCCGATAAAATATTATAAAAGAACATTAAAAAAAACTATTAGGAGGCCAGAGAAAAAAAGAACACAATGTTTGTTAAATACCGAAAGTTCTGGACGTTTTCCTGATTTGTGGATTTGCCATTCCATTACCAGCAAGGTGAATGAGTGCCCAGTCTATTATCAGTAAGACTGATTATGGTTGAGGTCTTGCACAACAACTGTGTTTATCTCCTTAGTCCTGGTGATCGATTGGTCTCGACACAACCAAAGAAACAAGAATATAGACATCTACAAAAGCGGCAGGTGTGAACTTAGTTTCTATATAGTTCATATGTTGAGGTTAGAGAGGGGATAGGCCAGTAAGGGCAATTAATGTGACATAAGCGTTGACACAGAGCCTGAAATACACTGAGCTCCCCCGCGGCCCGCAGCCTACTGAAGGAGGTAACCCGCCTCTTTCAGCATTTCAATACACATTAACGATCTGACTTCAGAGAGCTGAAGTTATGGACATCGTAACTTAAATCTTTTAGATGTAAATTCCCACTGGCCAATTACTTTAGCATCTAATTTTTAGGGGGGGCGGGGGCCACAAATCTCAAAGTCATTTTGCGAAAAGAAAATAACAATATTTGCAGCAAGGTGTTTGTGAGATTTGGTGTGAGTCTTTTGTTGAAAACACTAAAGTACGTGTTCAGGAATCCTTCCTACGGTTGGAATGTACATGCATCGATCTATGATACAAACCATCCGGGAAACTATCCGGGGAACTATGGACTGTGTGTTAAACGAGTCATCGTGAAAGTAAACGGGGTTATTCTATAGTAGGCCTACACTTAAGATAAGATATACGAAGAGCTGTCTATCTTCAGCACAAGTCTTAATGATTAAGCTGGTTTACTGTAAATCAAACATGTATCTATCCTAAAACCTAGATTGTAATGTTATTAGTACAGCCTGCCACATGTCACTATGTTGTCATCTGTTCACATGTTTACCAAGAAGCGATGTAATGACAGAGTTGCACAATGGTGCAGCTTGGTGATGCTTTAGGAAACACAACCACAGCAGAGACTGCTGATATACATTGCGCACACGTCGTGACGAAATCTACCACACATATCCGTGTTTCTCTCCTAAAATGCATCCAATTCCTTCCTTGTTTTCTTATTGTAACATAAATGTGTTCATTGCTACGAGTAAGGTTGAGAAAACAACTTGTTACTAAGTCGCTGAATCGCTTGTGGCTATATTACTGTGAAAGTAACCCATGAAGTGCTTGATGTAGCTTGGCCATTCCTTAGGATCATAACATGATCGCTGTAAAAACGGCACATCGATGTCTGGGACAAATCTAAAGCTAATCCAGGCTAGCTAATGCGTTACTAACTAGCTCCCGAAACACAACCCAATACAGTCACTGGCGTTGGCTAGGTACCTCACTAATCTAGTCAATTAGCAAGATACTTGTCATATTAGCCTAAAATGATTCATTGAAAATATGTTACAGCGAACATATAAGAGCAACGTTCAATGTTATTGGCTGCTTTACTTTCCGTAGACTGGCAAAGGGACTTTCTATGTGACCATACACACATAGCCTGCTAGCTAGCTAATAAGCTACCTAGCTAATTACCCCGTCAGCTGAGTAAGTGCTGCTATGTGCATTTCACACACGAACGCATGAGGTCATGTCAAATTATAAGGATTGTCATCAAACAAACTTGTCATTTTTACCTTGTCGCTAATGTTATCTGTGCTGTCTTGGTCACCACCACCTCCTCGTTTTCGGAGCTCCGTCATGTTTTCGTTGTTCTGTCTAATCGTAATACATCGAGTCAAAAACAGGCGAGCTTCCAAATAAACGCCACTGTCCTCGTACAATAATCCTTTCCAAATGTTCTTCTGCGTCTGAAGGACAACGAGTCTTCAACGAGGTACTAGATGGTCAAAACGTGGTGACTAGACATATTATCCAGTTCCGACGATCCTCATTCGAAATACATGCAATGTGCATTTGTTTATAACACTGCAATTCTCCCCGTGTTGCTGCTGATCGCTCCTGAAGTCTAATGCTGAAGTCAGCCGCCCCCCACTGCTTGTCTGGTCTGGACGGTACCCGTGAAATCACGGGCTCTGCCGGTGGCAGACCGTTATAACAACCGTACCTTGAGTCCAAAGCATGGATCTGCTCAGTGGAAATAAGCGATGGGTGGCGATTCGAGACTGAGGACGGTCAAGCAGTTACAGAATAGGTAAGTTAGGCCAACGTGGTTTCAAATTGGAATCCGTCAACTTGTCAATTTCATCATGTCGACAGGTCTGGCTTCACTCTGAGTACATGAACTGTTGAAATGACCCCCGAATAAATGTCTGTAGTAGAAAACTAAAGTTTTATAGATATGTTGGAACAGAACTATTGACGCCACATTCTGTTCATATTTCTTGAGGTACAACACGTGGCTTTAAGGCCTTTAAGTCAGTCTAACTTGCATTTACACCAGTAGGCTTATGTGTTTGAAGCATACATTTAGTATGGTTACAATATTTGATTATATATTTTTTATCAGATTCGGTTTTTATGTCAAGATAAGGCATGATGTTTACCTTTTGAGATGTACCTCAAGAGCAGCGATTCTCAACTTGTGGCCTACTGCCCTCTAGTGGTCTGCTAGGATATTACAGGTGGGCCGCCAAACCAAGGACAACCGCAAATGCAAATGTTTTTTCAATATTTTACCACGTTAACTGTCCTCATCAAGTACTCATGAATAATGCAAAATTATTTTGGAAAACTAAATGCCAAATATATTTTCAACCTTTAGAAATCATTTTCGAAAATATATATTTTTAAATCGTCTGAGCAAAGATATTTGGGCTCTGCGTGTATAAAAGGTCGGGACTAGCGACACTAGAGGGTGCCATTTACTCCAAGATGAGGAACACCGAGTGAGCACTCTTGATTAGTTGTGTGTTCAAATGAAGACATCAGTGTTTTATATCACCAGATTCATCTACTCAGTCGCGTCTTCAAATGATCCATTTCTTCTGTTCTGCTTCTAGCGTGTTTTTTTGCCGTTAGTTTTATATTCATCCTCTAACCTTCTTCATCTCCCCTTCCCTTTTTATCTTGACCTTCTCTCTCTGCATACCTTCTTTCTCGGCTATGCTCTCCTCATCTCCTATTTCCTCCACTCCTGCCCCCCCCTCCACTCCTCCCTCCTGCCCTCCCTCCACTCCTCCCTTCCTCCACTACTCCCTCCAGCCCTCCCTCCCTCCACTCCTCCCTCTAGCCCTCCCTCCCTCCTGCCCTCCCTCCACTCCTCCCTC
>BROE01000025.1:8509094-8514094 GCA_036571765.1 Plecoglossus altivelis
CGCCTTCACTCCCTCCCTACCTCCACACTCTCCCTTCCACCCTCCCCCTCCACTCCTCTCTAGCGCCTTCCCCCTCCTCCGCCCTCCCTCCACCCCTCCCCTACCTCCTCCCCCCCTCTGCCCTCCTCCTCCACTCTCTACCCTCCACCCCTCCCCTCCCACTCCTCCCTCTAGCTCCCCCTCCTCCTGCCCCTCCCTACCAACTCCTCCCTCCATCCTTCCTCCTAGCCTCCCTCTCACTCCTCCCTCCAGCCCTCCCCCTCCTGCCCATTAACTGCGCGCTGCCCTCCCCCCTCCCACTCCACATCTCCGCTCTCGCGCCCTCCTGTCCTCTCCCCCCTCTCTCCCTTTCTCTTTTTCTCTTTTTCTCTTTTTCTCCTTCTCTCTTTCTCTGCATCTCTTTTTCTCTCTGCTTCTCTCTCTTCCTCCTGCCCTCCCTCTCCTTCCTGCACCCTCTCTCCTCTGCCTCTCCTCCCCTGCTCCCTTCCCCTCCTTGCCACCCCCTTCCTCTCACTCTCTCTCCTCTCAACTCCCTCCTGCCCTCCCATCCCCTCCTCAGCCCTCCCTCCACCTTCCCCTCCTCCAGCCTCCCCCCTCCACTCCTCCCTCCCTCCTGCACTTCCTTCCTCCTCTCCTCCCTCGAACCCTCTTACCCTCCAGCCCTCCCTCCAGCCCTCCCTCCCTCCTGCCCTCCTTTCCCCCCTCCCTCCTTACCCTCATCCACTGTATTGGTTGTTCCCCTCGTCACCTCAGCAGCAGGAGCAATCCCAGGTGAGATGCTGTTAGCTGGACCCATCTGTACAGGCAAGGCCCCAAGGCGAGGCTGGATCAAGCCCATTCCACCTCACACAGCCTGGGGAGGGGAGCAGATGCAAGTCCTGGTAATGACAGCCACCAGCTCAACCCACATACTGTGTACACAATCCCCTCACTTACACACACCAACGCACACACATACTGTTTTGCTTTTGCCCCTTCACCTCTCAGACACACAACACTAACACACCTGACGTCATCCAGGTCCTTTCCCTTAATACATTTTGACAGGAGCAACGAATTCCATCACAACCCTGCTGTCTCAATTTGAGCTTCATCACCTCGCCGTAATAACCTCGGTCACATCCGCCAGGTTAAATGATTATGGCCTTTTCCTTCCATCTCAGACCCTGACTGAAGGAGAGGGGAGGATTGCGACGCGCTGAGCAGAAACGCTCTGTATCAAATCGGACGAGATAGAAAATGACAGGTGTTAATAGCGAGTCGCGTCTCAGTTTGAAAGATAGAAGTAGTCTTGTTTTGGCGGGATGATCTAAAGGTAGGGCGAGTCTTCAGTTGAACATTTTGAAGTGCAAGACAACAAGACAAGTATTATTTCAACATTCGTTTTTAAATTTGCTCATTTGCGATGCCGGTCGCTCCACATTGGATCTTGTCGTCCACAGGAAGTGGGAAATAATTTTGTTGGATAGCCAAAAAGTACACGGAAAAAAACAAAACCGACTAAGTGATACAGCAAAGTCGACAGTCCACTCCATTATGTGTGTGTGCCACCCTTCTTTCATTCAAATTAAGTTGGAAAAAAAGATCTGTGGGCATTTGTCCGGACTGGCCGATCTGACCTTTATTTTGAATGTGCTGAGTCTGCAGTCTGACGCTAAGAGTTTGAACAGCGGGTGTGTTATCGATGTGTGTGTTTGTCACAATGGAGGTCACCTCATTTGTACTCGGTGTGTGTCGTCCATCCGCATCAGTGGTGTACGGTACCGACAGCTCTGTCCAAACGGTATAACGGATTGTTCAACGTTGGGAGAGAAAATGATTGCTCATTTAATCAAACCTGGGTCGACAACATGTCTTTGTTAGTAGGTAGGACTTTCTCCCTCCATCTCAACGTGGAATTTAACAATCCGACTTTTAGTATATCCTATAACACCACCATATGTCGTGGTTGTGTCCGCTATATTTGTAGGTATTTCAGGAAATGACTAATTAAAATTTTCCGTAAGGTTAGGAGTTCGTTCGTAGGCGACGCGTACGTACTGTGTCAAGCATCGTTACGTAATCCAGGTATGGCCTACATAGTCACCCATGAAAAACATCATGATGATACCACGATAGATTCGTTCAAGTGAGAATAATTCCACTTGACAGTCACGTTGCATGTTAATTTATCAACAATGTAGGGGAGAAAACGTAACTGGACGCAATCACTCGTAGCCTATCAATCTCTATCAGCCTTTTACAAACTTGAACCTTAATAGGAAAACCTTCATTAAAACGAAATCTATCGCACACAGCACGTCTTTAAGGTTGATCCGTTTGGAAAGGTAAACACAGCAGCGCGAGACTTGACCTTAGAAGACCTCATTATCCAGGTGTCCCTGCACAGGCAGGGAGGAGATTTTCGTTTCTTTATTCAAGCCTGGTTGCAGTCATCCGATGGGAGAGCAGGGTTGTGATTAACGTGACTAGGATGTGAATGTGTTGAGTTATAGGCCTGTGGTAAGATCCTGAAAGATTGGATATTTTATACGTGT
Source organism: Plecoglossus altivelis (assembly GCA_036571765.1). Lineage (NCBI taxonomy): Eukaryota > Metazoa > Chordata > Actinopteri > Osmeriformes > Plecoglossidae > Plecoglossus > Plecoglossus altivelis. The sequence goes on from BROE01000025.1 coordinate 8,511,632, forward strand.
CTTCATCTGGAGTGGAGAACAGCGGTGTTTACTGTTTACTGTTGTGTGTGTGTGTGTGTGTGTGTGTGTGTGTGCTTTGTTGTGTGCCTGAGTGTGTATACATACTTATTTTTTTTCCGCTGTGTGTTTCACACAATACTTTTAGGATGCGGTGTCTACAGTGTCCGCTATCTAATAATAGAAAAATCGAGTTCATACGCGGTCCATCTATGCCTAACGTTTCAGTGTGATGCTCTTTGTTTAGACGATAGCTACGTGTTTGACTGCTATAACCGGCTTTGGTGTATAGATTAGCGTATCAGAAATAGTCCCAATTCCATATCTATGGATTATTATTATATCTAGGTTAGGGTTGTGTGTGTTAATCCTTCCAAGGTCGTTGACGTGTTCCTCTAGCGCAATTAACACAAACCAGGAACCCATTACTGTGGATCAAGTGACATTTATCTAGATGAATTTTCTCCGTTCGATGGACTGAGCTTTATTGCTTATCAGGGGGCGGGGGAGGGGGGGGGGAATTAATGTGTCCATAGGCTGCACGAGTTTATCGCCTCGACTTTGTGCGCACGCGTGTGTACGCGCGTGCGTGTCTTGGTTTGGAACGGATTCCAGTAGTCCGGTTCTCGTCCTCAGTTATTGCATGCACACGTTTTATACAGGACCACAAATCTACATGTTGCCTCCAATGGTCCTGGTGGCAGGTACGCACACACACACACACTCACACACGCTGTCTCTCTCTCTCTCTCTCTCTCTCTCTCTCTCACACACACACACACACACACACACACACACTCTCACACACACTCTGTCTCTCACACACACACACACATACTCTCACACACACTCTCTCTCTCACACACACACACACTCCCATTCACACACTCTTTCTCACACTCTCTCACACACATGCTCACACACACATGCTCACACACACATGCTCACACACACACACACACACACTTTCTCTTTCTCACACACACACACACTCTCTCTCTATCTCTCTCTCACACATACACACATACACACACACACACACACATACACACACACACACACACACACAGTGCAGAGTTTTCCCCTTCACAACGAGGGTAAACTGAGGAGAAGCTGGTCTCTTTTTCCCTCAATTGCTCTTCAATCCCGACATGACAGTGTGTGTGTGTGTGTGTGTATGTGTGTGTGTGTGTGTGTGTGTGTTTGTGTGTGTGTGTGTGTGTGTGTGTGGTGAGAGTGACTGACAGGTACAAGATTGGGTTCAAACAAACAAATTGCATTATCGCATATCAAATCCACCTAACTCCAACCTTAGTCTTTCAAAGCCACTGAGCACCTGTATCACACCCAGTCTAGACTGTACATAGAGAACACAGACGACACAGAAGATTCTAGATAAGTTCATCCTTGTCTATACAGTAGCACAGGATGGATGTGATGGACCAGATCTCATCCATACCAGTGCTGGGTGGCTGGGGAGGCAGGGAGGCTGGGAGGCAGGGAGGCAGGGAGGCTGGGAGGCAGGGAGGCAGGGAGGCTGGGAGGCAGGAGAGGCAGGGAGGCAGGAGAGGCAGGGAGGCTGGGAGGCAGGAGAGGCAGAAGAGGCTGGGAGGCAGGAGAGGCAGGGAGGCTTGGGAGGGGGACAGGATCAGGGCATGGAATCAGTCTGTTCTGCTGAAAGAGCATTATTATGTTTACTGGTTTAATCAGGGGTCCCCTCATGTGAATGGGAAGCCCCTTTAGATAAGAGGATAGATGCTTAGATGGAAGCGGGACTTTTCTCTTGGGGTTAGTATTGCTGAAGAGCAAGTTCTTAAAACAGGTTCTTCAAATAGCCCAGAGAAGGAGCGTTTCTGACGGAAGGGGGTCCGGAGTGTACAGGTAATCTGCTCTTCAGAAACTGCGGTTGAAGTCTCCTTCTCCCGCTGTTGTGTCTCCGGTGGAGATGCGGCTCGAGCTGCCATCACCTTCTCCTTCTTCTCCATCTTTACCTGGGTAGGGACCACGCCCTTCTCTCATCCCCCTCCCCCCCAGGAGCTCACCTGGGCACGGATGAAGCCTCCTTGTCCTCATCCCTCTCTCTCAAGTCTTAGATCTGTATCAGCATCCTTTATTTCAGGTCTACATTGTTTTCCTCATGTACAGTTTCCTTCTTTGGTTTTCATGTGTAGTTTTTTTGCCGTTGTCGTCTTTCTCCCCTTGTTGTTCTCCAGGGCGCCCTCACGCTCTGTGTCTGTCAGTTTGACTTTGGCCCACTCCGCTGAGAATGTGCTGCCGTGGCGACTGGGTGATTGATGAGGTCGGAGGATGTCGGTCTGTGACTGGCACAAAACCAGCACTGCTGTTCTGGAGAGCAACACAACACACACATACGCACACACAACACACACGCACGCATACAATACACACGCACGCACACACACAAACGCATGCACGCGCGTACTCATGCACAAACACACATATACA
>BROE01000025.1:8516594-8535637 GCA_036571765.1 Plecoglossus altivelis
GCCAGGCAGGGTGGACTGTTCTGGGTACCTGGGCCAGGAGAGAGCCAGCCAGGGTGGACTGCTCTGGGTACCTGTCTGTATGGATGGCTGGGTGGTAGTATGATTGGCTTGATAGTATAATGGATGGCTGGTTGGCTGAATCACTGGACGGCTGGATAACATGCTGGCTGGCTGGATGGTTAGATGGTGGGTTGGCTGGATAACTGACTGACTGGCTGACTGACTGACTGGCTGGCTGGCTGGCTAGCTGACTGACTGACTGACTGACTGGCTGGCTGGCTGGCTGGCTGGCTGGCTGGCTGGCTGACTGACTGATTGACTGGCTGGCTGGCTGGCTGACTGACTGGAAGCGATGATGAGGAGGGGGGGTTATGGGGCTGGATGATGAAGAGCCAGTTTGGCACGTGTCGCCTTCAGTCTGGGAAAAAAGCAAAGAAAAATGCGGCCCTGCACTTTTAATGGCAAAGCTTTGCTGCAACATTAAGCAGCCACTGCAGGGGAGAGAAGATGAAGGGGAGAGTGAGTGTGTGTGTGTGTGTGTGTATGTGTGTGTGTGTGTGCATGTGTGGGTGCATGTGTGTGTGTGGGAGCCTGTGTGTGTGCTTGTGTGCATGTGTGTGTACATGTGTGTGTGCATGTGTGTGTTTGTGTGCATGGCTGTGCATGTGTGTGTGTGTGTGTGCGTGTGTGCTTGTGTGCATGTGTGTGCGTGTGTGCTTGTGTGCATGTGTGTGCGTGTGTGTGTTTGCGTGCGCCTGTGTGCATGTGTGTGTGTGTGCGCGTGCCTGTGTGTGTGCGTGTGTTTGCGTGTGTGTCCGCGCGCCTTTGTGCATGTGTGTGTGCGTGAGAAACATAGTTCAAGAACACATACAGTTTTTCCCAATGCAATTTTAAAAATATTTATATTTGCATGAACATGATTATCTCTGTGCTAATACCCAACCCTCAGTCCTGCAACTACAAGGAGAGCATGTGTGTGTGTGTGTGTGTGTGTGTGTGTGTGTGTGTAGACACATGTGTGAGTTCCTGCATATGTTTCTGTTTGTTCTACACATTAATTCTTCCACAGTCCCACATGGTATCTGCTGTGCAGGGGGCCACAGTGCTGCCTCTATCTTCAGGGGCCCCCACACCCTCCCAGCTGAGTCCCCAACCCAATGCATCCATTTGTCATTAAACAGCATGATTAAAATCTCGTGGAACAGCGTGATATCAGCGATGGTCTCCTCTGATTGGACGAGGTTATGCTCTGAGTGGCTGCGTGGTCCAGGAAGTGTCTCGTGGTCGTTTCTGTGGCGTGATGACGGACGACAATGATGAGGACGAGCTTATAGTTTCAGATTTTAGTCATTAGGTTTTAGGTGTGTTTTTTTTAGGTGTGTGTGTGTGCGTGTGTGTGTGCGTGTGTGTGTGTGTGTGTGCGTGTCCACGGGGGCAGGTGATTATAGAGGGGCAGCAGGTGCAACAGCAGGTAGTCATTCGCATCAAAGACAGTCTCTCTCTCTCTCTCTCACACACACACACACACACACACACACACACACACACACACACACACACACACACACGTGCATCTGGCATTGCAGTACACACACGCACACCATACATCCCAGGCATCTAGTGATATCAAAGCGAGTACCTACTTATACGCAGGAGGACTGAACAGCAAAAATATCCAGCTTGTAAGCATTTTTTCCCCTGGTCTCTGGAGTGTTTTCCAAGACAAGGATGAAGCCGTCCACAGTGATGCTGAAGGCCTGGCTGTGTCTGAACTGCCTTCATCTGCTAGAGATAAATAACAACCAGCTTTGTTACAACTGCAGATGCAAAGTCTGATATCTGTACTGAATATCCTGGTGTTTGCTGCCTTGCTCGCCAAACGCTTAGAGATCACACGGCCAAAGCCAATGTGAAACAGGAACGATAACTTTCCTTTAGTGGGTTTATGGACACAATAAACAACAAAAAGATGTTAATGCTTTTCAAACTGTGTTTACGATGTGGTTGTTTTTTTTCCAACTTTGAGATAGTAGATGGTGGTCATTTAAAAACCAGTCGAGCTTTGTAAGAGAAAGCTACAGTGCGATAGTCCATCAAACCCACTTTGCCTTTTAACAACCCCTCAGCTTAGTGAAGACGAGGAATTAAGGATCTAAAAAAAGAACCACTTTAGAGTATTGAAAGTCACACACGACACCCTCTTACCTCCTCTCACCTCCTCTCACCTCCTCTCTGACCACACGACACCCTCTCACCTCCTCTCACCTCCTCTCACCCTCTCACCTCCTCTCACCCTCTCACCTCCTCTCTGACCACACGACACCCTCTCTCTCTCCTTCTCACTCGCTCTCTCACCTTCTCGACCTCTTCAGCTGACGCACACAACATCCTCTCACCTTCTCTCACCTCCTCTCATCCCTCCTTCTCACCTCCTCATCACTCCTTCTCACATCCTCATCACTCCTGCTCACCTCCCCATCACTCCTGCTCACCTCCCCATCACTCCTGCTCACCTCCCCATCACTCCTGCTCACCTCCCCATTACTCCTGCTCACCTCCTCATCACTCCTGCTCACCTCCTCACTGACCACCCGACACCCTGCTCACCTCCTTGCACCCCTTCACCTCCGATTCACCTCCTGTCATCGACCCACACGACAGCCCTCTCACCTGCCTCTCACTCTCACTGACCACCAACGACCACCCTCTCACCTCCTCAACTGGACCACACGACACCCTCTCTACCCTCTCACCTCTCTCTTGCCACATGACACCTCTCACCTCTCACTCCTCTACTGACCAACGACACCTCTCACCTCCTCTCACCTCCTCAACCAACCACCATCTCACCTCCTCACTGACACACGACACCCCTCACCCGCTCACCTCCTCTCTGACCACACGACACCCTCTCACCCTCCTCTCACCTCCTCACTGACCACACGACACTCTCTCACCTCCTCTCCCCCCTTTGCTGACCACACGACACCCTCGTCCACTCGCTCTGCTTGACCTACACGACACTCTCTCACTCCTCTCACCTCCTCTCTGACCACACAACACCCTCTCACCTCCTCTCACCCTCTCCACCTCCTCTCTGACCACACGACACCCTCTCACCTCCTCTCTGACCACACAACACCCTCTCACCTCCTCTCACCTTCTCTCTGACCACACGCACCCTCTCACCTCTCTCTGAACCACACGACCACCCTCTCACCTCCTCACTGAGTCCACACGACACCCTCTCACCTCTCACCTCCTCTACCCTTCACCTCCTCTCTGACCACACGTCACCCTCTCACCTCCTCACTGACCACACGGACACCCTCCTCACCCTCTCACCTCCTCTCTGACCACACAACACCCTCTCACCTCCTCTCACCCTGGCTCACCTTCCTCTCTGACCAACACCGACACCCTCTCAGCTCCTCGACTGACCAGAACAAACAACCCCTCTCACCCTTCTCCACGCTCCTCACTGACCACACAACATCCCCTCACCTCCTCACTGACCACACGACACCCTCTCACCTCCTCACTGACCACACGACACCCTCTCACCTCCTCTCACCTCCTCTCACCTCCTCACTGACCACACGACACCCTCTCACCTCCTCTCACCTCCTCTCACCCCCTCACTCCTCTCACCTCTCTCCTCAGCCTCTCTCACCTCTCTTCATCCCTCCACTGACGGCACATGACACAATTCCAAGACTTCGTTTTTCTCTTCCTTCACACTCTAGTTGTGCTGCTCAGTCAGTGCATTTTCAAACTTAATGTCCCGTAGACATTTCAGAGAGTAGTGCAAGACATGTGTCTTTCATATGTTCTTTACTATAAACCCTGATTTATAGTAAATAACCCTACACTCTGTTCACCAGTCCATCAAAGCAAATTATTGGACAACCAACCAACTCACCCATCGCCCCCTCCTCTCCCTAGGAATGAACTGTTTATTGGAAAACCAGGGACTGGGCAGAGATGATAATCTCAAAATCCAATCCCCTACCCCCCACAGGATTCTGGATTACCAGCCCCACCCCCTCCCTCTCTATGTAAACAGGATTAGTGATTACTATACCTTCAGTAGGCGTGTCCTTTGATGGACAGACTCAGAGAGGTTCCTGTGTGAAGGCACGCGAGAAACAGCCAGGTCCCTCCATGACGGTCTTAAAGCCTCGTGCTCTTACGTAGCGAGCCAACAGGAAGCTCCGACAAAATCTTTTTTGATTGAAACCCCTCTTCACCATTATATCATGTGATCTGCAGTTCCTGTCAAAGGTACCTGTGTTTGGATTCGAATCCTGGAGAGGGAGAGAGAGAGAGAGAGAGGGAGGGAGAGGGGTGGGGATTAGTAGTTACATAAGAAGAGAGAACAGGCGGAGGGGTCTTGGTAAAGTCATCAGATCAGCTAGTTGGGTAATCCTGGGATGCATCACACACACACACACACACACACACACACACACCTTACCTTCTGAGCCACTGTCCCTCGTTGATATGTGATGTGATGAGCAGCCAGGTGTGTTTAGGGGAGTTGGCCTGGCTCCTGTGTTCAGGTGCACCAGGTGGTCTTCACCTCACAGTGGGGGTGGTGTCCCACGAAATGTGTGTATGTGTGTATCTCTCCCTGTGTGTATCTGTGTGTGTGTATCTGTGTGTGTGTATCTGTGTGTGTGTGTGTATCTGTGTGTGTGCGTGTGTGTGTGTTTGTGTGCGTGTGTGTGTGTTTGTGTAGTGGGAGGTTTGCAGTGAACATATTGCATTAATCCAACCCTGATTCATCTTGGCTGTTCATTTCACACTGGACTTCAACTGTACAGTATAGCTGCATACACACGCACACTTCCCCAAAACACAATTTATTTTTCAGAGTATGTGTCTTTCAATATAAACACATGGCCTAAAAAATATTTCCATCGTTAAAAAAACAAACATTTTTTTGAATACCAAGGATCTTTAGTTGCATCACTATTTGTCTAAGACACAAAAGGCCTTTTTGTGTGGAGAGAATCAAGAATCAGAGATTATGTCATATCCTGTGAAGGCGATCAGCAAGTCTGTTTTCCTGTTGAGGAAGTGGAAAGCCTTTCATATGCACAGAGTTTTAGAGAAATGTTTTGTTGTCAAGGTAGAATTGTCTCATTCAATGGGTTTGCATGGAAATGATAACCATATTTTATAATAGAGATGAACAGTCACATCATTTAAACTGTCACCTCGTTTTGAGTTTCGCAGTCTAACTGGTATTTACTGAGTTTAAACCTTAATGGTCATATCAGAAAACGTGTGTCAGGTGTTTGAGATGTTTTTAAGGTAAGGACGACATTTACGAGGGTATTCGTAAATATCCTCCGGTATATAAATCACCAGGTGAGCTTCCAATGAGAACATATCACATTTTACTGTGCAGAAGATAGTAACAAGAGGATTTCTTAGACGTGAAATGACCAACTGGTCGTTGGAAGTAAACTGAGAGATGAGGCTGAATGCTTAGTGTCTGTCTAGTGAGAACGCTTTTCAAACCACACCGCTCCGTGCAGCTGTTACCGTGTCTAAGCGGATCTAACAAGGTGTGCAGTGTCCGTCTGTAAGGATATCCCCTCGTGGATATGATCAGACGAGAACATGTTAAAAGAGGATCCATCCATCACACACACACACACACACACACACACACACACACACACACATCAAAGCCCTCTCGTGTAGTGACATAGCTCCAACGCTCCAATCTTTCTCCTACTTTTTGATCTCTCTCTCTTAAAAAACAAGTCGTGTTTGCCGACATCGCTGCTTTGGCTAAACATGGACACATCCATGGAATTCAGATTCACGCAGCATTAAATATTGAAGCATTTCGCTTTCTCCCTACTTCTAAAACAGTACGAACCGAGTACCACAGTCCAACACCTCCTTTATAGAAGTGCTGTCGTAAGCTAAAAGAAATACAATTACTCGGTGTGGGTCGTCTAGTCGACCCATGAAGGGAAGCGAGGATTCCGGTTTAAGAGGCTGTAAGGTGTGATTTAATGTGAGGTGATTTCAAAAGCTTCACAGACCTTTTGAATGCTAAAAAACTCCCGAATGAGTTAGCATAGTTAGCTTAGCATACGGAGAGGGGATGGTTAGGATTAGGCCTGTGACATCACTGCCGTTCATGTTGTTCATGATGACAACGACAATTATGATGAAGAGGGAAAAGAGGGGAGGAAGAAGAAAATAAAGCGAATCAATGGGGGGTTTGTTACATGCTTAATCGCGATTTAAAGCTACTCTTTAAGGTTAGCGTGACATGTTTCCTGGCGGAAGAACAGTTCGTTTTCTGCTTCTAAGCTGAAGGCAGTGGTCTGATTTCCTGGATAGCAAACTGAACAGAAACTTGGGCTTTTCACTTTGCAAGTATAATGATCATGTGGAAACTGGCAAATCAGTGTGAAGTCAAGGAAATTATGATCGCAATTCGAAAGGTGAAACTCTTCAGAAACGGTTCTCCACTTTGGACAATTCTTTTTTGCACAGTTGAGAATAACCTTGAAAAAATACTCCCTTGTATGAAAATCTTTCTTCCCTGACTATGTTGACATCACAGTTTGTAACTTGGCAACAGTGTTTTTCTCTATTTCCTGCCCTCATCACCATAGTGACTGGCTCATGCTGAATGGTAGGCGATTAGCCAGGCTAATCTTCTCTTTTGTACTCATTAAAGTCGTTAATTGGCCTGCTCGTTTTCCTTTATCGTTTAACACTAGAGGCACTGTTCAAGGTATAGTGCCAAAAAGGGACTTTCTGCTATTGCATTTCAACATTTGTTGTATTTCAACGTTTGTTGTCTAGCCCTTCAATCCCTTTTCAATCAGACAAAAAAAACGTTTCGACGATTGAAATATTTCATCTATGTTTCCAAAGCCTCACATTCCAGAAGTCGTTTTGACCAAACAGGAATGAGAACCATGTTAGATATTATATTTCTGATAAGGGATGTTACACAAGTTAGACCAGTCCACTATCATTCACAGAGATCAATTCTACTTCCTCTGTTACCCTGTAAAGTGCATATATTGGCTATGACCATATGAATGCAAACTCAAAGGCACAATTACATTGAGGACAGCACCTGTTTTCACCCATCAAATCACAGTTAGATTAGCCTTGCTCAGGAGTAAAGGATCTGGAGGAAAACAGGGGCCCATCTCTCTGTCTCTCTCTCGCTCTCTCTCGCTCTCTCTCGCTCTCTCTCTCGCTCTCTCTCTCGCTCTCTCTCTCGCTCTCTCTCTCGCTCTCTCTCGCTCTCTCTCGCTCTATCTCGCTCTCTCTCCTTTTACATCGTCAAGGTTACCTAAGCCTTTCAAGTCCAGAACGCTGCTTTCCACAATTTATGTGTCTCATCTCTGTGGATGTCACTCGATTCTTCAGATTTATGATCCTGGAAATACATACATATTTGCAGTGTGTTTCTGTGGAGTGTGTGTGTGTGGACATGAGTGTGTGGTTTCACAGTGTGTGTTCTTGCGTGTGTGGTTCCACAGTGCGTGTGTGTGTGCACATGCATGTGTGGCTCCACAGTATGTGTGTGCGTGTGTGTGGTTCCACAGTGCGTGTGTGTGGTTCCACAGTGTGTGTGTGCGCACATGCGTGTGTGATTCCACAGTGTGTGGGTGTGGTTCCACAGTGCGTGTGTGTGTGGTTCCACAGTGCGTGTGTGGTTCCACAGTTTGTGTGTGTGTGGTTCCACAGTGTGTGTGTGTGGTTCCACAGTTTGAGTGTGTGTGGTTCCACAGTGCGTGTGTGTGTGGTTCCACAGTGCGTGTGTGTGTGTGGTTCCACAGTGCGTGTGTGTGTGTGGTTCCACAGTGCGTGTGTGTGTGTACATGCGTGTGACTCGTAAATCAGGAACAAAGAATCTGGCCTCTGACCTTCAGAGAAGGAGACAGTCAGATGGTGTTCTGGCAGAGCTGAGCGTCTCTGTCTCCTCACAGGCTCATCAGAGAGGATTCTGGGAGGAGTATAAGGTGGAGGAGTCACCCTACAGAGAGGTGTGTTAGAGACATCAAGGTTTTGAACACACACAATCACGCATACAAACATTCACACACTCAGAAACTCAAGTGCATGGACGTCATGTTCGTTCTTCAGAACTCGTCGGTCCGTTACTTTAATAGCGCTGTTATATTTATTGCACCACTAGAGGGCGCTCTTAAACACATTACCAGTTTGTCAGCCTTGTAACACAGCGTGATCCTCTATGCCTGTAGTTCTTTCCCCTGATTCATCTGCTCTCCTGCCCTGCATGTTCTAGATGTTTCCCCGCTCTTGATTAAAATCAATGGGTCGTTATCAGGCTTTTGCAGAGCTTCATAACAACCTGTTCATTCGACTCAGATATGTCCAGTTTCTTTTAATATCAGGTAAGTCCACTTTCTGTGTTCAGTTGAAACTGGACAGTGAGGAGAGACGAGCAGCTGTTACTGGTCTGTACTGGATAGAGACTATCCTAGGTGATACCTGTACTGGATAGAGACTATCCTAGGTGATACCTGTACTGGATAGAGACTATCCTAGGTGATACCTGTACTAGATAAAGGCTCTTAGATGATACCTGTACTGGATAGAGACTATTCTAGGTGATACCCGTACTGGATAGAGGCTATTCTAGGTGATACCTGTACTGGATAGAGGCTATTCTAGGTGATACCTGTACTGGATAGAGGGTATCTTAGGTGATACCTGTACTAGATAGAGGCTATCCTAGGTGATACCTGTACTAGATAGAGGCTATCCTAGGTGATACCTGTACTGGATAGAGGGTATTCTAGGTGATACCTGTACTAGATAGAGGCTATCCTAGGTGATACCTGTACTGGATAGAGACTATCCTAGGTGATACCTGTACTGGATAGAGGCTATCCTAGGTGATACCTGTACTGGATAGAGACTATCCTAGGTGATACCTGTACTAGATAGAGGCTATCCTAGGTGATACCTGTACTAGATAGAGGCTATCCTAGGTGATACCTGTACTGGATAGAGGGTATCTTAGGTAATACCTGTACTGGCTGACATCCATCTATAAAACAATGGCCTCCTCCTGTCCTTAAGATGTCTTACTGTTTTCTGGAACCAGTTTGACTTCCCACAAACCCTCAGTGTTGGTCCCAGTGAGAGTGTCTGGTCGCAGCCACTGAAGCCCTCAGTGTTGGTCCCAGTGAGAGTGTCTGGAGGCAGCCACTGAAGCCCTCAGTGTTGGTCCCAGTGAGAGTGTCTGGTCGCAGCCACTGAAGCCCTCTGTGGAACCAGCTCCTGTGGAGGTCTGACCACTGTGAGAGGGTGAACAGTGTGTGTGTGTGTTCTCGCAGATGTGTTTTTCGTAGCTGTGTTTGTTCGAAAATGTGTGTGTTTTTTTAGCTGTGTGTGTGTGTTTGTGTGTGTGTGTGTTCTCTCAGATGTGTTTTTCGTATCTGTGTGTTTGTTCGAAAATGTGTGTGTTTTCTTAGCTGTGTGTGTGTGTGTGTGTGTGTGTCTTTGTGTGAGTGCCATTAGCATTCTGTCTGTCTTTGTGCAAATGAGACTCGAGGGAGATCTGTGAGTTTTTGAGCCTTTTAGCATTAATTAGACATCCTTGTTCTTCCAGTCCCTTCAGTTAGCCTGCCAGCCTAGTGTACTTAGTCATTAGCAGCACTAATAGCTTCACTGATTTCATCTTAAGACGAGGCCCAGGGGTCTGATTCCTGTGTTTGCACCTGAAGCGATCAGTCTCTGGACTGTGGGTCTTAGAGATGGAGGCACTGCACTCAACCTTCACTTAAGAATCAGAATCAGAATCAGAACCATTGTTTATTCGCCATGCAAGATATACAAGCACAGAATTTACTGTGGCAGGGAAGTGCAAACATAGAACATATATATATATATTTATATATATAAACAGCAAAGCAAGGTAAACAATAATCAATGTCCAAATGACTTCAGCACATATATATTGATACTCAAAAATATGTATTGATTCTCATGTTGAGAAAGACTGTTTTTCAGAAAGCTATTGTTGTTGAGGTTTGTTTTCTAACCTTTTTATATGTTTTTCCAGCCTTCAAATTTGCTAATGTTTACAACCTTTGGAGAGTTTTTAATAATCATTTTTAAACCTTTCCGGAAAAAACATAATTCCCATCTCTGTTGTTTGTTCATGAATATCTTTGGTGACTTCATTTTCCCACCTTCTTTCTCTCTCTTCTCTCTCTGCCTCTCTCTCTGTCTCTCTGTCTCTGTCTGTCTCTCTCTCTCCATCTTTCTCTCTCTTCTCTCTCTGCCTCTCTCTCTGCCTCTCTCTCCGTCTCTGTCTCTGTCTGTCTCTCTCTCTCTCTCTCTGTCTCTCTGCCTCTCTCTCTGTCTCTCTGTCTCTCTGTCTCTGTCTGTCTCTCTCTGTCTCTCTGCCTCTCTCTCTGTCTCTCTCTCTGTCTCTCTCTCTGTCTCTCTCTCTGTCTCTCTCTCTGTCTCTCTGTCTCTGTCTGTCTCTCTCCCTCTCCCTCTCTCTCTCTCTCTCTCTCTCTCTCTTCTCTCTCTTCTCTCTCTGCCTCTCTCTCTGTCTCTCTGTCTGTCTCTCTCTCTGCCTCTCTCTCTGTCTCTCTGTCTCTGTCTGTCTCTCTCTCTCCATCTTTGTCTCTCTCTCTCTCCATCTCTGTCTCTCTCTCTCTTCCTCTCTATCTCCCTCTCCCTCTCTCTCTCTCTCTCTCTCTCTGTCTCTCTGTCTCTGTCTGTCTCTCTCTCTCCATCTTTGTCTCTCTCTCTCTCCGTCTCTGTCTCTCTCTCTCTTCCTCTCTATCTCCCTCTCCCTCTCCCTCTCTCTCTCTCTCTCTCTCTCTCTCTCTCTCTCTCTCTCTCTCTCTCTCTCTCTCTCTGTCTCTCTCTCTCTCTCTCTCTGTCTTTCTTTCCTTCTGCAGTCCCGGAGCCAGAGCCACCTAGTCTTGAGACCAGCCTCTAAACAGCGGGTGAGTTCCTTTCATCTGACCTCTCTCTGTATATTACGTGGAAACACAGTCATTGCTGTCATCCTGTATTTCTGTATGAGTTTATACGAGGATAATGCATCTCCATACACCTCAAGTATACTTACAAAATATCAGTACTTAGATCCATCAACGTATTAAAGCTCTCGTTTAATACATTTAAATGAGATTCAAGCAGCCTCTTTTCAGCTAGCGATCCTCCAGGCAAGTTTGAAAAACAAACTCCACAGCAGAAGTGTGTCTTTCTCTGGCTTCCTCTGTCCTTCCCCAGGGTGCTGCAGGCGGTGATGTCGAGGTTTTTAATAAGGGGGGTGTCTCACTATGGTGGCAGAGGCCTGCAAAGTCTCTCTGTCTATCTAGAGGCATGCGTTTGATCCCTGTATACAGTATGCATGCACACACAGGCACAGACACACACACAGGCACAGACACACACACAGGCCACACACACAGACACACACACAGGCCACACACACACACACAGACACACACACAGGCACAGACACACACACAGGCCACACACACACACACACAGACACACACACAGGCACAGGCACACACACAGGCCACACACACACACACACACACACACACACATCTCTAGACATTTGTTTAATCCTCGAACACAGTATGAACACACACATGCACACACACCCACACACTCACTATATGGGCAGGCTGCAGTCTGAGAATTCACCCGAATGCCTGAACACATCTTTCATCCTTTTCTCTTCCTGATTCCCTTTATCCCTCTGACAGTATTTTCTACCCAGCGGTGACAATACGAGGGCCTGTACTTACATTTATCCTCAGCTAGGGTTCAATCCTCGCTCAGATTTTCATACTTTCCTTTTGAAGTGCGCGGAGCTTGTTGAAGAGCCATCCCCCTCGTTATTCATCCGTGGTTTATAAGGCTAACCTCTCAAATCCTAGAAGATCCTTCTGGTGGAAAGTCAGTTGTGTTCATCACAAGTGTAATGAGGAGAGATTTGGCTCTGTGTGTTTTTTGACCTTTAGAATGATTCCAACCTGAGTGAGATAGAGAGAGGGGGAGAAAGAGAGAGGGTTAGAGGGAGAGAAAGAGAGAGAGACAGAGAGAGGGAAAGAGAGAGCGATAGAGAGGGGGAGAGAAAGAGAGAGAGATAGAGAGAGGGAGATAAAGAGAGAGATATAGAGAGAGGGAGAGAAAGAGAGAGACAGAGAGAGGGAAAGAGAGAGACAGAAAGAGGGAAAGAAAGATAGAGAGATAGAGGGGGAGAGAAAGAGAGAGAGAGATAGAGAGGGGGAGAGAAAGAGAGAGGGGGGGGGAGAAAGAGAGAGATAGAGAGGGGGAGAGAGAGCGAGGGAGAGAAAGAGAGATAGAGAGACGGAGAGAAATAGAGAAAGCGTGGAAGAGAGAGAGAGGGAGAGATAGAGAAAGAGAGAAACAGAGAGAGAGAGAGAGAGAGAGAAAGAAAGAAAGAAACAAAGAGAGAGAGATAGAAAGAGATAGAGAGAGGGGGGCATTACAATAATTTGGGGGTTCTCCTTGCCTGTCAGATGTGACCAGAGGGGACAGGAGGAGTTTCAGTGGCAGCTGAGCAGCGTGAGGTCATCTACAGTTGCTCCGTGCTGAAGGCACCGCTTTGAGAAACACCACAAGAGCTGCCAGCTTCACACTGCTTCACTCATACTTGGACTTTTGTTCTGTTCTGTTCTGTTCTGTTCTGTTCTGTTCTGTTCTGTTACAAACGTTCAAAAAAAGAAACAAGCAGGATGAAACACTGCAGGAACTGTTCTAACGTTCTAGAACCATCTACAGCAGGAACTGTTCTTAAGAATTCGTTTTAACGTTCTAGAACCATCTACAGCAGGAACTGTTCTTAAGAATTCGTTTTAACGTTCTAGAACCATCTACAGTCTAGAAGGACAATTGTAGGCCCCTTGAATAACGACTTTTGTGAAACTATTGCGCTGTTTGATGAGTATTAGACATGTTCCCAAAGGCTCATGAAGTGGGTTCCTTTCCACTTACTGAATGAAGGTTAAAGGTAACCTTGTAGGTTAATCACTGTGGATCAAGAACTGTCAAAGGTCAAAGGGCAAAGGTCAACCAAAACATTTCAGTTGATTCTTTTGTAACAAGGCAGTGTACAGATACTATAATCAGGCTAAGGTTTTCCCTCAGTGTGACAACACCACACTTTACAGAAAGTCCAACCCATCGATGGAAACATTTATTTGACTGCTTGTGACCCATGGTCCCTGGGGTCAAAGGTTACCAATAGTAGTAAGTCTTAGGGTGAAATCCCCAAGGCAATCCTCTTATATCTGATATTACCGTGGACATAGACTACTGAAATCTAATAATGCTGCTGTTCTTTGGTCAGGGAAAATAAATCAAACTGTTATGTCAAATTATTCATGCTCACAGCGTAGTTGTATGAATCTATTTCCAAATTGTCAGAGATGGATAGTTGTGTCACAATGGTAGTCTATTTCCTTCTATTCTGCACAACAAGCAGAGGAGTTTGTGATTAATGCAGCCATAATCAATCAGACCGTTTTGGTTTGTCCTCGCAGTTCGGTTTTGCTTGTCATCGAGATTTAATTAGAGCAAATGAACATTGACAAACTTGAGACACATTGGTGCTTCATCCATGTTAAATCAAAGTTGGCCAGAGTTCAGCATTGTAAACCCTGAAGAGGAAAGACGGTCCTCTCCTGTAGAGGAGCGACTGCACTGAGAAGGACAAGCATGGACACAAAATGGCTGCCAAGAGACATGGCAGAGATACAGGGTGGATATATGTGTGTGTGTGTGTGTGTTGACATGGGGGTTGTCAGTGATTTCAGTGGTCATTTGAGGATGTGTCTGGTCCTGTGGGCACATGTGAGGATGTGTCTGGTCCTGTGTGTACATGTGAGGATGTGTCTCTTTCTGTGTGTACATGTGAGGGTGTGTCTGGTCCTGTGGGCACATGTGAGGATGTGTCTGGTCCTGTGGGCACATGTGAGGGTGTGTCTGGTCCTGTGTGTACATGTGAGGGTGTGTCTGGTCCTGTGGGCACATGTGAGGATGTGTCTGGTCCTGTGGGCACATGTGAGGATGTGTCTGGTCATGTGGGTACATGTGAGGATGTGTCTGGTCCTGTGGGCACATGTGAGGATGTGTCTGGTCCTGTGTGTACATGTGAGGATGTGTCTCTTTCTGTGTGTACATGTGAGGATGTGTCTCTTTCTGTGTGTACATGTGGGTCAAAGTGAATATGATATATATTCCTTGGTGATGGAGATGAGTGAGGTCTTCCAACTCTGGCTTAGATCTCAACCAGAAACGACCGTTTGACAAGACCAACTGTCTTAACGCACAAGGAATCCTCTTACGCGATGAAAACAGGGATTTGATCGATGAAATCCCGGAGATTGCCAAGCGTTTGTATTATCTAGACAGAGGATGAAAAGATCAAGTCATACGCTACGTTGCCTGTTGCCAGCGTGTTTTGTCCTGATTCAGTTGGTGATTAACCCTTTTTTTGGGTTTTCTGCGCGTGGATCATTGCATGTTAGAACTACAGCCGTCTGTGCTACCGGTCTGCTTGCGGTTGGTCGGTATTTTTTTTCTGTGAGCGAGGCCTGTCTCGAGGTCTTCGTCTGCTGGCGGAGGTAGTTGTCGGACAATAAAGGGGATTTGAAGTCAGGACTTCAGTTGGCAGGTATGGTTTTAGCTGCCTGAACAGAATGACAAGACAGGAATATACTGTGAGCTGTGTTGTAGTAGTAAGAGTCACATGTCCAACGTACGTTCAATATCGCTGTCAAACGTCCTGTTCGTGTTTTATTTTAATGTAACTGAAGATCATGTGAACTTAGATGTTTCTTATTGTAAAGTTCTACAATTCCCTAAGCAGCAGACAAACATCTTTGTGCTGCATAAATTAGTCAGGAAAACAGAGATTAAAAACTTTTAATAGACTCTAATAACTACCTCAGTGTTTGATACGGTAAACAAACTGTGGAATAACACATCCTGTTCCAAACTGTCTATTTCATGTAAAAAAGATGTGGTTGTTGTTGATCAGCTCATTGCTATTCCACTCCACACTAAAACAGAGTTCATCATGTGCTTGGTTAGGTGTGTCTGGTTTATCTTAATCCGGGTGGTTATCCGCACGAGAGGACTATTTGATGCGGTGGAGTATTGGCTGATGTTCGCCTGCTTTGTTTTGAATGACTACGCCTTCGGTCTCGCACAGGGAGAGCACTTTTTTCAGCTCTGTCGGCACTTTCTGTGCTTTAAACCGCAGGCTTTAATGATCTTGGCATTTTCATCTCTCCATTAAATACAGATGACAAGTGCTGCTCTGGGTTCAGGCACCTGTTCTGCTGTAATTAATTTGGCTTGTTTACGAGCGCCATTACTTCTGTGTTGGATTGGTCAGTTAAAAATTCCAGGTCGTTACACCGTTCAGGGCCTAGGCTTGCAGAGTGCTTCAGCTGATGTCTGAGAGACTGGAGGTAGTCTGCAGGTAGTCTACATCTACTGCTGTCTGACAGACTGGAGGTAGTCTTCATCTACTGCTGTCTGACAGACTGGAGGTAGTCTTCATCTACTGCTGTCTGACAGACTGCAGGTGGTCTACATCTACTGCTGTCTGACAGACTGGAGGTAGTCTTCATCTACTGCTGTCTGACAGACTGCAGGTGGTCAACATCTACTGCTGTCTGACAGACTGCAGGTAGTCTTCATCTACTGCTGTCTGAGAGACTGGAGGTAGTCTTCATCTACTGCTGTCTGACAGACTGCAGGTAGTCTATTTCTACTGCTGTCTGACAGACTGCAGGTAGTCTTCATCTACTGCTGTCTGAGAGACTGGAGGTAGTCTACATCTACTGCTGTCTGACAGACTGGAGGTAGTCTATTTCTACTGCTGTCTGAGAGACTGTAGGTAGTCTGCAGGTAGTCTACATCTACTGCTGTCTGAGAGACTGCAGGTGGTCTACATCTACTGCTGTCTGACAGACTGGAGGTAGTCTTCATCTACTGCTGTCTGAGAGACTGCAGGTAGTCTACAGGCAAGGTTTCCCTCCTAGTCTCTTTTAATCACTGATAATTTACCGAACAGCCAGATGCAATCATTCTTAAACATAGGTGGTTATAAATGGTTATGATTTTTATGTTAATGTCTTTCTCCCTATTTCAGCCCACCATCTTTGGAGGCCTGGCAGACAAGTCATTGAGTGGCATCAGAGTAGTAAGTGATGCTATCTTAAGTTTCCTTATCTTTGGGTTTGAAGAAACACTGTATGTATGAGGTGGAACCTCATCAGATATACTGAATATTCACAGCTGTCTTCCAGTCGGTGTATTTGACAAATAACCTCTTGACAAGCCTAGGATATAAATCAACTAGAGTAGTTGTTCACCTGTCTTGTTCAATAAAAGCTTAATAGATATCGGCTAGGTAATGATTACTGTTGACATCTTTGATCGTCATGTGGTACGCACTCAACATCCAGCCAATCGTGTCGTCGTGTGAATCTGACAGATGGTTCGTATGTGTGGGTGACACCTTTTTGATTCAACCAAACGGCTGTTGCAGCTTCTCCGCTTCTCTGCATCTCTGTTGTGGTGAGAAACAGAAAACAAATGCAAATGACGACAACAAGTGCCACACAAAAAAGCCAATTAACAGGAGACAAAGGAAATAATGTGTGTAACGTTAAGCTTGGTTAGCGTGTAACGCTAACGCACAGTAGAGATAGTGAGTAGTGAGCTTGCCAACTGGCACAAGGCTTATTTAATCACTTAGCCTTAAGGTCCTAAATGAAGCTGGCATTGATTTGTAGACTAGGCAATTCTTTCATTGATTAGAAAACAATAAAAGGCTTTTTGCTCTTTATGTTCCATCTCCCAGAAGCCCGCTGGGCAAGTGGCCAATCAAGCAGGTTTCTCTTTGGCTTGAGGTAGCTGCTGGTTTTAAAGGGCTGTCTGTTACCTCAGCTGGTGGCTAGGTTGAAAACTGCTGAAATGTCTCATGAATTGGTATAAAGTTTTACAAGGAGAATGTTAGCTGTGGTTTGAAAGTTTTCCTCTCTTCGAAGTACCTCTTCTTGTAGAAGAGACCTCAGGACAGGTTAGTCTGAATAAGAACCTTCATTTGAAGAGCCAGTAGTTCTGCTCAGGTATGCATCTTGACTTGACACAGAGGCAGCTTGTTAGCCTAGCAACCTCTGTCTCCTCAAGTGAAATGTGGTCCAGAATGGGGTTTTGTTTTTCAGAAAGCTGAAGTCACAGGTGGAACAGGGATGATGGGACAGCCTGGGATTATGCTAACGTACGCTCGTCCAACAATGGCGCTCTCCTTGGGACAACTTGCCAAATGGGCGCTATGATATCATGGCAGACAAGGTTTAGCACCAATGAGCTGGGCTTTGAGAGATTAACCCAGTCACAAAGAACCTCCAAATCCTAATTGATTTTCTTGAGTTGTTCCCTGAAGACATTGTTCTCGTCATCGTACAGTGAGTTTATCCGACAAACACCTGTGTCTTGTCGCACGCACACGTCAATGAACTTGCAGGGTAGGATCATTTGAAGTGAAGCTCCGTTTTTTAATCCTATAAACACGTTTTACATATTCTCATCTGGATTATTTGGACATGGGGTGTTAATGCATTTGCAATTATAGCAGCCTAGACAAAGGCGGTCCTGGGTCTTTGTCCTGGGTCTTGGTTTAGCCTCGTCTTGTTCACGTGCTCTGCTGAATGTTGAACAGCTACATAACCCGCACTGCAGGGAACTACACTCCCCTGTCTTACGAATGTTACATGCGTTTTAGATGCTAAATATCTTCCAAAGCAGCCCACGTCTAAGTATTTTCTTTGAGCCTGTACGGAGTGTCTCTCAGTGTGATTGCTGTGTCCTCCACTAAAGTTCACATCAGATAATTGCTGCAGTCATTTGTCACTGGCTGTGTGTCTCTTTTGATTCTTAATTGACTAGGAGCCTTTGTGCTTTTAACAGACAGTAATATCACCCGGGCAACCAGAGATGGTGGTCTGCAGATGAGAGAGGGGGGGGGGGGGTGGGGGGGAGGGGGGGGGGGGGTGGGAGGGTTGGGGGGCAGGGGTGGGGCGGGGGGGGGGGGAGATTCTAATGATAGTTTAGTCTTAGGAGAGAAATCCAAGATCTTTCCACGTCAAGCCAATTATTTTCATTTAAAAAAATGACTTAATTTTTCCTTAGCTGATCTTGGTGGTGCTCTGAACTGCCACATCCCAGTACGACCGTCTGGTACAGTCGTTTTAGGAAATATGTTTGAAAATACAGACATTTGGCATCAGCCATGTGTTCTTGCAGCGGATTATGAAAGCAGTGTGCGTGTTTTGTGTAGCACTAGTGTTGGCGTGCTCAGCTTGTGTCTGAATTCCACTTAACATATTTGGCCCGTCAGACGACCTAACATTCACATCCAAGCCTTATTGCTTCAGAAATAAACAACTCGGACTACCGTTTATCTTGAAATCAAAGGAATGCTGAGAATGGAATTGGTAGCATTTAGCACTTGGTTTGGTTATGCAAACTCTGCTGACCGTGTGTGAAGGCTCTTACGCAAGTTATTTCTTGAAGGAACTGGACACCCAGGGATGACCTCTGACTGTTCCAGCTTGGTGTCATCTTCCTAGTCCCTCCACCCCTCCCTCCCTCATTCCCCTCGCACTCTCTCGCGCTCCCCCTCGGCATCCCTCTCACTCCACTTCCTCCACCACTCTCCATCCTCTATCCTCCACTCCTCTACCTCTCCCTACCCTTCCCCCTCCGTCCCTCTCCCTCCATCCTCCTCCCTCTCCACTCCTCCTCCCCTCTCACCCTTTCCCTCTCTCCCTCTCTTCTTTTTCTTCTTCTCTTTCTTTCCCTCCTCTCCTCTCCACACTTCTCTCGCGCTCCACCCTCCCTGCACTCTCTCCCGTCCACCGGCCTCCCTCCCCCTCCACTCCTCGGCCCTGCTCAGCCATAAACCAGGGCAGTGAGGAGGGGGGAGCTTTGACCCCGTT
>BROE01000025.1:8535704-8543204 GCA_036571765.1 Plecoglossus altivelis
CCACCCCTCCCCCCCCAAGAAAAAAGAGGGGGCGATTGTTTTTTTTTTTTTTTTTTAAGGGATTGCTTTAAAATTATCCTTTTCAAAGCAGCCACGTCTAAAGGGTATTTTTCTTTGGGAAGCCTGTTACGGAGGTGTCCCCTCTCAGTGTGAATTTTGCTGGTGGTCCCTCCCACTAAGTTCACATTCAGATTAATTGCTTGCACGTCCATTTGGTCCACTGGCTGTGTCGTCTCTTTTTGAAATTTCCTTAAAAATTGAACCTTAGGAAAGCCTTTGGTGGGCTTTTTTAACAAGACCAGTAATACTCACCCGGGCAACCAGAGATTGGGGGCTGCGAGAGGAGGGGGGGGGGGGGGGGGAGATTCTAATGATAGTTTAGTCTTAGGAGAGAAATCCAAGATCTTTCCACGTCAAGCCAATTATTTTCATTTAAAAAAATGACTTAATTTTTCCTTAGCTGATCTTGGTGGTGCTCTGAACTGCCACATCCCAGTACGACCGTCTGGTACAGTCGTTTTAGGAAATATGTTTGAAAATACAGACATTTGGCATCAGCCATGTGTTCTTGCAGCGGATTATGAAAGCAGTGTGCGTGTTTTGTGTAGCACTAGTGTTGGCGTGCTCAGCTTGTGTCTGAATTCCACTTAACATATTTGGCCCGTCAGACGACCTAACATTCACATCCAAGCCTTATTGCTTCAGAAATAAACAACTCGGACTACCGTTTATCTTGAAATCAAAGGAATGCTGAGAATGGAATTGGTAGCATTTAGCACTTGGTTTGGTTATGCAAACTCTGCTGACCGTGTGTGAAGGCTCTTACGCAAGTTATTTCTTGAAGGAACTGGACACCCAGGGATGACCTCTGCAGAGATTCAGCTTAGAGAGAGATAATCATATATCCTAGTCTCAACCTCTCCATCCCTTTCCTCCCTCTATGTCCTCTCCTCATCCCTCATACTCCCTCCCACTCTCCCACTCTCCCTCTAATCCGCTCCTCTCTCTCTCTCCTTTCCCTCGCTCTCATCAGACACTCCATCGCGCTTGCCTCTCCACTCCTCTCGTCCAGCACTCTCCCTCTCTCTAACCTCCTCCCTACACCTCACTGCTCTCCATCTCCATCCTATAGACCTCCACCTGCAATCCCTTATACCCTCATCAGCCTCCACTCCTCGGCCCTGCTCAGCCATAAACCAGGGCAGTGAGGAGGGGGGAGCTTTGACCCCGTTTTGCTTTGTTTTGACTATATCTAAGTGGTCTGTTTGTGTTGGCCTAACTCATGAAGCCTCTGGATGACAAATGATGCAGAGAGCAAGCAGACCAGCCAACCACAGTGCTTCCTGACACGCAGGACTAAACCAAAACTGAACAGTACTTTCAGACATGCAGGACTAAACCAAAACTGAACAGTACTTTCAGACATGCAGGACTAAACCAAAACTGAACAGTACTTTCAGACATGCAGGACTAAACCAAAACTGAACAGTACTTTCAGACATGCAGGACTAAACCAAAACTGAACAGTACTTTCAGACATGCAGGACTAAACCAAAACTGAACAGTGTTTCCTGACATGCAGGACTAAACCAAAACTGAACAGTGCTTTCAGACAGATACATGAAGGACTAAACCAAAACTGAACAGTGCTTTCAGACAGATACATGAAGGACTAAACCAAAACTGAACAGTGCTTTCAGACAGATACATGAAGGACTAAACCAAAACTGAACAGTGTTTCCTGACATGCAGGACTAACATGAAACAGTGCTGTCCGTGAACGCAGGACTAAACTAAAACTGAACAGTGCTTCAGACAGATATCATGAGAAACCAAAACTCGAACAAGCTAGTTTACAGCAGTTGACATGCAGGATGAAACAAACTGAACAGTGCTTCCCTGACCAGGATAAACAAAACTGAACAGTGCTTCAGACACGCAGGATAAACAAAACGACAGTACTTTCAGATCGATACATGCAGGACTGAAACCAAAACTGAAACAGTGTTTTCCTGAGTGCAGGACTAGAACAAAACTGAACAGTGCCTTCCTGACACTACAGGACTAAAACAAAACTGAACAGTGCTTTCAGACAGATACATGCAGGACTAAACCAAAACTGAACAGTACTTTCAGACAGATACATGCAGGACTAAACCAAAACTGAACAGTGCTTTCAGACACGCAGGACTAAACCAAAACTGAACAGTACTTTCAGACAGATACATGCAGGACTAAACCAAAACTGAACAGTGCTTCCTGACACGCAGGACTAAACCAAAACTGAACAGTGTTTCCTGACATGCAGGACTAAACCAAAACTGAACAGTGTTTCCTGACACGCAGGACTAAACCAAAACTGAACAGTACTTTCAGACAGATACATGCAGGACTAAACCAAAACTGAACAGTGCTTTCAGACAGATACACGCAGGACTAAACCAAAACTGAACAGTACTTTCAGACAGATACATGCAGGACTAAACCAAAACTGAACAGTACTTTCAGACATGCAGGACTAAACCAAAACTGAACAGTGCTTTCAGACAGATACATGCAGGGGACTAAACAAACTGAAAGTGCTTCCTGACAGCGGCAGGACTAAACCAAAACTGAACAGTGCTTTCAGACAGATACATGCAGGACTAAACCAAAACTGAACAGTGCTTTCAGACATGCAGGACTAAACCAAAACTGAACAGTGCTTTCAGACAGATACATGCAGGACTAAACCAAAACTGAACAGTGTTTCCTGACATGCAGGACTAAACCAAAACTGAACAGTGCTTCCTGACACGCAGGACTAAACCAAAACTGAACAGTGCTTTCAGACACGCAGGACTAAACCAAAACTGAACAGTGCTTTCAGACAGATACATGCAGGACTAAACCAAAACTGAACAGTACTTTCAGACAGATACATGCAGGACTAAACCAAAACTGAACAGTGCTTCCTGACACGCAGGACTAAACCAAAACTGAACAGTGCTTTCAGACAGATACATGCAGGACTAAACCAAAACTGAACAGTACTTTCAGACAGATACATGAAGGACTAAACCAAAACTGAACAGTGCTTTCAGACAGATACATGCAGGACTAAACCAAAACTGAACAGTGCTTTCAGACACGCAGGACTAAACCAAAACTGAACAGTGCTTCCTGACACGCAGGACTAAACCAAAACTGAACAGTGCTTCCTGACACGCAGGACTAAACCAAAACTGAACAGTGCTTTCAGACAGATACATGAAGGACTAAACCAAAACTGAACAGTGCTTTCAGACAGATACATGAAGGACTAAACCAAAACTGAACAGTGCTTTCAGACAGATAAACGCAGGACTAAACCAAAACTGAACAGTGCTTTCAGACAGATACATGCAGGACTAAACCAAAACTGAACAGTGCTTTCAGACAGATACATGCAGGACTAAACCAAAACTGAACAGTGCTTTCAGACACGCAGGACTAAACCAAAACTGAACAGTACTTTCAGACAGATACATGCAGGACTAAACCAAAACTGAACAGTGCTTTCAGACACGCAGGACTAAACCAAAACTGAACAGTGTTTCCTGACATGCAGGACTAAACCAAAACTGAACAGTGTTTCCTGACACGCAGGACTAAACCAAAACTGAACAGTACTTTCAGACAGATACATGCAGGACTAAACCAAAACTGAACAGTGCTTTCAGACAGATACACGCAGGACTAAACCAAAACTGAACAGTACTTTCAGACAGATACATGCAGGACTAAACCAAAACTGAACAGTACTTTCAGACATGCAGGACTAAACCAAAACTGAACAGTGCTTTCAGACACGCAGGACTAAACCAAAACTGAACAGTACTTTCAGACAGATACATGCAGGACTAAACCAAAACTGAACAGTACTTTCAGACAGATACATGCAGGACTAAACCAAAACTGAACAGTACTTTCAGACAGATACATGCAGGACTAAACCAAAACTGAACAGTGCTTTCAGACACGCAGGACTAAACCAAAACTGAACAGTACTTTCAGACAGATACATGCAGGACTAAACCAAAACTGAACAGTACTTTCAGACAGATACATGCAGGACTAAACCAAAACTGAACAGTGCTTTCAGACAGATACATGCAGGACTAAACCAAAACTGAACAGTGCTTTCAGACACGCAGGACTAAACCAAAACTGAACAGTACTTTCAGACAGATAAACACAGGACTAAACCAAAACTGAACAGTGCTTTCAGACAGATACATGCAGGACTAAACCAAAACTGAACAGTGCTTTCAGACACGCAGGACTAAACCAAAACTGAACAGTGCTTCCTGACACACAGGACTAAACCAAAACTGAACAGTGCTTTCAGACACGCAGGACTAAACCAAAACTGAACCGTGCTTCCTGACACGCAGGACTAAACCAAAACTGAACAGTGCTTCCTGACACGCAGGACTAAACCAAAACTGAACAGTGCTTCCTGACATGCAGGACTAAACCAAAACTGAACAGTACTTTCAGACAGATAAACGCAGGACTAAACCAAAACTGAACAGTGCTTTCAGACAGATACATGCAGGACTAAACCAAAACTGAACAGTGCTTTCAGACAGATACATGCAGGACTAAACCAAAACTGAACAGTGCTTTCAGACAGATACATGCAGGACTAAACCAAAACTGAACAGTGCTTTCAGACACGCAGGACTAAACCAAAACTGAACAGTACTTTCAGACAGATAAACGCAGGACTAAACCAAAACTGAACAGTGCTTTCAGACAGATACATGCAGGACTAAACCAAAACTGAACAGTGCTTTCAGACAGATACATGCAGGACTAAACCAAAACTGAACAGTGCTTTCAGACAGATACATGCAGGACTAAACCAAAACTGAACAGTGCTTTCAGACACGCAGGACTAAACCAAAACTGAACAGTGCTTTCAGACAGATAAACGCAGGACTAAACCAAAACTGAATTAGAGTTCATTTTAGTTTCCATTCATGGAGTTACGGGAATTGAGTTGGATGTTCGTAGCAGGCAACCCGTCCTTATGAGAGAATACATATATACCTCCCTGGTTTACATGCCTGGCATTTGTATCATGTCAGTTTGCAGTTTGTTATGGCGATGTGCATCTATAACATTTGATGACCATTATATGAGGCAGCTCATGGCCAGACCTTGGTGATTGAAGAAGAGAAACCTAATGGACCTAAACTGAAAAGACAAAAGACCTATAAAGAGAAAATCCTTAGAAATCCTCCAAATAAGGTTATCAGATTACTTTTTATTACTTGTTGTTTTATTTCTGATGATCTTTTCAGGAGATCTGATTGAATAAGGACTCTAACATTGCCTGTTGTGTGTGGCTGATTGGTCCATTTCAAACCTCAATCGGCAACTAAAACAAAAGTAGGACATATTTTCAAATCAGTTTGGATTCATTCCAGTTTCCTGTCCAGGCTGACGTGTAAAACAAACATGGAGTCTGTGTTTGGTAATCTGACCTCAGACACAGCTATGTTAGACCATCCGTCTTTCTGGGGCAACTGTTGAGTGGTTATACAACCAGAGAGTTCTCTCCTTCCAGCTGGGAGCCCAGCCAGAGGCAGTCAGTCTGGGCCGCTGGAGCAGAGCTGAGGCCCTGGTTACTGGTGTAGGAGTCTGGGGCAGAACTGAGGCCCTGCTTACTGGTGTAGCAGTCTGGGGCAGAGCTGAGGCCCTGCTTACTGGTGTAGGAGTCTGGTGCAGAGCTGGGGCAGATTTGAGGCCCTGGTTACTGGTGTGGGAGTCTGGGGCAGAACTGAGGCCCTGGTTACTGGTGTGGGAGTCTGGGGCAGAGCTGAGGCCCTGGTTACTGGTGTGGGAGTCTGGGGCAGAACTGAGGCCCTGGTTACTGGTGTAGCAGTCTGGGGCAGAACTGAGGCCCTGTGTGTGTACAGGTGTGTGTCTGTGTGTGTGCACAGGTGTGTGTGTACAGGTGTGTGTCTGTGTGCGTGTACAGGTGTGTGTCTGTGTGTGTGTACAGGTGTGTGTGTGTGTGTGTGTCTGTGTGTGCGTGAGGTGGGATGTTGAATGACGGAGGATTCGTCCTTGTCTTGTTCATATTTGTATTAAAAAGCAGGTTAGAAATCAGTTGTAAGTCAGTGGTTTCTGAATGATTTCTGTACCTATTCAACCAAGGAACATTTCTGATCCAGTTTTTTTTAACCTTGAGCTGTATAGACCCACTGATGTCAGAGCCAGATAGTATTCTTCTCTCTATGCTCTCCAATGAATGAATGTATATCAGTGTTAAACTTAGTGGGTTTGGATGAAAAGATTCAACTTTGGTGCATTTGTTGGGTTGTGAATGCATTTCGTAAATAACTTGACAAGTTTCATCGTGATATTGTACCTGGTTAGACATGGTCAGTGTCAAACTGATGGCGAAGTACGCAACGCTCTCGCGTGACGCCATCGAGAGATATCGAACACCGGAGCGTTGGCGTGAAGACGGAGGAGGCAGGAGCGGAGGGGGCTTAGAGACTGGTGCAGGAAGAGAAAACACGGGGAAAAAGTCTGAAATCTGTTACTTTGTTCAAACTCTTAAATGAGTCTGTCAGACTTTTCCGTTAATGAGGTCACGTTAAATAGATTTCCAATTAATAATAATACAATAACCAATCAAAATCTGCCATTGCCAAGTCGCTCGCTTTTCAGCAAACATGACCTCAAACTCATCTGCATAGAGAATTATGGATATGTCATTAATTTCTGCCATCGCGAATGTTCGTCTGCCTCTCTCGCCCCTCTCTCCTGCTGTATTGACAGAGCATCTCTAGTTAAGGAGGTTTCTGCTTCGACAGACGGATCATTCCTCACGTTCGAATCCTCGACGGGGTTTTGGTGCGTCCGCTTCATTCCTGTCACGTTGACCCTTGTGCTGGATCGCTAAGTGGATCCAAGTATCTTTTTGGCCATGTTTGTTTATTTACTTATGCTATTTCTCCTTGAGGACCACGTAATCCTGAGGAAGTGAAATAGGTTTTTAGTGACTTACAGCACTTTCAGAGGAGAGAGAGAGAGAACAGTTTAAGGTTATTTAACCCAACAGAGGCTGTCCTATTAAAGCAAGACTCACGTATAGATCTACTCTATATCTTTGGTGTAGGTGGGGGTTTAGAGACGATTTGGATAAAGTACTCCAGCTAGAATTGTATTATTTTGGATTTATTTTCGTCCTTATGTGAATGTGTTCTCAAACTACTTCCAGCAGTATTCAACATCACACGTTAGAAATCGAATGCAAGAACACATCGTAGTTAACCAATTAAAATCTGCCGTTTTAAAACGACGCGTAAACAAGATGTGGTTTGTGTGAGTTGAGAGGCTCCTTTGGACTGTCGTCCTGTTGAGGAATCCGATTGGCAAATCGATGGAGTTAGCGAAATGACCTTACGCAGTGAACCAGAAGCTTTCAGCGAAGTCATTAGACGTGATGTGGTGTGAAGC
>BROE01000025.1:8548204-8624511 GCA_036571765.1 Plecoglossus altivelis
CATGGCACGCACACTTATCCCCGATAAGCAAACCACTGAAGCGTTAAGTCTCCGCCTGAACTTCCGTCTCATGTCGTAGACCCCCAACTGTGTGACTGCAGCTGCTGAAGGAAAGACAACGCTCATCTTGGGGGATTTTAAATATGCAAAACCAATTACAGGCAGCACTGGTTTGGGCAAACATACGTAAGGAAAGCCTTTTCTGGGCTGTGAGTGGAGGACGGCATCTGGGCAGCAGGGGAACGTTCTCTCCCATCCCAGTGCACGCTAGCCAGCCACCAGCGCTCCTCACACAGCCGTGCTTCTGTGAAGAGATATTTTGGGTTTTTGGAGTCAACCGAAAGACAGAATTTTCCCATCCTGGTTTCATAACCTCATTCTGTCCATCTCTGCAGCCAGAGTTACTCGTTTGACTTTTCCTGATCATTTGGAAATGATTTTCATCCTCTGCAAACACAGCAGGGAACCCTGGGATGTCACCCCAGCAGTTGTTTAATTTGACGATCTTCTCAATCGTGTGCTTTGAAAAGCCTCAGTAACCAACTGAGTGATATGAGCATGACGTCAGCGATCAGCTCTGCTCTCTCTCAGGAAACAGGCGTCTTTCATGTGTTCTGTGCTTATCGAAGGACACTTCTTAACTTGAAGATTTGACTCGCCAGACTCGTGAAACAAAAGAGCGTCGGGAAGAGACTGAGACCGGATCACGTTAAACTTCCCCTTTTGACCTCTGCGATTATTTCCGAGGGAAAAGATTTAGCGGAATGCAAACACCATACAGATGTCTCTTACGGAAACCCCCAAAAAAATGACAATATCCGCAGCATTCGTATTAAGTTTACCACCATAATATCCTCCCATCTCACACTGCCATCACCCTGTGGGTCATGGGTTCAGATCTACATGGTGGTATGTGGAACGTTTCCTTAAGGAATACGATTACACAAGCATCTCCACTTCATAGTAGAGACTTTGTAGAAATGGTGAGTTTCCACTAAACAATTTCCTGATAGGATCCCTCCCCCCTCCCTCCCCCCTTCCTCCCGCCTTCCTCCCACTCTCTTCGTCCCTCCCTCCCTTCGTCCCCCCACTCCTCCCTCCCTGTCGGCACTCTCGTCCCACTCCTTCCCTCCCTTCCTCCTCCTTCCTCCCCTCCTTCCCTCCCCGCTCCGCACGTCCCTCCCACTCTCTCCCGCACTCTCTTCCCTCCCCCCCTCCTTCTCTCTCTTTCTTTTTTTCTTTCCTTCTTTCTCCCTCCTTCTCTCTTTTTCCTCCTTCCCTCCCCTCCTTTCCCTCCCCCCTCCCCACTCGCCCCCACTCTCTCCCCACTCCTTCCCTCCCCCTCGCTTCCCTCCCCTCCCCACTCCTCCCGCCTGCTTCCCGCACTCCTTCCCTCCCCCTCCTTCCTCCCCCCTCCCCTCCCCACTCCTCCCCTCCCTCCCCACTCCCCCCACCTCACTTCGGCCCCCCCTCCTTCCCTCCCCCTCCCCACTCCCCTCCCCCCCCACTCCCCCCTTCCTCCGCCTGCCTCCCTCCCCCTCGCTTCCGCTCCCCCTCCTACTCCCTCCCCCCTCCTTCCCTCCCCCGCTCCCACCGCCCTTCCTCCCCGCTCCTTTGCCCTCCCCCTCCCCATCCCTCCGCCACTCTCTCCCTTCCCTTCCATCCCCCTCCTTCCCCTCCCCCTCCCTCCCCACTCCCTCGCCCACCTCCCCCGCCACTCTTCCTCCCTCCTTCCCTGCCCCCTCCCCACTCCCCTCCCGCCCTCCCTCCGCCCTTCTCCCCCCTCCTTCCCTCCGCCCCTCCTTCCCTCCCCCTCCCCACTCCGTCCCCCTCCTTCCTCCCCTCCCCCCTCCTCCCTCACCCAGTCCTGAGAGAGAGAGAGAGGTTGGTGGAAGGAGAGAGAGAGAGAGAGAGAGGTTGGTGGTCTATGAACTAAGTTCCCGGAGCAGTATTGTGTGAGCACGTCTCCTCCAATCAACAGCTCTGCTGTACTGAGACAGTCCAAACCCCCTGTTACCTCTGCTGAGGCACTTGGCTGAGCAGGTGTGGGCGAGGGTGCTCTCTCTCTCTCTCTCTCTCTCTCTCTCTCTCTCTCTCTCACACACACACACACAGGAACCAGCAACACCCTGCTAGGCTGGCGAGAAGGGACAGGCACACACACACATACACACAGGCCACACACACACAGGCCACACACGCAAGCCACAAACACACACAAGCCACACACACACACAGGCCACAAACACGCACAGGCCACACACACAAGCCACACACAAACACACACACGGGCCACACACACAAACACTCACACAGGCCACACACACATGGGCCACACACACACTCTCCTACGTCCACACTCTCCCAGCAGACCAGTCTATGCTGAGAGGCGTGGAGGCGTGTCACAAACAGCTCTGTGAGGCTGCGAAGGAGCAGGACATGGTGTGCTGATCACAGTCAAAAGACCACCTTCTCTAAATGCTCCTTACAGTTTAAAGGCTGTTGAAGGGACATGATTGGGAGCCAGCAGAATGTATCAGCGAGAGTCTGTGATGCTTGAAAACAGAATGGCCCAGGCGTCTTCTGTGAGGTCACTGTGGGGTCACATGAAACCTATGGAGCAGAGAGACTCTAGAGAGACGGTCTCATCCCCTCCTTATTCTTGTCCCTCTGGCGTTCCCATCCCCCTCTCCCCTTTCTCCTCCTTCCTGCTCTCCCCAACCCCTCCCCCATCCACCTCTCCCCTCTATATTTGTTGTCACAAGGTTTGGACGTCACTCTGTCCTGTGTTGCAGGGGGGGAGAAGGGGGTGGAGGGGTGGAGGGGTGGAGGGAGGTCTTGTTAAGAAGCTGGTGTGGGTGTTGTCCACGCATTGCTTCCTTGACTTCCTCCAGCCCTCCCCCTCCTCCTCTCCACACGCACACACACACACACACATACACACACACACACACACACACACACACACACACACACACACACGCACACACACACACACACAGCTTCTAGCCCAGACTGATCACACGTGATCCTAGATACATCAGCTCTCTTGTTGTTTTCCTGTGTTTTGTTCCTGGGTTGTAGTTTAATGGTGTTTTTCTTTAGAAACACACTGTGGGCTCATTGTTCGTTGGGCACCTGCAGTCGATCACATTGACGGGCTTAGATGTGCACAGCCACGTCAGCAGAGGTAAACACACAGCGTCTGGGTGGAAGGAATCGTCAGACTCGTGTTTGGAAGGGTCAGGCAGGATTCACAAACACAACAGATTAGCTGAAAAACACGACAGATCACAACATTTAATGAATCGTAATATCGATGGCAAAAAAAAACGTATTCTCTGTACTTGTCTATGTGACTCGTCCCTCTCTCCTCTGTGAGTCTGTCGTTTTTTCCTTCAATAAACAATGAGAGTCAGTGTCTAGTCTGTACAGTCACAGACAGACCTTATTAACTTAGCTGAATGCTGCTCCGTGTGTGTGTGTGTGTGTGTGTGTGTGTGTGTGTGTGTGTGTGTGTGTGTGTGGTCAACGTGATTAAGAGCAAGCTTGTTTACAGGCTAAAAGAACCGTATACAAGTGTTTGCTCTTTTGATACAAACCCCTACACACACACACACACACAAACAAACACACACACACACACTCACTCTCAAGGCAAACTTACACACACATTCATCATTAAAAGCACCAGTCACAAGGCTTGTGTCCTGTTTTTTTGCTCTCAAGGAACATGGTGTTAGTATCCCAGCATGCAACCTGCTCCTGGCTGTTCTAGACAGACACCTGCTAGTATCTTCTGATGTTCTGTTTCAGTTACTGATCCACTCATTCTACATTCACATCAGAAGACAGTGCATCTTTATGATGCAGACAAAGACTAGTTATTGTGTCATAAAGGTGCATCTCGGAAAGATTTTCAACAGGTTTCTTTGTTTTGAAGATGTCATAAAGGTTTTTCCTCTTTCTTGTATCCGCGAGTGTTCTGAATTCCAAGGGACAGCTGAGTTTACTGAGGAAATGTTGGTAGGACATGAAAGATGATGTTTTAACTCGTTTTTGATGTTTATAGAGAAGCGCAATACTCACTTGAATTCCACCTGTCGTGGCTGTTTCTGTCAGTGACACTCTGTAGGTCTCTCAGCTCCCTGACACAGTCTCTGCTGGTCTCTCAGCTCCCTGACACAGTCTCTGCAGGTCTCTCAGCTCCCTGACACAGTCTCTGCTGGTCTCTCAGCTCCCTGACACAGTCTCTGCTGTTCTCAGAGACAGGCAGGAACTGGAGAGCACAGACGTCCAAAAATGTTTTTTTATTTTTTATTCCAACAAATCAAATCGCATCACTTATCTCTCTGCATCGAGCTTCTGTGAGCAGAACTTGTCTGAGTTGTTTATGTCTGTGAATTTTCTGTGCGGAATATCTGGGTTTCCAGGTCTGTTTGAATGTCACATTCAGTTAAGGGCCAGTTCTTCCTTTCCAGAGAGGAACTTTAAGTCACTGTAGACATTGAGTGGATTTTTGAAGAAAAAGCATAATAAACTGAAGGTGGTCGACTGGGTTAGAAGACATAAGAGCTAGGATTCTAATTCTTATTCCGTTCTACTTCACGACAAAGACACCATTGTGACATCACATCCTGCATCATGCTTCATCTGAGAAGACTCACCCCAGTAAAGCCCTTAAACACAAACCAATCAACACCAGTATACACACTGTATAGTTAGGTGGGTCTAGAACATTCCAGAGCTGTAAAACAACGTATTTCTACAAGCTTTTGATTGGTCCATGTTGTTGTGATTGAGGCTGATTGTCAGATCAGGAGGGCAGGCCCTTGCCCTAGGAGTTTCCTTGTGTGTGGTCAGGATTGTTTTACCAGGAGTAACGCGAGATTCCTTCAGAGGTCACCACACACTCAGCATCCAGGACGGGTTGCCATGGTGAATTAGGTCGGTCGAATTCCTTTGCATTCCACAGACGCGGAGCCAAAGGCCAGCAGGGGGGCGGGGGTGGGGGTTAGGGTGGACATTTGGGTTTGGGGGGGGGGGGCGAAGGCGCGAGAGGTCTCACAAAAGAAAATCTGGAATGATTTACAGAGGTGGGAGAGGGGAGGGTGGTGGGGGACAGTTAAAGTTGAGCACCATTTGAAAGAGTGATGAGAAAGCAAATGGAACACAGTGTCCCGTCCTTAGAAGGACCCCCCCCTCTCTCTCTCTCTGCTCTCTGCTCTCTGCTCATTCACAAGGAACCAAATGTGAAAGTCACTGACCTAGTCAGCAAGTGTCTCTTTGTAAACAAAGAGCCCAGAATCATTCAGACGTTCTATCATTCCATCGGACGCACTTGACTTTCAAAGCCCCCATCTCACTGTCCTCATGATGTAACTGTCTGTTGTAACTCCATGGCTTAGTAACAGCTCATGCACCATTTCTCAACAGACCATACTGACCTGCTTTGAACCCAAAGATGTAAACAAAAGTTGGTTCTTATGCAATGAGAGAAAAAAACCACCCTCTAGAAAATCGGCCTCAGTGAGGAATGTGACGTTTGACATGCTTTTTAAAGACGAAAGAAAAGCTTTATTTGCACCAACGAAGAGTCGCTCTCGGAGGCTTCCATGCCTTTTGTTTTAGTTTGATCTGTACTTCCTGTTGTGAGAACAACCACTCAAACACAAGGAAAGGAATTTCAAGGTGGAAATACCCAAATAGTAACTGAACATCTGACATCTGTGACTCAGATGGACAGTGTGGAAGACGTGTTGTGACTTACTGCACTTCATATTGTTAGGGAAGGTTTTTGTTTAAAAAATAAAACATTCACACCAACATGAGTGGGCGTGTTAAAGACAATCCTGTTAATATTATTTATTGGGGTTTTTCAGAGATTTTTCAGCTGTGTATCAAAATTGCCTGGTTTCACAAAGACCTTGATATGTAGACAAACCAATCTAGACTCATTTTAAAGTGGGTATCTCCAAGCACTTATGGCACAGGGGGTTTTGAAAATGTTGGACTGTATAGAATCGTTTTCGCACACATGCATCTGAAGTCTTGTTTCTGCTGCATTATTCAGAGCGAACGTTTCTCGGTAGGTTTCCACAGGAGGAACTGCTAATGACTGGATACTAGGAA
Organism: Plecoglossus altivelis; assembly: GCA_036571765.1. Taxonomy (NCBI): domain Eukaryota; kingdom Metazoa; phylum Chordata; class Actinopteri; order Osmeriformes; family Plecoglossidae; genus Plecoglossus; species Plecoglossus altivelis. The sequence goes on from BROE01000025.1 coordinate 8,554,337, forward strand.
GGAGAGCAGGAATGAAAAGCCAGGAGCTGGTGTTAGGGTTAGTTCTGTAAGTGCTGTTTACAACCATCTTCTGGAAAGCAGCTCAGAAGGCCGCTTGTCCCTGGTTGATCAAGGACTCGCAGGACGCGATGATACGTGTGTTTTTACGTTCTGCGGTTTGAAACCCGCCCTGATCAACAGCACATGAGAGACAGCTTTTACCCTGATCAACAGCACATGAGAGACAGCTTTACCCTGATCAACAGCACATGAGAGACAGCTTTTACCCTGATCAATACCATACATGAGAGACAGCTTCTACCCTGATCAACAGCACATGAGAGACAGCTTTTACCCTGATCAACAGCACATGAGAGACAGCTTTTGCCCTGATCAACAGCACACATGAGAGACAACTTTTACCCTGATCAACAGCACATGAGAGACAGCTGGAGAACAGCTACAGGTTGAGTGACTTCTTCACTACCCTCCTCACCTCCTGTTTGCTGACCTGGTTTCCTGCACCACAAAGCACACCTGCTGAAGATCTCCAGCCAGTCGTACCTCTCAGCTTGGAGGATGCACTGCAGGCTCAATCTGAGACGCTCTTCCAGAGCTGGGGGGGTTATGTAGGGGGGTCATATATTACAGAGCTGGGGGGGTTATGTAGGGGGGTAATATATTACAGAGCTGGGGGGGGTCATGTATGGACGTAATATATTACAGAAGGAGGAGGCCTCCTCTTGTGGACCAACGCTTTTTTCTGGAGGTCAACTATTCCTGCGCTGCAAGTTACACTGTTTCAGAGAGAGGAAGTCTGTTCAGATTTCTGTGTCTAGATGAGAGAGCTGACGTATTGTTTTACAGAACCTAATACAGACATAAGTCATGTGCCTGTCTGTGTGTGCCAGGGTTGTGTAGGTGTAAAAGAGAGAAAAGAACCATGCAGGCTATAGTGTGTGATGTTCCACTGTGATCCAGAACAGAACAGCTCAGATGTGTGTGTGTGTGTGTGTGTGTGTGTGCGTGTGTGTTTGCATGTGTGTGTGTGCATGTGTGTCTGTGCATGTGTGTATGTGTGTGTGTATGTGTGTGTGTGCATGCGTGTGTGTGTTTGCATGTGTGTGCTAGTGCGTGTGTGCATGTGTGTGTGTGTTTGCATGTGTGTGTGTGTGTGTGTGTGTGTGTGTACCACCCCTGTAGTAACCCTTCCTATGGTAGGTTCCTAACCCTGTGGGCCCTCAGGATCCAGTGCTGCACTGCATACCCAAGCTCTCTCATTGGGCAGCACGCTGCGATGCATTACTGACTCTGTATCAACTGGGAGAAGTGGTCCTGCTGGGAGACAGACAGAGGCTGTTAGCCTTTTCGCTTGACTGAACACCATTCCACCATCACACATGGTGTTTGATATCATGTTTAGGCAACTGACCTAAACATGAACTCATGGATAACCAGTTGCAACATTCATACATGATTTTTCTTTAACGAATAGGAAGAAGATGAAAATCTCGGCCTGTGATATTACAGTCTACTGTGATTGTGGACAATATAAACCTTTTGAGACAAATGCAAGGTAATGAAAGGGTAACGGAAAAAACACCAATACTTAACATTTTAAACTTCTAACCCAATTTCTTGACTCAACCAAGAGTCTAGCGCGCGGCAGACGATCATCAGTGGCAGACTGCATATCGCGGGATTACAGCAGCAGCTAAAATAACACGCGCAGCATTTAAGGCTCCTCTAATTACGGCGCTTGTGGATAAAAGGCTGGAGCGGCAGTGAAATGAATGGAGGCGACATCGTGTCTTAATGCTCCAACCAGCCTGGTCAGGAATGTGCACACAACTCGCCAAACGCGTTACTGGCCCTCCTGCCATGGTCCTTCAGTTTTATTCCAGAGAAATAATAGGGTTGATGGTCTCTATAAAACGTCATTACATCGTTTAAAGTTTCCCAAATTTGAATATGGAGTAGGCCTAATGTCAAATTTTGCCAAATAATCTACCCCTAATTAAACTTTGAATCGAACATTTTTGTTGACCCTTGTTTGCAGAATGTATTGTAATTCACAGCCGTTTACTGCGATGTTTATTAGTTTATTAGTCTGTCAGAGGTTATTTATATTGATAGAGAGAAACAATTTTGCAGCGTGTTTTGGAGGGTTAATGTGTCCTATGCGTCCATCACGCTGTCGCACGCTCTGAGATCCAGCTATGACGTCACGACAAACTCCCAAACCGGAAGAGAGACAGACGCACCGCTGTGGTTGTTTACTCAAAACAATCATGAATTTCCTGGTGATTAACTCTCCAAACTCTGTTTCAACCTCCACAAAAAGTAAGTTTATGGCATTCAGTCTCATGTTATACCATTACTTGTGTCATTATTTGCTAGCGTGCTGAATAGACCCTGCAGTAAGCAGTTAGCTAACGGTAGCAGACAGCCATAAAGTTATTCGGCTACCAGTAGCTAGATAGCCGAGGTGCTAAACTCAGATTGTTCATGTCTTGGCATGGCTTAAAGCGGTTTCCTTGCAGCTTGGTATTTGGATGTGACCTTGGGTATTCAGCTAACTAGCTAGCTTCATGGATGTACTTTAAAGGCTTGCTAGACTGCAGAGGCTAGCATTTCTAGGTAGCTATTCGTCGACTAGCAATGTTCCCAATATCAAAATAAGTGACAGGCATATTGCTTTGACGTCACATGTGTATTTAAAATAGCGTCCCGGCTGTAGAAAAGTGTGACTATGCAGCATACTTCTGCTTTGCAAAGGCGAACTCTTTAGCAGATAGTTTTCTACCCATTAAAGACTTTTCAATTCTTTAGAGGAATTGAAACCCATTCAAACCGTATCGCTTAAAGATTTGCATAGCTTTTAAAGGGACAGCTTTGCTTTAAAATCAGCGATAGATGATACTTGTTGACGTTTATTGGCCACAGTTAACTTTGCAAACATTGTAAACCCAACAACCTTACAGCAGAATGTTTGGTGATTGTTTTACACGTGTTTGAGGCCATGTAGCCTGGCCTTGTATCATTCAACCTATCAAACTTGATTTAAACAGCAGAATTAGAATTTAGAATGTTTAGAATTTTGAAAGGCATTGAAAACAGCATCGAATTTGTTGGTTTTAAGTTCACCTCTTTAAAATTGAAATATGAATTTATTTGAATGAAAAAATACACATTTTAAAAGCAGAATATAAAATATGAGGCTAATGTGCCTGAGAAGACATCTTGCCTCATGTCTGTGTGTCTGTGCAGGGAAGCGGGAAGCGGAACGCTCCTTAAACTGGACGGTGGAAGAGACGCAGGTTCTGCTCTGCGCGTGGAGCGACGAGCGCGTGCAGAAGAGCTTGGCGGAGAACCTAAGGAACCGCCACGTGTTTAAGCACCTGTCGGCCCGCATGAGCGACATGGGGTTCTCCCGCAGCCCGCACCAGTGTCGACTCCGAGTCAAAACCCTGAAGGCTAACTATGTGAGAGCCAAGCTTCTGAGAAGCGTGGACAGCTCTCAGACCGGGGGCTTTAGGTACTACGCTGAGATGGACGCTGTTCTGGGGAGGAAGGCCATGTTGGGGGGTGGGGGGAGCACCCTGGACTCTGTGGCTGGATCTGGAGGGTGTCACCTGGGCTTCTTTGGAGACAGAGAGGGCTTCCAGGTGGACTCGGTGCAGGAGGGTTTGGACGGAGGTGTGAGTTCAAGGCCGCTGAGGCAGTTGGTGGCAGAGGTCAAAGTGGAAGAGGATAGAGAGGTCAGCACGGACGGATTTGAATTCAAAAACGCCGGATTCACCCCGACTGTGACGCACACGCAGCGTTCAGTCAACCTCCAGGAGTCTTTACTCCACTCCAGAGCTTTCGGTGAGTGCCGTGATGCCGTTACTAAGCTGCCGTGAACCCAGAGAGAGTCATTACCGTCACCTGTCATGGGTAGAACGCTGATTAACCATCTCTGTTTCTTTGTGACAGGCGCGCCGACAGAGGATGATCTGAGCTCCGAACCATCCTCTGAACCTCCCAACCTCCTGCCTCCTCCCCTCCTCCACCACCCTGCCTCTCCTCTCCCTCCCCTCCCAGAACCCACCCCCTCCCCCAGGGTTGGCACGGCTCCCACCGACCCCTGCCTCCCCCTCTCCTTGGAGCCGGCCCTCAAACACCTCTCAGACTGCTTCCAGAGCCTGGTGTCAGAATCACGGGGCTTGCTGGAGCGTCTGGAGAACCAGAGACGCGAGCAGGGCCGCTGGCAGCAAGAGCTGCTGGCCCAGTGGCTGGAGAGGGAGGATCGCAGGCAGAGGGAGGCAGCGGACAGGGAGGAGCGTAGGGAGAGAGAGGCGGCGGACAGGGAGGAGCGTAGGGAGAGAGCTCGCATGGAGCATGAGGTCAGGGTGCTCCGGCTCCTCACAGGCCTGGCTCAGCAGAGGTTACAGCCCCACTGCAGGTGCAGCAGGGCGGACGCAGGAGAGGAGACGACAGGGTGTAAGAGGCTGGCTGAGAACGGAGACAGGTCAGACACAGATGAACCTGTAGGCTAGATGTCAACCAAGGGGGAGTCCATTTTGTTTTTATTTATTTTATTTACAGACTCTCTGTTTTCAACCGACTGTTAGAGACTATGAATCACTGGTCTCAGTTCAGTCTTTGAGAACAGAAAAAAACACTTTCTTGTTCGGTTTTGGTGAAGATAATTGACTTTACTCAACTTGAGTCAACGTGGAGGGAATAAGGTTCATTTCTTTTACACGTTTGAGAAAGAAACTGTAGTGGCAAAGTATAATCACTGACAGCAACATATACAGCTTTTATTAGCTACTGTTGTACCATTAAAAAGTGTTTGTATTATAATTCTTACATGACTATTGTCTTTTACTTGTGGATTTAATCAGTCGGGTGGTATTCCGTTTCTCCTTGTCCGTCTTTGCGGAACAGGAGACGCGTTTCTTTAAAAGGTACACAAGGTATCTTACAGCATCACACACTCGTCTGAACATCCACATTTTCCTCCGGCTCGAGTTTGACCGACAGCCGTTTCACAGAACAAGGAGCTCTGATTCTCACTCCGCTTGAGCTCGGTGTGGGAATGATGGTTCATGCAGGGCAGTCGGTGAACCAGATAGCTGCTACGACTCCGGACAAACCGCAGTTTCTCTCTAAACGTTATACATTCATACCTATTTTGTGTTTAATGTTTTGTGACAACGTGCGTTTCCATGGCTGTGATTGAAACCACCGACTTTTGTGTATTTGTATTTGAGCGTAGTCTGTGGTTGAGGTACTCGGCTACAGACGCGATGTTAATGAAGCTCTTCACACCGTGAAACAGTCAGGAAGACTTCCTAGGGTCGCCTCTTCTCATGCTAAACTAAGACGCGGATGCCTCGCTGAATAGACTGACTGGATGGTTCAGTTTGGTATTCATCAAAGGATACGTCACGTTTACATTTTATTCATTTAGCAAACGCTTTTATCCGCATTGATGTACAAATAGAGTGTTTAGAAAGTATTGCATTGGATTAAGGATCGGAAGTGTGGAGTCGTAACATCTTTTTTCATTTATAAAAAAAAGTAATACTCTTAAAAGATAATTATGCGTTTTGGTTGGATTTCCGTGGTTATCAGAGGCGTAAAATTACTAAGAAGCGTATCCAAAAGTCAAAGATGAGTATCACATAGAGAACGCCTATTTGCTGATTCTCGTCGCTGATTGGCTGGCAGCTCCGCGGTAGAGTAAAGTCATAACTAAGCTCTCCCGGTTCTTGAGCGCATACTAGACTAAACACTCTCGTGCTACGAATCGCTGCCCGCTGCAACTGTCCGGACCGGGGCTGTTGCCGTACATTCACGTGGATAGCTCGTTCAAGCAAAGTTCCAGCTAAACAAAACGGGCAACGTTGACCTACGTTCATGCAGATGATTAACAAGTGAATGCACTGCATTGATAGACAACCAGTCCTCCGGTAGATAATCTGGTTTAAAACTCGAGTTTCGCTGCACATCGCTTCACTTCGTTCACATGTAGGAGAGACCTGACAAGTGTTTCAATCGCCTGAATCAAGGATAAACAGAATACCTTGTGGGATTATTTAGTTTGAGGTGAGATACTTTTCTTTTACTTAAAAAAATGTGATTTATCTTTCATTGACGCGAGCGTTTATCATATTGATAATCTTGGGAAATTCTTTACTACCTCGTAAATGTAATTTCTCGTAAACCATTACAGTCCTTGCATAATTGATCGCTCGATTTGTAAGATGTGTGCCTGGTTAATAAGTATCATACTAGCACATTATCGACTAGTATTGACATGAATGGTTCTTTCACTCGGATTGAAATGATGTCTATCCTCCCACAACCTTAAGTAGCTCAAGAATGTACTACTTTAAATGAGATTGCAGCGTCCTGATGGAGTATTTTTAACCACTACAACCTATGGTTAAGCGGATTGTCCCTCTCCACTGAAGACATTGAGGGATCAACCCATGTTAATTCAACTCTCCTCCTTCTAACTCCACATGCGAGCACGTTTACATCCAGCCAGGTTAAATTGCTGTGGTTGTTGTAAAGAGCCTTTACAGTTTTGGACGTCCTGACGGATTAAATGCCTTTCGTTGTTGGCCGGTCCGGACTTTGACCGGTACAAAGTGTTTTTCTAAGCTGCAGTAGGCTAACGCAAGGTGTTTTTTTTTCGCTGCGAGAGGGATAAGTAAGCTAAATGCATGGTACTCTCCTCTAAAGGCGATTCATTTAAAGCTCTCAGCAGGCGTTTCACATCTATTGCCCACAAAATACGTTACAGATGGAATATCACTGCTGTTGAGATACGTGCAGTCAATCGCTGAGATGTTTTCGGTATGGCAAGAATGCTAAATACGACAAGGGAGGTCTGCTATATTTGCACAGTTGTTTGGTATCATCCGATCTCAGAACGTACTGCTGCTAAGTACAACTTCTAGCAGGTGGTTTGGTTAAGACCTTAATACCAGCAGGGGTGGTGAGGCTCTGTGTAACTCCGTGGTGGAGCCTTTAATTGCTGATTAAGAGGTTGCAGGTTCGAATCCCCCCGTATGCTGCGTTGAACCGAAAGTGCACACGTTACAGCATCAGTGAGAGATGATGATGTAGCCCTGGAGGATCAGTAGTCACGGGTGATGTGTAGCTTTCGTTTCGTTGCTGTGTGAGAGAGGGAGAATCATCCTACTGCCTCACAGTTTACAGGGGAGAGAGAGGGGCTGTGTTTGTTTTGCTCTCTGGCTACACCCAGAAAGTGTGGGAAAGATTTCCTGTTTTAAGAGGTTTTTTACTGCCTTAGAAACTCCCTGGATTGGGTTCTTATGAGGCATTGTTAGCACCTTAGACCGTGTGTGTGTGTGTGTGTGTGTGTGTGTGTGTGTGTGCGCGCGCGCGGGAGGAACGACAGAGGGGGAGAGAGAGAGAGACAGAGTTGGAGAGAGAGAAAGAGAGCGAGACAGAGGGGGAGAGAGAGAGAGCGAGACAGAGGGGGAGTGACAGAGGGGGAGAGAGAGAGACAGAGGGGGAGAGAGAGACAGAGGGGGAGAGAGAGAGAGGGGGAGAGAGAGCACCCTTTGAGAAATCTACTCCCTCATCGGGAGTGTTTTGCACAGTAGAAGACTCCACAGTCAGCGATGTGTTTGTTGTCATTATGTCTTATAGGAGGCCAGTTTTGATCTTTTTATGATGTTACTCCCCTATGAAGTAGCTGCTTGCTAAGTACCAACCACCTCTTTTTCTGTCAGAACCTTTAAAAGCATTTTAGGTTGAAAGCTTTGTTTCCCCTTATCTATTTGTGTTTGAGCTGTGGTGATGGGAAATGGGTTTCGTCCCTCTGGGTGTGTGTGTAGAACCGATCCCACGAGACAGTTCCTTGAAGTCCTCGAGACGGCCACAAGACGTTGTGACAAACCAGGAACTGCTCCGCGAGCTCGTTGGTGGTCTAATCTCCAACACATCTGCTGACTCTATCTCTGCCGTGTCTTTCCTCTGAAAAGTACAGAAGATCACGCGAAGGAATAAGTTCTTCAAACAGCCACATTTGACATCCTAAAGCTAGTCTGAATTGTCAAACTGCAGTGAAGTATTCCCGCTTCATATCTCTGCTGAGGTTTTGGACTAAAGCCAAGCAGAAGGTTGGGATACACACACACACACACACTCACTGACACACACTCACTGACACACACACACTGACACACACACACACTGACACACGCACACACACACACACTCACCGACACACACACACAACCACCAAGGCTATAATTAAAACCATCCACGATAATAAAAGGACAATCCCTGCTTTAGCCAGAGTGTGAGTAGCAGGGACTCACTTGTTTACCCTGCCACCCACACAGTTGGCAGCCTGAGTTAGCAGACAGGCTAGCAGACATGCTAGCAGACATGCTAGCAGACAGGCTAGTAGACAGGCTAACAGCCTGAGTTAGCAGACAGGCTAGCAGACGGGGGGGGGGGTATGTTAACATCTACTCAAACCTCACTGCTTATTTGCATCCTGGGTTTCTGATACCCAAGTGAGTGACCCTAATCTTCTCTTTTTCCCCTGCTGTGGTGTGTGGAGACACGCGCACACACACACACACACACACACACACACACACACACACAGATGCTCAGAGCATACTAAATCTGCCACGGTGTGTGTGCGCGCACGTGTGTGTGTGTGCGTGTGCGCACGTGTGTTTGTGTGTGTGGGGGTGTTAGACACAGGAGTTTAAGAGACTGTGGAGAGATCAGGGAGGGGAACAGGACAAGTGAGGGGAACATATGATGGCATCATGATTTAAAAAATATATAAAACTTTTAATCTCTTGTATATGGCGTGTGTGAGAGAGTGCACTGGGTCATTAGCATCAGTATTCCTCCACACCTCTATCTGGTGGCCCGTCACCGTGGTGATCTGTCCCTACGAGCCACATGGTACAACAGATGCTTTGGCTGCTGGCCTGACTTCGCCTCCCATTCTCATGGAAATAGCCACGGTCGTACGACATAAAAGCAACAGTGTGCGTGCACATGCAAAGGCCTGTGTCAGGGGGGTAGGGAGGGGGCGTGATGGGAGGAGGATAGAGAGGGAGATTGTTGGAGGGTGTGTATAGTTTGGGGGGGGTGTGGATAAAGGGAGAGGAGAGTGATATAGAAAAGGGTATGTGTAGCGATGGGAGCGAGGGAGGTGGTGGTGGGGTAATAATCTATGGTTTTTGGCCGCCCCTCAGTGACACCCCTCTCTGTCCTTGATCCCCGTGCAGTGGAACGGTCCCTGAAAGCTCCCTGAATAGGCAGACGGCATCAGGGCAGACCAACGTTGCTGAGGGGGGGGAGGGGGGGAGAGAGCGCCTCGTGCCGACCCAGACAGTGAAAGACTCTATTGTGTTGAAGCCCATCAGTCGAAAGGAGACTGTTTGGTGAGACTAGTCTCTCCTGGAATCTCTTGTGGAGTCTCTCCTGGAGTCTCTCCTAGAGTCTCTCATGGAGTCTGTACTAGTCTCTCTCATGGAGTCTGTACTAGTCTCTCTCATGGATTCTGTACTAGTCTCTCTCCTGGAGTCTCTCCTAGTCTCTCCTAGAGTCTCTTGTAGAGTCAGGCTACTAGGCTGCATTAGAGGCATTACATACCAGCAGAACACGAGTGTAGGAGGAGAGTGTGTGTTTCAGGAGGGCAGTGAGGTGGATAACAGCGCGAGGCTGCTGCCCTGTGGAGCTCACAGCCTCCAGACTCACAAGATCTGGCACGTTTTCACCTTCTGTTTCCGCACGCGTGACAGAGAGAGATGGTAGTGCGAGGGAAAGGGTTAAAATAAGGATCTCTTTTCATAAGTCCCGTTATTAAAATGTCATCCTGTTTGGTGATTATCTTTGATGAATGGATGTACTGTACTGTGTGTGTTTATCCGTGCAATCGAGGATGTGGAGGGAACCCAAAGAAGGGGTGAAATTCAGAACGCTCAGTTCTCAGTTCAGAAGGCTCATTGTTTTGGGTCAACGTGCTCCGACGAAGATCTCTGCCACAACGCAGGCCTGGTGCTTTCTATTCCTCGTGAGCCTTAAAGCCGGCTGGCAGAATCGCTGAGTTCTTAAGCCAACACACAAGACACACAGGCACCTGTGTAATGGTGGAGGGGAAGGAAGTGGAGCTGTGTAATCTATCACTAGTGTCTCCTGTGTGGACCTGGTAGCAGCAGTTCATTATCCCCCGTTTGTCATTAAATACGAATGATTACTGCATTTTCGGAAGAGAGGAACAAAATAAAGGTCCTTTCGAAATTAGAGCTTCGTCGTGGCCAAGTTCTTGGTTATGGCTGGTGTTTTAACCTTTGCGTTGTCGTTCTGTCTCTCTTTTAGGACGCCATGCCTCAAACTCCGCCTTTTACGGGAATGTTCGGCAGCAATGGTTACAACAAGAACCTCTTCCAGCCCGCAGACGAGGGCTGCGGGGGGCTGTATTACCATGACAACACCCTGGTGTCGGGGTCACTAGATGCCCTTATCAGTCACCTGGTCCCCACCCTGGACTACTATCCTGATGTGAGTCTTGCTTTCGTCTGCTACCTGTCAGGTTTACATTCAAGATGGTGCCATGTTTTGACTCCTCTAATCTTCCCCATCCCTCTCTCCTCCCCTCTATTCCTCTTGTCCATCTGTCCCTCCTCTCCTCCTCTCCTTTCCCTCTCTCCCCCACTCTTGCCTCCTCCCCTCCTCCCTTCTCCTTTCCCTCTCTCCCCTCCTCCCACCTCTCTCTCATCCCTCTCCCCTCCTCCCCTCTCCTTTCCCTCTCTCCCTCCTCCCCTCTCCTCCCCCTCATCTCCCTCCCTCCCTCTCCTTTTCCGCTCACCTCCTTGCAAGAGAGGACCTAACATCTTTCACTTCCTGTTGAGCTCTCGTCTGTTCATCCACCCGTACGAGCTCATGTCCAAGGTGTGTCACCTGTGTGTGGAGCAGCAGCGTCTGAGCGACCCTCAAGCAGACAAGGTAGGCAGCGACCTGTGGCTCTCTCAGCAGTGCTGTGGCTCTCTCAGCAGTGCTGTGGCTCTCTTAGCAGTGCTGTGGCTCTCTCAGCAGTGCTGTGGCTCTCTTAGCAGTGCTGTGGCTCTCTTAGCAGTGCTGTGGCTCTCTCAGCAGTGCTGTGGCTCTCTCAGCAGTGCTGTGGCTCTCTCAGCAGTGCTGTGGCTCTCTCAGCAGTGCCGTGGCTCTCTTAGCAGTGCTGTGGCTCTCTCAGTAGTCCTGTGGCTCTCTCAGCCCTCTGTCACTCCACAACACGACCTCTTCAGAAAGGGACGTTTGTGTCTCGCAGCCTTGTTTGTGTGGCTGCAGTCTGTGTGTGGCAGCTTGATCTGACAGGGGATCAGGTGTTGTTGTGCTGTTTGTATGTCTTATGCTACATGGTCTTCATCTCTGTGTCCACTCTCAGATGAGGACCAGGAAGATCGCTCCTAAGATCCTCCAGCTGCTTACTGATTGGACGGACACCTTCGCCTACGACTTCCGGGACGAGAGGATGATGAGGAGTCTGAAGGAGCTCACCCACTGTCTGGCCAGTGGAGACGAGGTCAGGGTCCTCTCTCTTCACTCCTCCTCTGTCTTCTCTCCTCTCTCTTGTCACCTCCTCCTCTCTCCTCACCTCCTCCTCTCTCCTCCTCTCTCTTCTCCTCTCTCTTCTCACCTCCTCCTCTCTCTTCTCACCTCCTCCTCTCTCTTCTCATCTCTCCTCTCTTCTCACCTCCTCCTCTCTCTTCTCATCTCTCCTCTCTTCTCACCTCCTCTCTCTTCTCATTTCTCCTCTCTCCTCCTCTTTTCTCCTCTCTTCTCTTTCCTTCTCACCTCTTTTCCCTCTCCTTTGCAGACTCCTTTCTTCCTCTCCTCTTTCTATTCTCTTTCCTCTCCTTAGTGGCCCTAGAGGGACCCAAGTCTTGAAATAAGGCTACTGAAGCTGGTGTGTCCCCCCCCAGTGCCTTCCCCCCAGTGCCTTCCCCCCAGCGCCTTCCCCCCAGCGCCTTCCCCCCAGCCCGTGTCAAGCCCACTCTTAACGGGGAAAAACATCCCGAAAGTTTAGAAAGGTCTTGTTTAGCTCGACCGCCAGCAGCCAACCAACGTGTTTGAGACGACACGTGGAGTGAGATGAGAACTCCGCTTGGATTCGCTCTACTTTTCTAGCGGTTTAGTTTTCGGCTGGTCGCTATGAAAGAACGAGCCTATTGTTGCTTAGGTGGCTTTGTGCTTTCCCTGGTGCTTATCTTCCCTAGGCAGCGTTTCAATGGTTCCCCTTCTGCTGAGTTGAATGTCATTGGCTTAGTAGAGGTTGTCCCAACGTGAGGGGGGTTGGGCGAGGGGGGGAGGGAGGGGGGGCATTTAGTCAAGTCCCACGTGCTTTTCAGTTAAAACAGCTCTGATTTCAACCACAGCACTTTTGATATTCTCATGTTAGTAACACAGGGACTCGTGCGAAAGTAGAACCGTGTTGACGAGAGAGGTTTAGCGTTTGTTGCTAACCCCAGTGGATGCTGTTTCTAAGTGCCTCTTTTTTCATTTTCTTAAGTGATCTCTATTTTTGCCTCGTCAGTCGTGACGGTACTCAAAGGACTGAAGTTTTTATGACCTCCCACTGTCTCTCCTCTCCCACTGCAATTGGGTTAACGTGGCCTAGTCCTCAATGTTCTCAATTTGGTCTATGTTCCCTTAGCTCACATTTTGTTCTACTCCTTCCTGTTCCTACAGTTGGAACAAGTAATTTTGTTAGTTGGTATGAATCAGACTTGTTTATGATCAACTGTAGCCTTGCCTTGCTGTCTCACATGTTGCCGTGTGTGCACAGTCAGACAGATAGCTAGAGGCCACAATCATCCGTCAGGTGAAAATGATATTCCTCCTCAAACAAAACTCGATCTTCTAACCTCATATCTCAACAACGGTCTGTCAAGTTTGCCATTATTTAGTGCCAGCACAAATACGAGCCTCGGATCGAATGTACGCTCAGGATATCTGACCTGGTGTTTAGACGGGGTTAGGGTACAAACAAGAGCAGGTTGTTCTCGAGGTCTCTAGCGTGAGCTCCCAAGACCTCACACGTGTGCTAATGCGATTCGCCCGTTTCCAGAAACTGTTTCTGCTCGTGTTTGGTACATCATGACCCCGTTTAGTTGTGATCTGAATGTGAACTTGGCAGAGGTTTTTTAGAACAGAAGGTTTCTGATCTATGACCAAACCAGGAAGCAAAAGGGTGCGAGCAGTCACAGTACTTACAGTCACAGTACTAACAGTCACAGTACTTACAGTCACAGTACTTACAGTCACAGTACTTACAGTCACAGTACTTACTGTCACAGTACTTACAGTCACAGTACTTTGCCGCCAGGCCCCTGTGGACAATAACCACCATTTATCAACGAACATGAGATCGCCTCAGGAAAACATGATGGAGGAAAACTGATAGTTGTGTTGTTGGTAGACAAGGAAGGTGCTGTGAAAGTCGCTGTTTAGATGACACGGTCTGTGGAAGGTCTGTCTGATCACAGACTAAACCGTAGATACTGATGTGGACTGACAGAGTCTGTTCATCTTGACCGTAACTGTGTAACCAGTTTGTCACCTGGTTATGTGGTGTTGACAAATGCAGTTTAATAGTTTAATAGTACTGTCATCAAATGAAAACATACAGCCTATAGTTATAACAGATGCATAGATAACGTACTGTTCAAAACTTATTTGAAAACAACTGTGATTTGATGAAACCAAGGGCAACTGTAACCCATAAATCACTTTCTAAACATGAATGTGGGATTAGTCCAATCCACAGAGATGCTTGTTCTCTAGGGTACTGACCACATTATTCTAGGAAATAACTGGTCATGGTGCAACTTCAAAATAGATGTTCTCCTCCTAGCATCTGGTCAACATGGGCTTCCAACCACATCTCTACGGAGCAGGCCCTTGATCTCCTCAGAGTATCATTATGAATCTGATGTTGGATATATAGAAGTAGGATTCTGGCCATTAACAACAGCTCTGATCTCAAGATGACCTCCATGTGGCCTGCGTACCAGTAAACAGACATGGGCTATACACTACGAAAACATCATTTACCAGAGTTATGTAACCATATGTGTGTACAAAACAAAGACAGAGAGTGTGTGTGTGTGTGTGTGTGTGTGTGTGTGTGTGTGTGTGTGTGTGTGTGTGTGTGTGACACATCGAGGAAACACGCTCGAAGCTTGACGCGCCCAGAGATGTAAAGCTGATTAGTTTCCGCCCTTGTACGCGTTGAGTCGCCTCTCCTTTTGAGAAGCCTGGCTTACATAACTCACAAAGCGCCTTCTGGCCCACGTCATGTGGTCCTTGGCACGAATGAATGCCACCCAGCCAGAAAAACGAAAAATGAAATCGCCAAAGGAACGAGGCACGATCGTAGTGGGCAGACCTTGAAGGGAGATCCCAGAGCGAAGCCGTCTGTCGCTGGTTTCAAAAGCTCCGCAAAGCAACGAGGGCGACTCGAACCTAGCTACGTTAGCGCAACATTTGTCACGACTGGCAAGCTCCATTCCTGCCGCCTGGAAATGTCAGACTTGTTATCTCCAAGAATGGGGGGGTCTATATTTAGCCAGACCCCCCTTCTATCTGCGGGGGCAACAGTAGCCCGAGCAGATGGCGGACTTTGAAGAGGCGACTGGGGGTGATTGTCAGTAGAGCTAGCGGCATCCTCTCTCGCTTCTGACTGTAACGGTATGAACCAGGGAGTGGTTTGAAATGCCGTCCTTGATCACACACAAGGATATTGAGGGCACGGCCTTCTTTCAATCTGATTTTACACGCAATTTCGGCGATTTATTATTACATTTCTGTCCTTTTTTTCATAACCCATTTTGGGCCCTTGGTAGTAACATTTTTAGTGACTATTGAGCACGTTTCTAGCGTATAGTAATCAAAAATCACAACGTGCTGGTTTAATCCTTTGGCAACCAACATTTAATCTACTACCACAAAGGTGGGATTAAAGCACAGGGAAGATTATATTCTAGATTACTAGTTTGCTCAGTACAAACAGTACTCAAACACAACAGACTATCATTAACCTTTGCTGTCAGTAAAATCAGACTACAGTCTAGCTAACTGAAACGGTTCCCACACTACTGAACTTTAGACTTGTTTGCAGAACCTAGTTTTTCGCGGTGGAAATTGGCAGCCGGTGATGGGATGTGGTCTCTGGGTAAACCCAAGGCCTCTTCCTCCCTCCCTTTCCCTCTCTCCTTCCCCCGATTTTTTTTAAATTTTGCCCTCATACTGGCGGTATGGAAGGAGGCCATGACCGGGGCCTCCACACACACACACACACACACTCACACACACACACACACACAGGGGCCTCACACACACACTTTACACACGTTATGCAACCACTGCTCCAAAGTGTGTCAACTATCGTATCAGCGAGAGGCCAGTTATCTAATAGCACCGCTGGATTGAGTTAGCGAGAGGGAGGATATTTTCCAGCCTGAGAACAGCCTCCTTCTTCCCCCTGAGTAGCTCATCTGACACACCCTGGCTGTCCCTCTCAGGCTCAAGGAAAAAGAACCACCAAACATCTGAGAAGATGATGTCCAAAGCGTCGTGTTAATGGGAGCGTTTACCCGAGGAGACGTGTCTTTTGCTACATCTGTGGGAGAGAGTCTGGAGGTTTATGTTCAGTGGGTTTGGTTTCTGATGACCTGCCACGTTGTAAATTCTGTTGCGGTTGTTGTTGCACTCGGAGCTCCGAGGTGCTGAGAATCCACCCACAACCTTTTAGCTGAGCTAAACGAAAGTGTTGCACGCAGGCTAACCGGAGAGAGAACCTGGCAAGGTTAAATCGTGACTTGCTCTCTCTGTCTCACTCTCGCCCTTCCTCCCTCGATATCTTCCTCCCTCGCTGTCTCACTCTCTCTCTGTCTGTCTCTCTCTCTCTGTCTCTCTCTCTCTCTCTCTCTCTCTCTCTCTCTCTCATATAGCTGTCCCAACAACAAAATAAAAAAATCCTCAACGAAAGTACAGCTGTGTTATGTGACCTCCAGCTCCTAACCTCCCTCTCTCCCCCTCCCTTCCTCCCTCCCTCCCCCTCTCTCCCCCTCCAGCTGTACAGGAAAGCGGTGCATCAGATGACCCAGGGACTGATCAGGAAGCTGACGGTGTTGAGCCAGTACGAGGAGGCGCTGGGCAAGATCAGCTGCACGGCAGCGGAGCGTCTGACTGTGCTGAAGGCCAAACCTCAGGCCTTGCAGAGAGACCTACTGTTCACCTGCAGCGACCCCTTCACTGTGGCACAGCAGCTTACACACATAGAGCTGGTGAGAACACATCTTATCTGGGATGGTTCATCTGGTGCTGCCTTGGGGGGTCATTGTGATTCACCTTTTATACCTCAACAGTGGGTCACAGTGACCCCAAGGCAGCTTTTAAAGGAGTGCAGGTGGACATCTGTGGGGGAACTTAAGATTAGTTTATGCTGCTTAAGCATCGAATATAAACTATAGAATAACCAAGCACACCGTCTCCAAAAGCATGATGGGTAACTATGAGAGATGAGCCCTGCTGTGTGTGTGTATGTCTGTGTGTGTGTGTGTGTGTGTGTGTATGTCTGTGTGTGTGTGTGTGTGTGTGTGTCTGTCTGTGTGTGTGTCTGTCTGTGTGTGTGTGTGTGTGTGTGTGTGTGTGTGTGTGTGTGTGTGTCAGCATCAGTGTTCAGCTCAGGTGTGTACAGCAACATTTCTGCTGCTATAAATGGTCAGTTGTCCTTCTGGAAGAGGGGTGGAATGGTTTCAGAGTGACACCACCCTGAGCAAACATGAAGCCAACAGCAACTGAGGAATTAATGGAGTTTTCTTTCCTTTTCAGGAGAGACTGAGTTACATCGGACCTGAAGAATTTGTCCAGGCCTTCGTCCAGAAAGACCCTCTGGATAATGATAAGGTAAAATAAGAAAAGATGGTTTAAGATAACATAACAGGGAGTGAACCAGCTGAGCTTAGAGTGCAGTTCCACCTTGCATCTCATCTACCTGACATAAATCAGACACCAAGTGTTTTTCCAGCGTCTCTCCTGTTGAAATGACCCAGTTTCCCCCATCATGGCCGTCTCAGTAAACATCCTAACCCCCATGTTACCCCGGGGTAACCTAACCCCCATGTTACCCCGGCGTAAACATTGTGTCAGAGCCGGTAGACTGTGAATCCGAGATGCACCGTAGGAGACCCAATATCCGCTACAGACCCACCCCCCCACCCTCACCCCCACCCCCCCACCCTCATCCGCCCCCCAACTTAAGAAAGATTTCCTCATGAAAACATGATGCTGTCTGGGCAGCATGCTTGGGCCTTATTGCTTAGCAACAACTCTTCCATAAAGACCCAATAAGGGTATGTTGGGTGGGTGTGTCCACGGGGTCTTGTCGTGACTTGTTGCTCTTGGTGTCACGGTGGCGTCCTGATTGTTCTGTTTCCGGTCTCTCTCTCCCCTCCCCCTCCTGCTTTTCTCCTGCTCTTCCTCCTCCCCCTCTTCCTCCTCCTCTCCCTCTTCCCCCTCTCCTCTTCTCTCTTTCTCGACCTCCCCCTCTTCCCCTCCTCCTCCTTTCCTCCTCTCCTCTCCTACCCCCCTCATCCCCCCCCCTCCCTACTCTCTCTCTAGATGGTGGGAATGGTGATTGGCGCGGGATTCGCCATCATCCTCATCGCCATCCTCATCTTCTTCGTCCTGCGCTAGCCGTAGTTGGGCTCCCTGCCTGCAGTTTATGGGGCCAGATGACAGGCTTCAGGGACCTGGGGGGAGCACTGGGGGGGTGGGGGTGAAGTTGACGGCTTCTCGCAAGTGGCTGGGGAGAAGAAGGAATCTGCGCTCCTGTGCCTCGATCTCTGGACAGCCCTGGGTACGCGGAGCGGCGGCAGCGGAGAGAAGGTCGTCGGCGCTGGGGGACAGGGGGACAACGGGAGTTGAGGGCTAAGGTGACACAGGGGTGGACAGGGGGGGGGAAAGGAGGCAGCTGGAAACGCGCGGAAAAACACCCATAAAGGCAGATGGTCAACATTGACCAGCAAAAGGGAGAGCGAGGGATTCAAAGAAAGAAAGAAAGAAGGTGTGTGGGAGAAGGAATGTGGATTGTTCTGAGGTGTGCGGAGGCGCGAGGGACGGTAGGGAGGAGAACAGACAGGAAGCGGCGTTAGGTGTAACACTCATGGACGGAGGGGGACAGGAGGGGAGGGACAGGGGAAATACGTCATGCCAGCTGTCTCAGCTTGTGCTTTTGTGTCTCTCCAGAGAGATGGTCACAAATCTCCTCTCCTGGGACCAGGCCATCACCCGTTCAAAGGGCGAGCCGGTCTTTTCAAGTAAGAGGTCAGTGATATCGTAAGTTGCTTGTGATACTGACGACAAGCACAGATCAGGAACAAGCATCCCATCCTACCCTCTAGAATCTCGTGGCTGGTCCTCGGTGTCTCTGCCTCTCTCTGGTTCTCTCCTCTGTGTCTCTGGGACCAGTCCTGTTCCTGTCGTCCTGTACCGTTATTTCACAACCATCAAAACCACAATTCCATTCTGACATCATCACACCACACACACCATCCGCGCATTTCGCAGCGATATACGATATAGTCGGAAAAAATAAAATCACATAGTACGAAGAGCTGTGAGTGGGATGATCTGCTTGCAGAGACGTTGTAGTTCTAACACTCATGTTGGTTCAACTAGAGGCACATCTGCTGATGCCTCCACTAAACTCTCAACTCAACGTCCAGGATCCAGAGGGATAGAAGGGGGAGGGGAGGAGTACGGGGAGGAGGCACTCGAGAGGGACGTTCTGTGGGCGCAGGTGGGAATCGGTTCGGGGTCTGTCATGATCGCGAGGAGGGGAGATGGCGCTTGTTCTCTGCTGCCATAGAGAAACAGACATGTGGTTGAGGAGTCTGGTGTCATGCCACTATGAATTGGGAGAGTGTCTGTCTGATTGTCTTAGTGACCTTCGTTCGTTAGTCGACTTGTGTTAGGGACTGTGTTTACCTAGACTGTGGTTCTCTCTGTGTCTGTGTCCTCCTCAGCTGGGATGAACATGAGTCCTGTGTCTCGACTTGACTTACGAACTGGAGCTTAACAAGATCAAAACAGCTAACGTCTTGGATATTTTGGAGGTAAGAAAGAAAGATTGTCTGTGTGAACATCAGAGGGTGTGAGAGAAGGTGGGTAGGAAACAAGCCTGCTTCTGAAGGTGGTAAAACTGGAGGAGAAGGAGAAGGAGAAGAGGGGATAAGGAGGAGGAAAAGGGGGGAGGAGCAGAAGGAGGAGAGGGGGAAGGAGGAGAAGAGGGGAGGGAGGAAGGAGGAGAAGGAGTGGAGGGGGGAAGGAGGAGGAGGAGAGGAGGGGGAAGGAGGAGGAGGTGTGTGGAATGAATGAACAGCTCAGCTCCACACATGACTCACACAACCCACTCACTAAAGACGACCTTCACCGGTTCTCATCACAAAGTCTGTCCGTCCACAATGCAGGCAGTGCTACAGTCTGTCCTGTCGGTACAGCTTGGCGTCTACCCAGCTCCTTTCAGACTTCTCACACAATGCATTTGATTCTCCTCCTGGTTCTCTGGTTGAGTGAGAGAGCAGGTCGACTTCTCAGGCTATCCGGTTAGCCCCGTGTGCCTGCGTGGATTTGAAGTGGAAATACCGACGTCACTTAAGACTCCAGAGGCGTTTGTGTGCTAGCTTCACAGAGAGCTGGAGGGAGGGCGAGCTCTGGGGAGTCTTTGCCCTAGACGGTGAGCTCTGCCTGGGCCTCAGATCTTCCAGCTCCCCTGGGTGGCGGGGTGTGGGTGGGGGGTGAACAGGTGTCCAGGTGGATGCACTGGCAGGCTGGGAGTCAGGAGATCTGAGAGGAGCTGAGATTAAAGAGGATGAAGCAGACTGAGGCTCTTATAGAGACCTGCTTAGGAGAGCTTCCTGTCTCCGTCTCTCTCTCCTTCCTGTCTCCGTCTCTCTCCTTCCTGTCTCTGTCTCTCTCCTTCCTGTCTCCGTCTCTCTCCTTCCTGTCTCTCTATCCCTCCTGTCTCTCTCTCCTTTCTGTCTCCATCTCTCTCCTTCCTGTCTTTCTCTCCTTCCTGTCTTTCTCTCCTTCCTGTCTCTCTCTCCTTTCTGTCTCTCTTTCTCTCCTTTCTTTCTGTCTCCACCTCTCTCCTTTCCATCTTTCTCTCTGTCTCTAAATGTGTGTAAAGGGTCCCACAGAAATCCAGTTAAACTGACTCCATCTCCTCTCTCTCTCCCTCCCTCCTCCTGTTTTCCCTTCAGCATCAGATGGATCCTTCTAGCAACTTCTACAACTACAGGACAGCCCTGCGAGGAGCTACCCAGAGATCCATCACAGCCAATAGTAGCAGAGAGAAGGTGAGAAACCAGGAACACGCTCTGCTCCAATCAGCTGCAGCTCCTTTACTAAAGCACTCAGCAGTCAGACGTCACTGAACTGTCTGACTCCTGCGGTTTTTCTGTCTGTTTTTAGACACTTCACATTGTCGGGGTTTTTCGGACAGCGTTTTAGTGAACTCATTGCCTCCTTTTTGAAACTAGATGTTAAGCGATCGAAATAGATGATATAGTTTGACGCTTTCGTGTAAGAAAGTGTCAGTGGTGACACTAAGGAGCAGAACTGTGTGGTACGAGAGACTCTTCTGTCTATAGCTTGTTATCTTTGTGTGTGTGTGTGTGTGTGTGTGTGTGCGTGTGTGTGTGTGTAGATGCCCCGCCTTGTTTACTGTCAGCAACCCACTCAGAGATATCCTGATTGGGTCTGAACATCACAAACGTCAAACAGGCGGGAACCATTTCCCTCCTATAATACATTCTGTTCTTTCACAACACCAAACAAACATGGCCACCTGCCAGCTCACATAATGTTCTCAGTCGGGAGTGTGTCCTTTCCTGACCACGAGTCAACCGGTCAGCCTGTTCCGACCCAAACTCAGACCAGCGCTGGCGTTGCCTAGCGCCCGTCAGCTGAGGAGAGTAAACAAGAGAGGGAAGGAGACTGTTGTTGACAGAGTTGGGGGGCGGGGGGGCGGGGGGCCGTGGGAGGGGGGCAAGGAGCGGGAGGAGGAGGAGGGGTAGGGGGTGAGTGGTTCGGATGCTGTAGAGCTCTGGACTGAGTGGGTCGAGGCTGTGTTAGACCAGAGGTCAGGAAACGGAATGTTCCCAAACGTTCTGGAATGTTCTGGTTGCTACGACGTCTTCTCAGTGAAGGGTGGTGGTGTTTGGATATTCCCATGCCAGCATGATCCAGACAGCTTTTGGGCGATGATGTGACCATGTTCAACCTCTCTTCCACCTTTTATTGGAATCACCACCAGCATGTCACTGATCTGAACCGACATGTTTGTGGTTAAGATTTTCTTGTGAGACGGCCAGATGGTGTCTCCTCCTAGACGGTCTCTCCTCGGTCTGGATCACATGTTCCAGAAAGCTTTTGTTGTCTCAACACACCCTGTTAGATAACCTACCAGAACCTTCCAACTCATGAGAAGAACTGAACTTTTTTTCAACTCTCACGCCTAGACCTAGTGTGTGTGTGTGTGTGTGTGTGTGTGTGTGTGTGTGTGTGTCTGTGTGTGTGTGTGTGTGTGTGTGGAGGGGTTTAGTGAGCAGAAGGACACATGACACTTGTTTGTCAACATCAACTAGAGCGTAAACGTCATAGCACACACATCCGCTCCTAAGGGTCCCTGTGAGGATCATTTGGCTCGTAGGAAAACAAGCTGCTCTGTATCGATCTGTGAACAAACCTGTGAAAATGTAGACAGGATTAACAGACGTTGTGTGGGCGGTACCTTTTTTTGTTTCATTATAAAAACACATCTTTTTCCAGACTTTTCTTTCTGTTTCTGTGGTAACGGTGGTGGCTTGTTGTAGCTGGCTGGAAAGCCCCCTTCAACTTGTTCTGATGCTGTCCTCTTGGCTTGTTCTAATGCTGTCCTCAGCTTGTTCTAACGCTGTCCTCAGCTTGTTCTAATGCTGTCCTCAGCTTGTATTGATGCTGTCCACTCAGCTTGTTCTGATGCTGTCCTGTCAGCTTGTTCGGGTGCTAACGCTGTCCTCAGCTTGTTCTAACGCTGTCCTCAGCTTGTTCGGGTTCTAACGCTGTCCTCTCAGCTTGTTCGGGTTCTAACGCTGTCCTGTCAGCTTGTTCTGATGCTGTCCTGTCAGCTTGTTCTAACGCTGTCCTCTCAGCTTGTTCTGACGCTGTCCTGTCAGCTTGTTCTAACGCTGTCCTCTCAGCTTGTTCTGATGCTGTCCTGTCAGCTTGTTCTAACGCTGTCCTCAGCTTGTTCTAACGCTGTCCTCAGCTTGTTCTAACGCTGTCCTCTCAGCTTGTTCTAACGCTGTCCTCAGCTTGTTCTAACGCTGTCCTCAGCTTGTTCTAACGCTGTCCTCAGCTTGTTCGGGTTCTAACGCTGTCCTGTCAGCTTGTTCTAACGCTGTCCTACCAGCTTGTTCTAACGCTGTCCTGTCAGCTTGTTCTAACGCTGTCCTCTCAGCTTGTTCTAACGCTGTCCTCAGCTTGTTCGGGTTCTGATGCTGTCCTGTCAGCTTGTTCTAACGCTGTCCTGTCAGCTTGTTCTAACGCTGTCCTGTCAGCTTGTTCTAACGCTGTCCTACCAGCTTGTTCTGATGCTGTCCTGTCAGCTTGTTCTAACGCTGTCCTGTCAGCTTGTTCTAACGCTGTCCTCTCAGCTTGTTCTGATGCTGTCCTGTCATTGTTTGTCTCCCAGATCGTCATTCCGTTCTTCAGCCTCTTCATCAAAGACATCTATTTCCTCAACGAAGGCTGTGCCAACAGACTACAGAGTGGACATGTCAACTTCAAGGTACTCGTCTTTGCTAATCCCTTCTCTCCAACACCAGCACGTCATGTGACCTGTAGTAAAACATCTTACAGAGGGGCTTCTCAGGTTTTCTTTTCCGTCGTTTAGCAACAATTGCAGCCAGTTTTAGACAGCTTCCTTTTTGATGGACAGAGAATGAGGAAGTGACTGTGCACAACAGTGAATTTCTCAGAAGTTAATCAGCTTTTGTTGTTAGCAACCATGTAAATAGTATAAACTCAGTTAGATGTACAATAAGTTTAAGTCAGTGTTTAACTCAACTTTTATCTAACGGCGAGAAAAAAACATGACGGTTTTGTTGTGTTTGTGACAGAAATTCTGGGAGCTGGCCAAGCAGGTGAGCGACTTCATGACGTGGAAGAAGGTGGAGTGTCCGTTTGAGAAGGACCGCAAGGTCCTGCAGTACCTCCTGACGGCCCCCGTGTTTACAGAAGATGGTACGACCCACAGCCAAGCATATGACACGTACACTACCAGTCACATGTTTAGACTCACAGTCCTGTTCAAATGACTGTGAGTGTATATGAAGTGTGGGGTTCAGATATGCTAACCCACCGAGCTGCGTCCGTCCCTGTAACGTGTTGTCTCCCGTCCTCAGCGTTGTACGTGGCGTCCTACGAGAGCGAGGGTCCTGAGAACACCATGGAGAAAGACCGCTGGAAGACCCTAAGGTACGTCACTCTGAGGGGTCGTTCATCACCTCTGTCACGCCGCCGCCACGCACCCCTGCTAGGTCACACCCTCTCTCTAACCTGCCCGCTGATCAATAGCTGACACGCTCCTCATCACTCAAAGACGTCGAATCACTCCATACACACGTGTGTTGAGACACTACATCCTTCAGGTTTCATGCCCTTACACACACACACACACACACACACACAAGCACATACACACACGCACACAAGCACATACACACACGCACACACACACACACAAGCACGTACACACACACACACGCACGCACACACGCACGCACACACACACACACACAAGCACACACACACACACAAGCACATACACACACGCACACGCACACACAAGCACACACACACACACAAGCACATACACTCACACACACGCACATACACACACACACAATAATCAAGCACTGCCGAGCATCTATAAAACCTCAGACAAGATGGATGAGGCATCGCTTGGATGGTTCAATTGCTTTTGTATTGTTCAAGAGTCCAGCGTAGCTGACAGACGGTTATTTACTTGGTTGGGGAGCTTGTGTGTGTGTGTGTGTGTGTGTGAGTGTGTGTGTGTGTGAGTGTGTGTGTGTGTGTGGGTGTGAGTGTGTGTGTGTGTGTGTGAGTGTGTGTGTCTGTGAACGTGCTTGTGTGTGTGTGTGTGTGTGTGTGTGTGTGTGTATGTGCTTGTGTGTGTGTGGGTGTGTATGTGCTTGTGTGTGTGTGTGTGTACGTGCTTGCTTGTGTGTGTGTGTGTACGTGCTTGTGTGTGTGTGTGTGTGTACGTGCTTGTGTGTGTGTGTACGTGCTTGTGTGTGTCTGTGAACGTGCTTGTGTGTGTGTGTGTCTGTGAACGTGCTTGTATGTGTGTGTGTGTGTGTACGTGCTTGTGTGTGTGTGTGTGTGCGCGCGTGGGTGAGTGTGTGTGTCTGTCACAACGTTCAACAAGAAACCTGAAACTGTTTTCTTCTAGTCAGGGTTAGTTTCATTACTCTAACACATTCATCTTTAAAGAAGATGATCTGTTGAGAGAATAATCTGTTTGGGTTCATGACCAACAGACCATCTCTCCTAGAAACGCGTTGACTGAACGATCGACTAAAACGTGTACAATGTTGCATCTCAGGGCTTTTCTAGGGTTTAACAGTTGATTTTTTTGACAGGCTAATAATGTGCTAATACATGTTTCGTTTTGCTTTGACAGATCCACTCTGCTGAATAGAGTTTAAATTCCTGCAGAAGCTGCAACAACCCACGCCCACGATGTTGTCCACGTCCAAATAAGAGTTTCCTAAGTTTGGAAGGAAAACGACAGTCTGTACTTCGCCAGAGAGGGCGTTATGTGTTCTCCACAGGTGGATTTCTAAGACTCACTCTACTTTCTTTTGCTCTTTTTGCTGTACATTTCGGGACGGCAAAACAAGCGCTTTTTCATCTCTTTGTATGACTTTATAGTCTTTTTTTAAAGAGGAAGAGGAAAAAAAAAAAAACATTTTGACCTTCGATGTAACCGAAGACGATACTTATGCTATCGTCAGTGTCTTCACCGACCACTAACTTGGCGGTTGACGTTGCTGATGCTATCGGTGTCTGACGTTTTCAAATAGCAACTGTTATTTGAAAAACGGTTATTTTTTTGAACGGTTTTACTGTTTAGTTTGACTTGACGTTTGCTGCTGGTTGGCGAACTAATTCTTACAGGTAAAACAAATTGGTCTCTGTGACAAAAGCCAGCATTTTGGGTATTGGGAACTCTTGTTAAACTGAACTGCTACGTTGATATCGAAATATTAAGCTAACATTATTTGTAGATTTGTTTTGTGTTTTTTTTCTATGTTTATGATGGAAGTATTTCTCCTATGTTGTCGACCACCATTTTTTTCTAAAGTGTTTTTGCAAAAATATTTTGTGAAGAATGCACTAAGTGCGTTCGATTAAAAAAAGAAGAAAAAAAAAGTAATTTCGTTTTGTCGTCTAAAGATCCGTAATTCTCTGAAAGAAGGAACACTCACTTACTGTCCCATATCTACGGGACCTGCAACTGTGATTCCTAATTGAGGTGTTTAAATAATGTGGCCCAATCTTTCTGATAATCACTGTTGGAACATATCTTCCTCTCTTCTTCTTGATCTGACAGTAGGACCGAAATGCAGTGTGCTTGTACCGCCCCCTTGTGGGCAACATGTGTAGGGCGTAAATGGGAAAACGAATAGATTGAATGTGTTGCGTATTAGTGAGTAAAATGTTAGAGGGGTTGAGATTTTTTCAATGCTGGATCAAACTACACACATTAGCCTGATGTATGCTCCTATTGTTACGATTATTATTTACACCATATTTGTTTTATTTATGATTCTCTTTATTTCCCCCCCACTATG
This sequence comes from Plecoglossus altivelis, assembly GCA_036571765.1. NCBI lineage: Eukaryota > Metazoa > Chordata > Actinopteri > Osmeriformes > Plecoglossidae > Plecoglossus > Plecoglossus altivelis. The sequence goes on from BROE01000025.1 coordinate 8,580,304, forward strand.
CTGATATTATTCTATTATTATGTGTTGTTGTTCTTATTTAAGTTTGTACTAGGTACATAACATTCTTAAGTAGTCATCAGATATCAATTTAACAAATATTTTTATAAAGTTTTTATGAAACACTTGATGTTCAGGGTGCCAGCTCACACTATGAAGTTAAACACATTGACTGATGTCTAGCTTGCCTTGTTCCAGCTTTCTGCCCCACTCAGAATTATGTTGTGGTTTAGTGTGTAAATATTTTTTTCCTGTTTTTTTGTGTGTTTTGATTGTTAAGATGAACAAAGGAACCATAACTGCATTATTTGTGTTAAGAGTAAGTGAAGTCAATAAATGAATGCATAAGGTGACCCTTTTGAGTGTATTTGTATAAGTGCCAGAACATAAATATTCTCATAAAAAAATCACATATTTGAAAGCTCTCAATCGTCAAACGTTGTGATGAAACCGCCACCTGTCAAGTCAGTTACAGTTGATTTGCAGACGCCATCTCAACACATGGGACTTGAGCGCCACCTACTGGTAGGATGATGCAAATGCAGGAGTAGATTTTTCTTTCCACCCTTAAAGTGATTCAGTATATATATATTTTTCCTATCTCAGAAAGAGAATCAAATACTATATCCTTTTGAGGCGGAAAAAGGAGCAATAATTACAAAATAGTTTTACCCGTATAAAAAATGCGATGCTAAATCAAATGCTAAATGCAGAATTTAGTTTATATGATATTTAATCTTTTGAGAAAGATGATAAACAAATACGATGAAAACTGGGCATAACATTGACCCTATTGTCACCCTCATAACAGGAAAATCAGTCCGTTATTGAAAAGCATTTTTGTTCCGTCAAAGTATTTATTTAATAGTCTTTAATCAAAGAATTAACGTCACGTAACGGCTACTTGAAGGGTTGATTTATGTATGGTAGGTATAGGACCCGAAACTTCAGTCGAGGAAATATGTTTTATTAGATAATTGACCTTCGACCGTTGACGGTACTTGGTTTTATCAATATGAAAAGTCACAGTCATATGAATGAAAACAAGTATATCGCTGGCTTTTCTAGGACACACGAGCAACACGCTCTGCATCAGTCTCGAGCCTCACTGGGCTCGCGCTGCTCTGGACACAGACGCACGCCCTGTTCACAAGGGCTCGCTCCTCTTTATGCTGCATGCGCCTCCCTTGAAATCTTTCATTGCGTTTCTCCTACTTGGGATTCGGAAAAACTAACGTCGTAAGTAACGTCTCTGATCTACTTTTCTTTATAAACGGAATAAGGCAGGTGGGGTTTTTGTAAATAAAAAGTTTCACACGATTTAAACGTGACAAGCAGGTGGCTGTATTGTTAACTTCGCTTCACTGTGTGATTATACAGTAAACAGTGCCATTTGGAATGACTAGGTTTTTCTCTAGCTATGAAGAAATGAATCGCTGACGGACAAGTTTGTGAAACAATATAATTAGTTCTAATTGATCTCACATGTAGGCTTACAAGTGTAGTAACTCCACGAACTGGAAGTATATTTTTCGACATACAAATCACTTCTTTGTCGTGATATAATTCAAAGTCTCAAGTGAATCTAGGCTAAGGGGTGAAATGTGTATGAATGTGTAGGCAGTTAAAATATTCAACAGCCACACAGATATTTACTGTAATGTTATTGTCTTCAGACGTACTTCTGTGGATATGAGGGTAAATAGGCCAACCCGATACTTTCAGTCTCTTTCATACAATGACTGGAGCTTAATTCTTTGGCGGTTTTACTGTAGTCTAATTCCTTTCAAGCTGTGTCTGGGCTTTGTTGCAGACTGTTCATGCCATGCAATACTTCCGGCCTTCTGAATAATAAATGGCGAAGACACATTGACCATTAGTCAGTTACAGATTTTCTCTCTTTCTCAGTCTGTCTCCCCCCCCCCTCACCCATCACCACACACACACACACACACACACACACACACACACACACACACACACACACACACACACTCAATCTTTGAAGGTTCCGCCTTTTATCCTGAAACATCACTCTGATTTTAAACGGTTGACAGTGAACCATAAACTGTAAACGCTGCACTTAGAGAAAAGTTATTTCGCGGCATACACACTTTACGCCCCCCTACGTGTTCAAACACTATCTAATATCTACTTATTTAATGGCTGCCTTAAACTGCCGGTTTAGTTACGGCGCTACTAACATACTTTATGGCAGTCACGACGGTTTGTTTGAAAATGTTTAATATTTATATATTTTTTGTCACTCCAACTTAATCTCGTTTTCCTGAAACCGACGAATCAGGCGATGGGAAACGGTTCGATGAAATCCAAACGCTTCAAACGAGGCGCTGGCGCCCCAACCGTCGCCGCTAACGGGTGCGTCTACAGAGACCAGTCCCACGGGCCGAGCGGCAGGGCGGCGCGGCCAGAGGCCCTTCTGCAGGCGAGGGTGGAGGAGCTGGACAGGCAGGACAGGAGGAGAGTGGAGGAGTTAAACAGCAAGGAGCTCCAGATCCAAGCTTTACAGGAACAGCTGAGGAAGCAAAGGAGGACAGTGGAGGAACTTGGAGCCCAGCTTAAGATGAAGTGTCTCCAGCTCAACCAGCTCCAAGATGTGATGAGGAACCAGGCCGGGGAGTGTGGCTCCTCCCTGGGGCTGGAGGCTCCACCCTCCCCCCTGAGGGGTGGCAGGTTTGGCCCTAACAACAGCGGGATGATCAAGGTGAACAGGAGGTCGGGGGCCAAAGCTGGGGTATCTGCTGAGCCCACCTCCAGGACTTACGACTCCAACAACCTTCCCAAGTTCTCCTTCGAGAAGGCTCGTGTGCCCAAGGATGCCAGGTAGGACGCTTGCTACGACGCTTGCTAGGACACTTAGTAGGATGCTTGGTAGGATTCTTAGAAGGACGCTTGCTAGGAAACTTAGTAGGATGCTTGCTAGGAAACTTAGTAGGATGCTTAGAAGGACGCTTGCTAGGAACCTTAGTAGGATGCTTAGAAGGATGCTTGGTAGGAAACTTAGTAGGATGCTTAGAAGGATGCTTGGTAGGATACTTGCTAGGAAACTTAGTAGGATGCTTGCTAGGAAACTTAGTAGGATGCTTGCTAGGGAACTTAGTAGGATGCTTGCTAGGAAACTTAGTAGGATGCTTGCTAGGGAACTTAGTAGGATGCTTAGAAGGATGCTTGGTAGGATACTTGCTAGGAAACTTAGTAGGATGCTTGCTAGGACACTTAGTAGGATGCTTGCTAGGACACTTAGTAGGATGCTTGTTAGTCATCATTGTCTACATTGGAGTCTAAACAACAGACATTTCACTAATGAGTTTGGGTAATTACCCCAGCGAGCTAACAAAACCGTTAGCAAGATTCACACAGATCAGGATGATGAATATCAAGCCCGGTTCTTTATCCGACGGTCCACATCTCCTTTGTTAGTCGGTATATTGGAGGCTTCGGTAGCCATCAAGTGTGATTGACAGGCCCACCTCTCAGATCAGACCAATGGTCGAAATGAATCAATAACACCCCCGGAGACCATTCAAATTGGAATCGCATTGTCATGGATACGGGGTGGTTTCATCCAACTGCAGCCCATTTTAAATCAGAGCCTTGTGTTCAGCTTGTTTTGGTCGGCTAATTAGCAACTAGCCGTGTCATTGATACCGCAAATGTGCAACTCATTCAGCCAATCACCTATTGAGTAAATTCTTCTTCTGTGTATTGAGAGGCAGGCTGCGTACACAGATATCCAGCCGTTGTCTGGAGTATACAGCATGCTGAGGGCGTCTTAGGTCCCTGTTAGCACGTTTAAAACATCTGGCCCTTAAAAGAGGAGAGTACTCTCCTCACAAACCAAGAGAAGTGATTATCAAGTGATTTGCCATGCCGCTGTGTGGTAGCACTCGTACACAAAAGCCTTTGAACAGATTGCTGGAGCTGCATGAGGGATAGTGTTGAGGACCGTACCATCACAATAAAGGCTTCTTACACAGACTGTGTGTGGGCAGGGGGCCGTGTTTACGCTCTGGGTCGTGGTTCAGAAGGCTGGACTGTTCTCCATAAGGCTGTGTTGGCGCTCTTTCATATGACGTGACTGAAGGGATGTGTGTGATGCACGTGTGTGACGCACGTGTGTGAAGTGATGTGTGTGTGACACACGAGTGTGAAGTGATGTGTGAGTCCCACGTGTGTGACGCACGTGTGTAAAGTGATGTGTGTGTGACACACGAGTGTGAAGTGATGTGTGTGACACACGAGTGTGAAGTGATGTGTGAGTCCCACGTGTGTGACGCACGTGTGTAAAGTGATGTGTGTGTGACGCACGTGTGTGAAGTGATGTGGCCAATCAGGGCCTCTGACAGGTCAGTGTGTTGATCACGTGAGAGAACACAGTGCTTAAGGAGATATTTGGATTCAGACGAAAAGGAGAGGCTCAAACGTCTATCTGTGTGTGTCTGTGTCTGTGTCTGTATGTGTGTGTGTGTGTGTGTGTGTGTGTGTGTCTGTGCGTGTCTGTGTGTTTCTGTGTGTCTCTGTGCGTTTTTGTGTGTGTCTGTGTGTGTGTCTCTGTGTGTGTGTGTGTTTGTGTGTGTGTGTGTGTCGGTGTGTCTGTGTGTATGTGTGTCTCTGTGCGTGTCTGTGTGTTTCTGTGTGTCTCTGTGCGTTTTTGTGTGTGTCTGTGTGTGTGTCTCTGTGCGTCTGTGTGTGTGTGTGTGTCTGCGTGTCTGTTTATGTGTGTGTGTGTTTCCAGTGTAAAGAAGCTTCTGGTGGAGGCTCTGGTCCAGAACCAGTACCTGAGCTGTTTGGAGCCGCAGCAGGTCCGGGACATGGTGGAGTGTATGTACCTGAGAACCTACCAGGAGGGTCATCATGTCATCCAGCAGGGAGAGCCAGGGAACCACCTGTTCGTCCTAGAAGGTGGGACCACACACACACATGCATGCATGCACACGCACACACACACACACACATGCATGCACACGGACACACGCCCACATTTATACACGTACACACACAGGATGCATGTATTCTACCAATGACATCATGCATGTATTCTACCAATGACATCATGCATGTAATCCTTCCAATGACATCAAGCATGTATTCTACCAATGACATCATGCATGTATTCTACCAATGACATCATGCATGTATTCTACCAATGACATCATGCATGTAATCCTTCCAATGACATCATGCATGTATTCTACCAATGACATCATGCATGTATTCTACCAATGACATCATGCATGTAATCCTTCCAATGATGTAACCTCTGAAAGCTGTCTTCCCCTGACTCTCACTCTGTTTTCTCATGAGTCCATGTTAACGTGCCAGTGTGCTGGTGACATTACAGTTCCCAGTTTAGTACAGTGACTAAAGAGGAAGAGGTTAGGGGTTAGGGGTCAGGGGTCAGGGGTTAGGGGTTAGGGTTAGACATCTCTCTTCTCTGCTGACTGTGTTGATACTGTTCTGATTCAAGTTCAAGTTGTGCTTTATTGTCATTCCGCTACATGCGGGGGCATACAGTGGAACGAAATGTCGTGCCTCACAGAGCCACGGTGCTACGGTGTACCCTGTGTACAGGCATACAACAATCAAGTTAAAATAAATAAAACTATTTTCCCTATACATAAACAAAAAAAAATACAAACTATACAAACTGTACGAATACTTACCGATGGGGTGCTGTACATGTGCAAAGAGTACTGTACATGTGCAGGGAATATGAGCATGTAAACATACATATGTTGCTGATATTACTGAGTCAGTTATTTGTGTGTCAGTTGTTGTCTCTGTGCTCTGCTTTGCTGTCTGCAGAGGGGAAGCTGGATGTGTTTCAGCACAGTAAGCTGCTGTCGTCTGTGGCTCTGTGGACAACGTTTGGGGAGCTGGCTGTGTTGTATAACTGCACCAGGACTGCTTCTGTGAGAGGTAAGCTGGAGGTCTCCACCTCGTCTCTAGCTGCCTGTGAGACGAGGTGACTGGTATACAGCTTGAAGAGTTACACTAGGGTCATAAACAGCAGAGACCGGGGTGTTGAAAGGGAAAAAGGAAAGTGAAAGTCGAGACATATTGTCAAGTATGGTGACCCATACTCGAAATGGGTGCTCTGCATTTAACCCATCCAAGTGCACACACAGCAGTGAGTAGTGAACAACAACACACAGTAAACACACACCCGGAGCAGTGGGCAGCTATTGCTCCAGCGCCCGGGGAGCAATTGGGGTTTCGGTGCCTTGCTCAAGGGCACCTCAGTCATGGTATCGAAGGCAGAGAGAGTGCTGTTTGTTCACAATCCCCACCTTCAACCTTCAGGTTACAAGCCCGACTCCCTAACCATCAGGCCACGACTTCCCCCGGTGAGGAAACTGAGATTGTACCAGTCTTTCATCCCATCCCCTGTCTGGAACACTCAGTGTAGTTGAGACAGAGTCAGACAGGTCGATAGACAGTCACCAACTGTCCACAGAGGTGTTGACAAGACTTACATCAGACCTCAGACTGGGTTCCCTGATTGGCTAGTGCCGTCATGGCATTCCAGAGTTCCATATCATGGCTGTGTGGGTTCCTTACCTGGTATTTCTCCCAGAACATATCTGTATATGTGTCCAAGTGAACATATCAGTATATGTGTCCAGGTGAACATATCAGTATGTGTGTCCAAGTGAACATATCAGTATATGTGTCCAAGTGAACATATCAGTATATGTGTCCAAGTGAGCATATCAGTATGTGTCCAAGTGATCGTCTTGGAGCTGGAGGTCATCCTGATTGTTCTCCTCCTCAGCTCGGCTTCTCTCTCAATCTCTGTTTGTTTTCCAGAGAGACGTGACAAGAAAGGAAAAGTTAGGAAATGTCTGCTTCATATATTGGCTGATACTACAGACACTACAGACACGCTACAGACACCACAGACACTACGGACCACCTACAGACATACTACAGACACATCACAGACCCACCACAGACTCACTACAGACATACTACAGACACACCACAGACACACTACAGATATACTACGGACACACTACAGACACACCACAGACACACTACAGATATACTACGGACACACTACAGACACACCACAGACACACTACAGACAATACAGACATACTACAGACACACCACAGACACACTACAGACACACTACAGACACACTACAGACACACCACAGACACACTACAGACACTGCAGACAAACTACAGACACACCATAGACACACCACAGACACACTACAGACACTGCAGACAAACTACAGACACTACAGACACACCACAGACACACTGCAGACACACTACAGACACACTGCAGACACACCACAGACACACTGCAGACACACTACAGACACACTACAGATATACTACAGACACACCACAGACACACTACAGACACTGCAGACAAACTACAGACACAACAGACACACCACAGACACACTACAGACACACTACAGACACACTGCAGACACACTGCAGACACACTGCAGACACACTACAGACACTACAGACACGCTACAGACACACTACAGACACTACAGACACACTACAGACACACTACAGACACTACAGACACACTACAGACACACTACAGACACTACAGACACACTACAGACACACTACAGACAAACTACAGACACACTACAGACACACTGCAGACACACTACAGACACTACAGACACACTACAGACACACTACAGACACTACAGACACACTATATACACGCTACAGACACACTACAGACACTACAGACACACTACAGACACTACAGACACACTACAGACACTACAGACACACTACAGACACACTACAGACACACTATAGACACCACAGACACACTACAGACACACTGCAGACACACTACACATGCTGCTTCCTTCTACTCTGCTGTTGAATCCATGAATGTGTACTTCCTGTTTTTCACGTTGCCGTGGTAACAGCGGCCAGCCAGGTGAAGGTGTGGGCTCTGGACAGGGAGGTGTTCCAGAACGTCATGAGGATGACAGTGGAGAGACGACACGAACTCCATCGACACTTCCTTCGAAGGTGTGATCATAGACATGCTCACAGACACTCATCACTCGTGTTAAAAATCACAAAGTTTGAAAGTGAAGCTTGTTGGAGTTGATCTGGACGACCTTGGGCTGAGTATCTGTTCCAAAACCAAGTCAGAGAAACTCAGACGTAGCTCAGAAATGTTACCGAGAAGCGTTGGAAGTGGAACACCTGTGCAAGAGGATGAACAGGTGTGTGTTGTAATTACTGTCATTGTCTTTTCTGTCCAGCGTTTCACTGTTGGCCAAACTACCAGAAGACAAACTCAGTAAAATAGTGGACTGCTTAGAAGTGGTGAGTCGCTAAACTGTCTTATTTTTCTAAACTATTCGAGTTCAATCCTGAGTTCCATCACGTATCTGAAGAACAGCATGTGACTCTAGAGAACAGTCCTGTTACCCGACACTGTGCCTCCACAGGACGCGCTGTGTTCCAGACACTCGCTGTCCAAATGTCATTACCGCTAGGACTCTTGGAGGAGCGTGCGTCAGCACATCTCTGAATCCACACAGATTTACCTTCTTGATGAACTGCTCCTATGCTAGTCCTGTCATGACTCGCTCACGGATTTTCTTACTGTCGTTATTCGACCGAGGCCCCTGGAACTGTTTATTCAAATGGGAGATGAGTGATTTGTAACATATGAGAGTGTGACAGCCAGGAGATGTGTATGTGTATGTGTGTGTATGTATGTGTGTATGTGTGTGTGTGCGCGTACATATGTGTGTGTGTATGTGCGTTTGTGTAAGTGTATGTGTATGTATGTATGTGTGTAAGTGTATGTGTGTGTGTGTGCGTACGTTTGTGTAAGTGTATGTATGTGTGTGTATGTCTATGTATGTTTGTGCATGTGTATGTGTGTGTGTGAGTGTGTGTGTCGACAGAGAGCGACGTGCTTCCTCCCTGCTCTGGGTCAGACGCTCGCTCTCGCTGTGTCTTTCACCGGTGAGAACTAGACGGACGTTCTTCTGGGTCTCCTTCCCTGTGAGGTCCAAACAGGACGGGTCCGTTTGCCCCTGGTGTCTTGACAGAGGTGATTACACTGCTCCTCCAGGGACGAACGGACGTCTGAAACCCAATCACACCACAGATGTTTGTCTCGAGTCAGAGAGATGATGTTAACCTCTCCCGGTGTGTGTGTGTGTGTGTGTGAGTGTGAGTGTGTGTGTGTGTGTGCGTGTGTGTGTGCAAGGCCATAACATATGGACACCGTATCAAACTAAGGTCTTTGTGAATACGTTCATACCAAGGGAGGTCTTTGCTGCGTAAATATAGAACCAGTTTCTGTGGGAAAATCCCACCGTTGTCCAGAGATGATGACTGGAAACAGAGTGGTGAGAGAGTGACGTGCAGCCGTGAAGACACACACGTCCAGGCTGGAGACTGCTGGAGGCTGCTGGAGGCTGCTGGAGGCTGCTGGAGGCAGCTGGAAGGCGGCTGGAGGCGGTTGGAGGCGGCTGAAGTTATCAACGCCAAAGCAAGAGACTGGAGGAGCGTTAGAGCAAGGAGAGAGGGGCTGGACACCAGAGTATGAACGCAGGAGAACACGTCTTCTACACTTCTGTACTTGAATCAGATGTGTTGGTTATAAAAAGGGGGAAGTTGAGCTAATGGATCGAAAGCAAGAATCCATCATCTGACAGGATAAAGAGGCTGGGAGGCAGAATCCTGCTTGAATATGTTTGATCACAGAAATGTTGCTTTTCAGCAATCAGGTGAACAACAACACCAGTGTGTAGGCGTTGTCGAATCTATAATAATCATAGAATGAATGATTAGTTAGGGAAATTCACGATTGAATCATCAGAAGTAATTATGAAATGATCTGAGAATGAATTATTCAATGATCAGATATATTATTTAATAATCACATACATTATTTAAAAATAAGATAATAAATCATTTAAAATCAGAAGATGAATGATTTAATCATCAGAGCCATCAGTTCTGACTTGGTGTTATTCAGACAGTCTCCTTTCTTCTCAGACAGGCTGTCTCTCTAGCAGGTGGAGTGACCACACATGATCGTAACACTGCAGTTTAAAGCAGTGCTATGATACTAACGTTATCATTGTGACTCTCTGTCACTCGACAGGAATACTACGACAAGGGGGAGTACGTCATCCGAGAGGGAGAAGAAGGAAACACCTTCTACATCATCGCCAAGGGAACGGTACCCCCCTTACCACCTCCTTCACTTTACACCCCCCCCCACCCCCACCCCTACCCCACTACCCCTCAGACGAAAACACAAAGTTTCTTCACACATTCGGGCTTAGGAGCATGCTCAGAAGCGTGTGTGTCTAGTGCGGTTTGTCTCACAGTCAGTTTAGGCTTGACCGTCATTCACTGTGTGTGTGAGAGGTGTGTGCGTGTGCCTGTCAGGAGTGTGTGTGTACCTTTGAGGTGTGTGTATGTGCCTGTCAGGAGTGTGTGTGTGCATGAGGCGTGTATGTGTGTTAGGCGTGTGTGTGCGAGAGCATGTGTGTGTACCTCTGAGGTTTGTGTGTGCCTGTCAGGAGTGTGTGTGTACCTCTGAGGCGTGTGTGTGTGTTCCTGTCAGGAGTGTGTGTGTGTGTGCCTGTCAGGAGTGTGTGTGTGTGTGCCTGTCAGGAGTGTGTAACAGGACACGGCTCTGCTGGGGGAAATGTTCAGAGTAAGAGAGCTGCTTCCTCCAGGGATTCAGCAGCCAATCAGAATCAGGCAGCATGCCATCAGCGCCAGGCTAACGAGAGGGAGGCAGATGTTGCTGTTTCTGGGAGGGGAGGGGGGAGTGCTAATGCAGGGAATGGCGCCGTGAACCCCCCGTCCGTCCGACACACACACACAAACAGCGACCAGAGGGGCCTGTATAAACCCCATTACTACAAACAATTACTCCCCTCCCCCCAAAAAAGTGTCGTGCAGGTCAGAGGTTAACTGTGGCGTTCAGCTAAAACGTGCCATTAGTGGACGAGGGCTGATGTCATAATGGTTGGTGAATTATGTGCTAGTAGTTTTTGTTTACTGGCTAAATCTTTGCTTAGTGGCGTAGTGGTTGCATTAGTTAGCTAGCTAGGTGTCCCGTTAGCTAGATTAGCCAGATGTCCCATTAGCTATGCTTGTTAGCTGTCCCGTTAGCTAGATTAGCCAGCTGTCCCTTTAGCTATGCTAGCTAGCTGTCCCGTTAGCTAGATTAGCCAGCTGTCCCATTAGCTAGATTAGCAAAATAGCTAGCTAGCAAGGATCAGCCCCTAGCAGAACAACAAGCCTAGTTTTGATAGTGTGGCGTTGCTAACTATTATTTGTTGGTCGGTTGTACAGATCAAGGTGACTCAGAGCACAGAGAAACACAAGGAGCCTCAAACCATCAACACTCTGCAGAAAGGAGATTATTTTGGGGAAAAGGCCCTCATCAGGTGACTGCACACACACACACACAGCGCCTTCAACTGTCCTGTCGACCGGTGCTTCCACATGTGGGTGTGTGAGGACTCATCTTATCTGTGTGTGTGTGTGTGTGTGTATGTGTGTGTGTGTGTGTATGTATGTGTGTGTGTGTGTGTGTGTGTGTATGTGTGACATCAGCGATGACGTACGCTCGGCTAACATCATCGCGGAAGAGGATGGTGTGGAGTGCCTCGTGATCAACAGAGAGTGAGTCCTGCCCCCAGGGGGCGCTACTGACTCCTGACTGCCTCAGGTGTATTGGGACTGTAGACAGGGGAGGAAGACAGTTCACTGGATAACTGATCTGAAATCGAACTACTGTATAGACCTTCAGTTACGTAAGAGGAGAGTTAATGCTGTGTTGACTGGTGGGTTATAAGTGGATGAAGCTGTGTGCTGGAGAAAGAGGACCTTTAATATCTTCAAGAAGGCCTCTAGTATTCTTTGAATGTTTTTCTAATTGCGCTCCTGTCCAATAATAACAGAACTTTCTTTTTTTAAACGTTTACCTCAGAACGTTTGATCTGACGGTGGGCACTTTCAACGAACTGCAGAAACATCTCCAAGGTTACGTGGCAACTCTGGATCGCGACGACAAGAAGAGACAGGCCAAGTGAGTCTGACACAGTCTGCTGACCACAGCAGAGCTGCCAGAGACACAAGTGGTTCTTAACCCTGTTGGAGGTACTGAACCCCACCAGTTTCATATGCGCAGTCACCCAACCCTTCTTAATTGGAAAACTGAAATATGATTTTTTTCAAAGTCATATAATCATATGAGTCAGGTGTGTGTCTTGCCCTCCACCCCCTGAGACTGACTCACCGAACCCCTGGGGTTCGATCGAACCCAGGTTAAGAACCACTGCACTAAACTAACTCCATCCATACTCCTGTGACCGAGCCACAACACACATGGTCTCCTGCCCACCAGAGTGGCTTCCCTCGTGGGCCCAGTAGAGGGCAGGGCCCCAGAACAGACTGGGGCCTGGTGGTTTAATATCACCACAGATAAAGCTGCCTTTTGACCTTTTTACCTGAACGATGGGTTCATGCAGATATTCACTGACACTGAAAGAGCAGGGAGGCTTTTGGTCAAACGCCTTCTTTATCACAGCCAGTAGTAAAGTACTGACAAGGTAGCATGCTGCCTCTCATAAACATGTGCACTCTCTCTTCCTCTGCCTCTGCCTCTCTCCTCCTCTGCCTCTCTCTTCCTCTGCCTCTCTTCCTCTGTCTCTCTCTGCCTCTGCCTCTCTCCTCCTCTGCCTCTCTCTTCCTCTGCCTCTCTCCTCCTCTGCCTCTCTCCTCCTCTGCCTCTCTCTTCCTCTGCCTCTCTCCTCCTCTGCCTCTCTCTGCCTCTGCCTGTCTCCTCCTCTGCCTCTCTCTGCCTCTGCCTCTCTTCCTCTGTCTCTCTCTTCCTCTGCCTCTCTCTTCCTCTGCCTCTCTCCTCCTCTGCCTCTCTCTTCCTCTGCCTCTCTCTGCCTCTGCCTCTCTCTGCCTCTGCCTCTCTCTTCCTCTGCCTCTCTCCTCCTCTGCCTCTCTCTGCCTCTGCCTCTCTCCTCCTCTGCCTCTCTCCTCCTCTGCCTCTCTCTGCCTCTGCCTCTCTCCTCCTCTGCCTCTCTCTTCCTCTGCCTCTCTTCTTCTGCCTCTCTCTCTCTCTTCCTCTCTCTGTCCGCCTCTTCCTCTGCCTCTCTCCTCCTCTGCCTCTCTCTTCCTCTGCCTCTCTCTTCCTCTGCCTCTCTCCTCCTCTGCCTCTCTCTGCCTCTGCCTCTCTCCTCCTCTGCCTCTCTCTTCCTCTGCCTCTCTTCCTCTGCCTCTCTATCTCTCTCTCTTCCTCTCTCTGTCCGCCTCTTCCTCTGCCTCTCTTCCTCTGCCTCTCTTCCTCTGCCTCTCTTCCTCTGTCCGCCTCTTCCTCAGGAGATCTGAGGGCTCCAGCCACCCCAGCCCTCCCCTGTCCCCCAGCCTGGTCCAGCTGAAGGACAGTGCGTCCACGTCCTCCGTGCTGCTGGACAGCCTGGAGGTCATCGCTACTCTGGGAGTCGGAGGATTCGGCAGGGTGGAGCTGGTGAGCTCGTCTGATGGTTTTTAGGGCTTTTAAAAACCTTGTCTTTCTTTCTATATCTTCTATGAGGCAAAGGTGGAAAGGTATAGTAGATGTTTCTTTTTACTAAGTGGGCTGGATTGACCAGCGTAACCATTCATTTTTATAATTATAATATTATATATATTAATAATATAATATATATTATTATAATTTTATTTTGATAAATGAGTCCCAGAATGTGTCCTTTTCCACGTTCCGTCCCACCCCAGTTAGCTGGCTTTGGAGTTTGTTCTAAAAGACAAACTCACGTCACGCAATTTCAATCGACCACAGTTTTAGCATCTGCTTGGACGATGCGTGTGATCCCAACTGAGGTCGTGTGCGCCCCCTACAGGTGAAGGTGAAGAACAAGGATGTGACCTTTGCTCTCAAGGTCATCAAGAAGAAACACATTGTAGAGAACCGTCAGGAGGAGCACATCCACTCAGAGAGGAGCATCTTGGCTGAGGCCTCCTCACCCTTCATCGTGAGGTGGGTCCTTTAGCATACCTTCTGCTCCCCTGTCAGGTTGTTCTCACTGGGAGCATCTCTCTGAGGGAGAGACCCTGGCTGGGAGAGACCCTGGATGGGAGGGGCCCTGGATGGGAGGGGCCCTGGATGGGAGAGGCCCTGGATGGGAGAGGCCCTGGCTGGGATAGGCCCTGGCTGGGAGAGGCCCTGGCTGGGAGAGGCCCTGGATGGGAGAGGCCCTGGATGGGAGAGGGTCTGGATGGGAGGGGCCCTGTATGGGAGGGGCCCTGGATGGGAGAGGGTCTGGATGGGAGAGGCCCTGGATGGGAGAGGGTCTGGATGGGAGAGGCCTTGGCTGGGAGAGGCCCTGGATGGGAAAGGTCCTGGCTGAGAGAGAGGGAGAGAGAGTCTATCTATAGAACAACAAAGTCATAACTGAAGATTTATTCAAGAGAAAAACATCTAAATTGTATCCCTCTATTCTCATTGAAATGACATATTAAAGCATATTGTATTACTGAAGCGCTGGTCTGAAATGAAGACAGGTTTAGTGGAGCTGTTCTGCACAGCTACTTTATGATATTTATTTGAGCAGGTAGGATTTAAACACCCCTCCCAAGGCTAGTAATGCTGTCTCTCCACTCCAGAATGTTCCATCCTGCCTGTAGAGGGACAGGCATTTCATATGAAATCCATCCTTCAACTTCCACCACTGCAATATTCTGGGGAATCTAAACGTCTCCAATTAAAATCTCCTTCTCCTTTCAGGCTGTATGCAACCTTCAGGGACAGCAAGTATGTGTACATGCTCCTGGAAGCTTGTCTAGGAGGAGAGATCTGGAGTCTGCTGAGAGACAGGTGAGACCAACAAGCTGATCAGGTGAGATCTGGAGTCTGTTTAGAGACAGGTGAGACCAACAAGCTAACAGGTGAGATCTGGAGTCTGCTTAGAGACAGGTGAGACCAACAAGCTAGCAGGTGAGATCTGGAGTCTGCTTAGAGACAGGTGAGACCAACAAGCTAACAGGTGACAGGAACACGCTGGTCTATCAAGAGTCATTCTCCTCTGTCTTCCTGCATCTGATGGAAATATATGCAAATATATGCAAATATATGCAAATATATGCAAGACTTGATATTAACTTTTGATCACAACACACTCACTCAATCTGCTGCTGGTTAGTCAGTTGCTTATTTTGATGTGGTCGTTATTTTCTCGGCTCATTTGAACATGTTTCGGAAAGAGAGTTGTGATCCAAGGGACCTTACACGGTGGGATTTGAACCTCTGCTCCTCTCTCCAGGGGAAGCTTTGACGAGGCCACGGCCCGATTCTGCGTTGGCTGTGTCACCGAAGCCTTCGACTATCTCCACCGCAAGCGGGTCCTGTACAGAGACCTGAAGCCTGAGAACCTTGTGCTGGATGCTGATGGATACCTCAAACTGGTACATGGCCTGCTGATGTTAGGACACTAACATGAGGCGGGATGAATGCTTTATCCATACATGAATGAATGAATAAATGAATGAATGAATGACAGAATGAATGTATGCTGAATGAAGGAATGTATGCTGAATGAATGCTGAATAAATGCATGGTAAATGAATGCTGAATGTATGAATGCTGAATTAATTAATTCTGAATCAATTAATACATGAATGCTGAATGAATGCATGGTGAATGAATGCTGAATGAATGAATGAATGCTGAATGAATGCATGGTAAATGAATGATGAATGTATGAGCGCTGAATGAATGAATGCTGAACGAATAAATAAATGCTGAATGAATGCATGGTGAATGAATGCTGAATAAACGCATGGTGAATGAATGCTGCATGAATGAACGAATGAATGAATGAATTATGAATGAACTCCACCTTGCTCGTCTTCCTCCTCAGGTGGATTTTGGCTTTGCCAAGAAGATGGGCAGTGGGCAGAAGACGTGGACATTCTGCGGCACGCCTGAGTACGTGGCCCCTGAGATCATCCTGAACCGGGGCCACAACTTCAGCGTGGACTTCTGGTCCCTGGGGATTCTGCTGTTTGAGCTGCTAACAGGCAGGTGTGGAACACAGTCTATATCCTGTCACTACATCCCCCACTGTCACCACTAATACACACTCCTCCAACAGTGGTTCTTAATCTTGGTGTACCTGTGGTCCCTGGAGGGGGGGGGTCACAGGGATGGGGGTCTGGAGGGGGCCCTGGGGGGGGTCACAGGGAGGGGGGTTTGGTGGGGGCCCTAGGGAGGGGTCACAGGGAGGGGGGTCTGGAGGGGGGGCCACAGGGAGGGGGGTCTGGAGGGGGGGCCACAGGGAGGAGGTCTGGAGGGGACCCTAGGGGGGGGTCACAGGGAGGGGGTCTGGAGGGAGCCCTAGGTGTTCCATGTTCACTTTGCCGTCCCACATCCTCTGACCTGTATCCTCCCACAGTCCTCCCTTCTCTGGCAGTGACCAGATGATGACCTACACCTTCATCCTCAAAGGCATCGAAAAGATGGACTTCCCCAAGAAAGTAACCAAGAGACCTGAAGACCTCATTAGGAAGCTCTGCAGGTCAGGTGACAGACTGAACCACACAAACCAGGAAGTGTTCTCTGTCTTTGTCAGAGTCTCACCTACGCTCCGCTCTTCTCTTACAGACGGAACCCTTCGGAACGTCTGGGGAACCTGAAGAATGGGATCGCTGACATCAAAAAGCACAGGTACGGAACACGGAACACGGAACACGGAACACCAATAATGTTTCCAACAGGTTTAGAATGGTATCTTCCTGAAGGATCTTCACAGGACTGCACCTCTGGGTTAGATAGAGCAAGCTGAAAGGGTTGGGGAACAGACAGGTTCTCCAGGAAATGTCATTAGTACAGCTGAATGCCAAGTCGTTCTTGCCTGTCTCTCCATCACTCCTTATCTCTTTCCTCCCTGAGAGAAACAGAGATAGCAGTCTGGTAACTCAGACTCATCACAACCGTCAGCTTAATGTCATCAGTCCTGAGAGCCATGCAGCTGGGGTGTTCATGCAGCCAGTCACATCAGAGACCTCCCTCCTCCCTTTCCTCTTCCTTACCATTCTTCTCCCCTCCGTCCTCCCCTCTCCATCCTCCATCTCCCTCACCCTCCATCCTACCCCCCTCCCCTCCACCCTACCCCCTCCATCCTCCCCCTTTCACCTCCACCCTACCCCCCTTCCCTCCAACCCTACAATCTCCTCCTCTCCATCCTTCCCCCTTTCACCTCCACCCTACCCCCCTTCCCTCCTCCCATTCCTCTCCGTCCTCCCCTCCGTCCTCCCCCCCTCCATCCTCCCCTACTTCCTACCCCCCTCCACCCTACCCTCCTCCCCTTCCACCCTCTACCCCAGGCTAATGGTGTACATTTACCTGAAAAGGCTCCATGACTCGAGACGCAATTCAATTGGAGCTCTTTAAATGATGTTAGTGGACTGCAAGCTGATTTGTGGATACTGTGCAGCCGTTAAGGAGGGGTGGGAAATGGACAAAGACTTGGCCTTAACCCAAACTATAACACTGCGATCGACCAGGACCAACAGTACTATAACACTGTGCGATCGACCAGGACCAACAGTACTATAACACTGTGCGATCGACCAGGACCAACAGTACTATAACACTGTGCGATCGACCAGGACCAACAGTTTGGTTTGGTGTTCGGCCCATGGTAAGATTTGATCTCTCCTCTTTCTCAGGTGGTTCAACGGCTTCAACTGGGAGGGACTAAAAAAGAGATCTTTACCATCTCCTCTGAAAAGAGAGGTGAGTCCCACCGACCTTAACCCTGGTGTGCTCACTGACAGCTGCTGTTTAAGCAGGTACTGGCTGATGTGAGAGTGGTGTCTCTGCTGACAGACATGTGCTGGCTCTCCTTCACAGCTGCAGGGACCAACAGATCTGAGCTACTTTGACAGCTACCCTCCTGATGAGGACACTCCTCCTGATGAGCTGTCTGGGTGGGATATGGACTTCTAAAAGACCCCCCTCCATCTTGGCTCTCTCCATCCCCCTCTTCCTCCTTCCACTGCCCCCCCCTTCCTCTCTCCGTCTCCCCCTCTTCCTCCTTCCACTGCCCCCCCCTTCCTCTCTCCTCCCCTCTTCCTCCTTCCCCACTGCCCCCCTTCCTCTCTCCTCCCCCCTCTTCCTCCTTCCAATGGCCCCCTCTGCTCTCCTCCCCCCTCTTCCTCCTTCCACTGCCCCCCCCTTCCTCTCTTCCTCCCCCCTCTTCCTCCGTCCACTGCCCCCCCTTCCTCTCTCCTCCCCCTCTTCCTCCTTCCACATGCCCCCCTTCCTCTCTCCTCCCCCTTCTTCCTCCTTCCACTGCCCCCCCTCTTCACTCCTCTCCTCCCGGCCTCTTCCTCCTTCCACTGCCCCCCCTTCTCTCTCCTCCCCCTCTTCCTCCTTTCCACTGCCCCCCCCTTCCCTCTCTCCTCCCCCCTCTTCCTCCATCCACTGCCCCCCTTCCCTCTCCTCCCCCTCTTCCTCCTTCCACTGCCCCCCCTTCCTCTCTCACTCCACTGCCCCCCTTCCTCTCTCCTCCCCCATCTTCCTCCATCCACTCCCCCCTTTCCTCTCCTCCCCCTCTTCTCCTTCCACTGCCCCCCCTCCTCTACTCCCCCCCCTCTTCCTCTTCCACTGCCCCCCCTCTCTTCTCCTCCCCTTCTTCCTCCTTCCACTGCCCCCTCCTCTCTCTCCCCCCTCTTCCTCACTTCACTGGTGCCCCCCTTGCTCTCTCCTCCGCCCTCTCTCCTCCCCACCCTTCCTCTCTCTCCCCGCCCTCTCCATCTTTCTCCGACTCTCCTCCCCCTTATCTCCTCCCTCTCTCTCCTCCTACCCCCTCCACCCCTTCTTTCCTCTATCTACTCTCCTTCCCTCCTCCTCCTTCTCTCCCTCCCTCCTCCACTCTCCTCCCCTCCTTTCCCCCGTCTCTCTGAGTAACGACCGCCCCAGAGAACATATTTACCTGGTGAGGCAGCGCCCACTCAGCGATGAGGCGGTCGGAGCCTCTGATTGGTTGTTGATGTCCAAGGTATCAGGGAGAGCCAGGCATGTTAGCGTATCACAAGCATAGTAGTGTTTTCGATCGTTTTGCTGAGATTGTGTAAATATTGTATATTTAAAGTGAGTTGTTTACAGATGTAGTATACAGTGTATACTGTATGTGCATGGACACCAGAGGGAGATGACGATATTCAAGGTTCAGGTTTGTGTACAAACATTTTAGTCGTCTTTGGAAGTGTTTTTTCTCAAGAGGGAAATGTTCCTCTTGAAATCAGATTTTCATCAACCGTTACGATCCAAATTCATCCAAGGTCAAAAGGATGTGGCCCAAATCCTTGAAGTAATTATTGACCTTTGAACTACTTCATTTGTGTGAAGAAATGTTCATACAAAACTTTCCCCAAAAAAGTTGGAATGAAATTCTTTGGTGGTATAACAAGTGGTGTAATCTGATACCCTGTACGGCCAAAACATTTGTGGACACACCTGCTCGTCTGACCTATATGAGTTAGTTGGACAGACCATTCCAGAACATGACTATCCTGTACAGAACAACACCATTAAACACATTTAGGATCAATGCTAACATGCTAACGCCATCTGCTAGCCTGCTCTAATGAGAGCAGGCTAGCAGATGGCGAAAATGAAGACAGTTAAAGAAACTAAGTTGGTGACCAACTTCTTATAAATGCCTGATATTTTGTAACGAGGTTAAAAAACAGGCGTTCGTATACATGTTGGGCGTATAGTGCAAGTTTGTGTTAACACTACTTGTTATTGTGAACTGGGTTTTTGAAGGATGTGAAATGTGTGTTTACAGTACTTACAATAACTTATAGATTCACTTACATGGTCAAAAATACTAATATACAAGTATATTGATTTACACTAGAATATTTGATCTGATTTGATCTGATATGTGATCTATATTTGAGGTCAAATGTTCCTAAAGTGGTATTAGAGACAATAAACATTGTTTTTGAATTGAATTACAACTTAATTTGCTGTATCATTTTCTCACACAGCCACATAGTAACACCTGATTATCACTCAACGTTAAATTCAGTTAGTGTGGTATTTTCAATTCCATACTATCTTTCACACTATATCATTTGTTTTAATGAGAGATTCTGAAATTTTACTTACATAACTTTATTCATTCCTTGAATGCTTTGTAAAGAAAGATGGCGTCCAAAGTAAGGAAATAGAACCATACTTGATCTAGAGAGACAGATGACATCACTTCCTCCCTCCTCACCAACACAGGAAACCCACCCACAACGCACAAGATATGCAACATACAGAAAATAAATAAATGCATTTTAAAAGGTCATTTCCATATACAAATATACTTTCTTGTGAAGCTTATTGTACAAGCGTTTCCTTACAGCGTTACATTTACAAAATAAGATGGCACAGTGCGTTAGAGGAGGGTCTTTATATTACAACTAAGAGCTCTGTGAGAAGGTTTCAAATATGAGGCCATTTCCCAGAGTCTTCCTGGATGAAAGAACCAATTCAATAAACACAAAGATGTTCTTTTTTTTTGTCGCAAAAACCTCTTAATGATTTCAAGATCCAATTGGTTTTCTTGATAGTGTGGTTGCCTTAGTGTTGGCATATACACACACATATCTTCACTAATAGTAACTGCACTGGCACTACATGAGAAAGCAACATTGAAAGATCTATCAAAAAAAGCATTACAAAATAGTTGCATATAGACAAAAACTATATATATATTGTATGTAATTACCATTGACAAATGTATGATCATCTAAAATATCAAAATAAAAGATAATCTGCCATATTAATGGGATTATTTTTCCAAAAACAACCATGATTATAAAAAGAATATGCTCTTAACCGAAAACTCT
Organism: Plecoglossus altivelis; assembly: GCA_036571765.1. Taxonomy (NCBI): domain Eukaryota; kingdom Metazoa; phylum Chordata; class Actinopteri; order Osmeriformes; family Plecoglossidae; genus Plecoglossus; species Plecoglossus altivelis. The sequence goes on from BROE01000025.1 coordinate 8,601,234, forward strand.
TTTATATGTACTTATTTATCAAAATATATCCAGTTTAAAAAAGTAAATGTATGATCATTGGTTAACTCTGCGATGTGATACTGTCTGCTACTCATTCGGTCATTTTCTGTTTCAGGAATTGTTTATGATTAAGGCCTTTAAAAACAGTTTTGAACTCCAACTTGATCACAAGTTGAATCGATTTCCAAGGCACGTATATTGCATCTTCCAGAGACAGCATTGTAATATCATCAACATATAGTGCGTTATATACAAAAACAATGTACAAAATCTATTAAAAACATCTAACATGTTAACCTCTAAGCTTTCTTCTAAATAAATATTTGGTTAACAGACTTCATTCCATGACTCCTCCACCCTCAACTCTAATGCCTGTTTTTAGTCTTAAATCTGTCCTTTTTGGTTTCATTTAAGCCTTACACCCACCTTGAAATATTATCATATAATGTCACACTCAATTACGAAAAGCTCTTTGCTATATAATCTGGAATACAAATGTTCTACCCTTGAATGTGATGGAAGCCCTTTACTTTGAAAGACACCGCGGGATTGAGAAACCGTTATTTAAAACATGTATCATGTCTAGTTAGTTATAACTGAATATGAATCAGTCTTGTATTTGAAACTACATTATCACATTAAGATAAGGCATTTTATAGAGCCATTTCTAAAACACATGACGTTAAGATATGATGAAATGTAAACATCGAATGAAGTACACCTGATTACCTTTAGTTATCTAGAATAGATGATTTTCACTGAGTAAGAACTGTGAATTGGAAGAATATTAAGTAAACAATTGAGCAAGCTTTTCTCCTCAAACCTACTTTCTAAAAAAACACATTTATGACCGAGGCATTATATGAAAAGTAGCTTACTTTTCTGGCATATGAAACGACCCACCGAGGGTGCAGCAATATGTACAATTGAGCGATAATCTGAACAGAAAATAAATGTTTACACTCTACAGTCTACACCACAATTCTGGCTTTGGAATCAAATATATCTCTCTATAGCAGCCAAGGCAACACTTATGCAATGATTTTCATGTATATAGTGAGTAACAAAGAATGAACATAAAACATAACATTGTAACAAAACCATGCAAGTGGATAGGAGACGGACATTTGGGTAATAAAGACTCTGATGTTGTGACGAAGGACTGATGGTATAAAATAACATAGCTCAGGCCTCGAATTCGGCCATTATTGAATTCTCCCTTTACGGAAAAGAGACGTACAGTACGAGGGGGCATTTTCTGCGTCCCTCAAGTCTTCAGATCAACAACGTCTCTCTCTGTCTCTCTTATACCAAAGTGTTTTCTCAAACAGTTCCAGGGTGACCAGGCAACTAGTAGCTTTGTGTTCTGGCTGTGTTATCATGTGTGTCGTGGTTGAATCTGAACCAGGGTACCTCTCTCAAGTCCACCAAAAAGTTGCAATGATGCGGTAGAAAAGTCAAGAATTCAAAACCTGTGCTGTTCTTAGGAAGAGAGACCACTGGAGAAGACCGTTCTACCTGCATACAGTTTGACGTCTTCATTTCTTGTAGCAGGAGACGTGTTCTTTTCCAGTGCAAAGAGGAAGCTCCAGGGGGGGGCGCTGTTGAGCAGGAAGCCGCGTGTGTTGTACAGCGTGGGGCACTTTGGAGAATATTGCACACATGGATGCAGAATGTGTGCGCCCGCGAGTTGAGAGTGTGGGTGTGTGTGTGTGTGAGTGTGTGTGTGAGTGAGTGTGTGTGTGTGTGTGAGTGTGTGTGTGTGTGTGTGTGAGTGTGTAAGTGTGTGTGTGTGTGAGTGTGTGTGTGTGTGAGTGTGTGTGAGTGTGTGTGTGTGAAGTCAGAACTTAAGGATTATCTGCAGGCACAGGAGTCCACGGTCATGTTGGGGTACACTTTGAGAACTACGTTCTTATCTTCGTCGAAGAACAGAATGCTGAGGGAGGACATGTTCTCCGGAACGCAACAAGGTTCCGGAACCCCCGGGACCACGCCCACCGCTCGCACGATGCTCTGGATGGTGGCGTGGTTAGAGGGCTTCAGGGACTGGAGGAGGAGAAGGAGGAGGAGGAGAAGGAGGAAAATGAGGACAGAGTTAGGGTCACACGCTTAAGTGTTTGCACTGATTTCTATTCATGAAAGAGAGTGTGATATTATATAAAACAATCCAGTTACACTCTTCATACAACAATATCTAAACCCTCAGAGAAACAGTTTGCTTCTTAAATAATCGTACGTCCACAAACTTGTAAGTGTGTTACAGTGCGACCAGTTCTACTAGACCAAGCCGCCCATGAACCAGCCTTCTGTGTTCAGGCAGCACTGCTGGTGTAGGAGGTGACCTGGCAGGTTAACACCTGTGTGTGGACTAACAGTTTTCCAGCTGGCCCTCGCTAGTCCTTGAGAAGGACTCCTCTGATACATCGACCTCAGACGAGAGCTTCTTAATACCTGCTATTAGCATCCTTCTGAGGTGGGGACTTCACAGAGAGGAGGAACATCACAGGCCAGTGTGACCATCGAAGGGGAAACCCTGAGGGCAACCCACACCTTAAATCTTTCGTCTAATTGACTTGACTACAAAGGCAAGGAATTCCCAGCCAGTGAATAATCTGTTTAAAGCAAGTCCAGTTCCTCTCACCTGAATTCATCCCCGTTTGAACTATCAGCTGGTATTTGGTGTGACGCTACAGAGCTCAGGTTGAAAGAATTGGGGGGGGGGGTTTACCAGTCAATTTTTTTTTTACATTGATATGTGATGTATATTTTGGTTTCAGTTCTTAGTTCAACCAAGAGCTGTCTTTAAACTGATTATGTCTGCCTTTCGTTTGGTATTTTATGTTACTAATATAATTTATATACAAATCCAAACCTATTTTGGGGGGTCAAAGTGTGAACTACAGACCCAATCTAAAACCGGAACCACAAGATGGTGCTGTAGATCAACTGAACAGACACTGTCATCTGTGGCACCAGCTCTGAAACCAGCCGCTTTCCACTAACTACATTACAATTCCGATAGATTACAATCAAAACGATTAAAATCTAATCCGTTCGAGTTCAAACTGTAAAACTACCGTAGCTTAATTTGAAATGTGCGATCTTTATATGTGGTGATGCGGCCTAAATCTGGAATGACAGTCTGCGGTTTGGAACGGGCCGCGTGAACTAGCCAACCAGAACCAGCACCAAAGTAAAAACATGGACTTTAAACCCAAATGGACTAAAGACTGTAAGAAAACAGATTATTCTGTTAATACGCACCTTGGGCATGGGGAACTGGCAGGATCCTGAGCAGTAGTAGGCATCAAAAGACTTGGGGGAGATAATCCATTCACTCCAGCCGATGTCGGCGAAGTCCACCTTCAGGTACCTCCGCGCGCAGTTCCGCGGCTCGTTCCACTGCTTCTTTCGCGCCTTTTTAATCGTCTGCTCGTCGAACTGCAGAAGAGGCATCTTATGTCTCTGGTTCTTGCGTGTCTTTTTCCTGGGTCGCCTTGCTTGTTTGTCTTCTAGTGGTTCGTAAGGGCTGGCTTCGTCCCAGCCGGTAGTCTCGTATGGGTATTCGGGCCCCGGTAGTTCGTTGTTTTGTAAAGGGAGCAACACGTTAACGGATCGCTTTCTCCTGTGACTAGGTTTGGGTTCAGTCTTGTTATTGCGCGCGTGCAGCCCTAGCCGGTGGAAACCGGACGCTAACGATCCTTCTGCTACGCTATGATGCCTCTGTAACGTTGAAACGACGCTTTCGGGTTCCGATATAGCGGAATCGTTGGCATATACCAGGATATACGGCGTGCGGTCGGATAGAAGTCTCTTCCAAGATCTGGGTCCTTGAGAGGAGACATCAATTCCGATAAGCAGTTCGTCGTGGTGTTTGGCCTGGTTCACGACTCGCGTTATGTCTTTCCACTGCCAGGATATAAAGTCTCGGTACATAGTAGACACGTTGATGAGACAATGTCCCAGAGTCCTGGTATGATTATCCACAGAGGCGAAACTCCAGATACCCATTTGGATATGTCCGTTTCTCCGGGCTCCGTGGCGCACGCAGGACTTTGGCCTGGTGCACCCGTGGGTGGTATTCGCCAAGTCTCCAATGTAATAGTGAAGAGTTGCCGAAAGCACGTCTTCCGACTTTGTGAGAGAAGTTAGATTGAAAACCTGCAACTGCTTACTGTTGATCGTACCTGGGTGCATAACGAACAAAACACTGTTAGAGGAAGTCATATTCAAGAGGATTCTTACGTTAAAGATGTATGAAAAAACGGTTGGACTACCGTCACGTGTATTACCAGTCTGGCTATAGGAGGCAGTAGACCCAAATCATGCGCTTCCATAACTTTCGTTGTCGCTGTCGTTTCAGTCAACGATCACAAGTCAAACGTGAAATCTGTCACTATGTCAACCTCCTTAAACAGCATAACCACCTGTCTATCTGACTGTGGAGTAGCTAAGACACGTGGCTTATATAGCACATTAAATAATTATACATTTTTAAACTGTTAGTATGTTCACCAAATAAAAAATAAAACGTATCATGAACGATTTAGGAAACCTGTTCGGAACGCTGACAGGTTGCTTGCGTTCCAGAGCATGGATCAACAGGTGTATTAAAATTCGCCCCCATGTAAACCTTGGCAGATGTTCAATAGATCTATATGTGCGGGACGTCCTATATCATACATTTGAAATAATAACGTCTAATCACATTAAAACATATATAGGAATACAATGAAACTAAACAAGGCAAACAATGAGTGAACAACCTGCGTAATATACGCTGCGTTTGGATACATACCCCAGTGCGCTTTAAAACTTCGGACCGTATTTCCATCCTTGAATGGAAATCCCGCCTGGTTGTATTTGGTGTAAAGCATGTGCATATGTTCTGTCATTGTATCCTGTAAAATCAGTTCATGACTGTCTTTCATTGAGTGGTCTTTCCCCTGGATCGACACAGAATGTCCGGATTCCGCTTTTCTTGTCAAACCGGCCAAATGGTCTTTCAAGATCACGCAATATCCAGCGCATAGATAGCTCCATCCAAGAAATAGGACAAACGTCGGAGAATAGAGAGCCATGATTCACCGTGAGCGGGGACTTTCAAACGAACTTTCTGGTGAAAAACTGTCCCTTCGTGCCTGTGTCCGAAGTAGTTCTATATTTTAAAACGAATAGCATCACCTGGCGAGTCCAGTTTCGGTAAGTAAGTAATCGGTCAAATAAAAAGTGAATATCGCTTCTCCAGATTTTTTCCTGACACCTCAGTTGTAAGATAGAACTGAACAAATCGAACTTTATTAAATCGTTCCAGGCTATGCACTCCGTTTGCTGAATGAGTCTAGCTCACAGTTGGTTAGCCTTAAGTAGTAATTCACGAGGGCAGCTCGTGGTTTTGTATCTAAGATCTGGGCTGATCTTAGGTTCTACAGCCAATCGTTCGCCTTCTCAGCTTTCATTGAAGGTGAAGCGTGTTGTGCTTGGTAATATATAAAGGGCTTTTGGGACCAGCTGGCTATTTCTCTCATACGGAAACACCGCCAGCAGTGAGTGTTTGTGTGTGTGTGTAAGTATGTGTATGTGTGTGTGTGTGAGAGAGAGACACAGAGAGTGAGTAAGCGAGAGAGATGAAGAGAGAGAGAGATGAAGAGAGAGAGAGATATAGATAGAGAGACACACACAGAGACGGGCGATAAAGTTAAACGTTAGAATGTAGACTATTACATGTTGTACACTTAATGTGTGTAATCACACGCTCAATAACACGAGGATTAGACTACATGTTATAGTTGGCTCGCGTAAGTATAAGCCAACACTTGCCAACATGACAGTTTGATGTCAACAAAATATATTCTGATTACGTTTTAGTGACTTGGCTGTCGAAAACGTTAGTAGGCCTATTTTAACTTAACATCCTAACCGGTCCTCAAAACAGCCCTCGATTTTTACTGACGAACTGTGAAATATATCTCGCGAAAGCTGTGTGTCTGCACCGCGTTGTTGAATGAAGCGGCTTATTGTAGGTATTAAAGGCTCTCTCTCTTATTTATCTGAGTTCAATAGCGTTAAGCACACACATCCTGAACGTCACACACTCTGATCCGGATGCCGCGCGGCGTCCCTCGCACTAGACTCATGCGAGGGCTTTACACACCTCCGTCACTCGTGTCTTTTTCAGGGGTATTCGGGAGGAAATGATTGGGTTTCCCCGCCCCTGAACATCTGATGTCAATGATATTAGCATAGTACATCGTCCACGCCAGTCAACGCAAGCAGCGACTGATTAAGAGTTCAAATATGCTCGAGTTTAACAGTATGTGAGATACACACGTGTGTTCCGCCACAAGAGCACCACAACCTTCCCCCTACAAATAACCAAAGGCCATAAATCTATTACATAATCTCTATTTGAATACACCAAAGTAGCAACTAACTATGAAGCCACAGAATGCATCCCATATGTTTATATACGTATAACGTCCAGAGATGTTGAATATAAACTCTATCTATTGACCACAGCAAAGAAGTCTAAACTGGCAGGTGTTAAAAGAGAATATATTTCTGTTTGCCTAAAGACCTTTCTCTGACCTGAGTTCACCTTTTTACCTGATGTTATATAAGGAAACAGTCATGCCTCATAAAACAGTCCTTTGATTAAAACCCAACTGCTTAACTATCCAATAAAATAATTGAAGGTAAACAACTATTTCATTACGAGTATTTAATTTAAACTTTATTGTGAAATCCTGACTATTCACAGGCACACATTCTGACAGAATTCCGGTGAGCTGTTTTGGGACTTCTGGTGAGGTAAAACGATTTTTTTTCTTCTTTTTTTTAAGACTGCGCATTTCCGGAGACTTCCACACTTGCTGGTTTGTAGACCTCACAAGCACATCTGCTGTTTTGATTGGTGTGTGTCTGGGTAGGTACTGCCACTCTCCAAGAGCAAAGTGGGCAGTTTCATCACTACCATTACACCACATGAATGGCTGTGGTCTGTTAAGCTAAACAGCTCTAAATGTGGGTAAAGCACTCATTCGCCACCCAGCGTTTGAGGTGTTCCTTGTGATTAAATGAAAAACAGGGACTGGATGGTTAGGGGCCGGAGTACTGATTGGTTATGATGTCAAAGATCTGAGCAGCATTAGGTTGTGGAAAAGCCTCACGACCAAATAAGGTCAAACAGGAATGGCCGATGGACCAATCCTTTGCCAGTTTTGTACCCACCAATCCAGAGAGATTTTAAACCCAATCAGGGTGAAATGAATGTCGAAAACCATAATGGCTTCAAACTTTTTTTTTCTTTTTTTTTTTCTTTTTTTACACAAAACAACTAATGTTGGGGTTGTTTAACGATGCATACCACGCTGTTGTCTTTCGATAATTAAACGCATCACCCGCTTCTCTTCGTGCCCTTGCGCCATTTATTTGTGAATATACAATCAAAGCAGCGGAAACAACAAATTGAAAACACATCTAAGGAGAAGGGTGCCAAGGAAATCTCCAGGGCACTTCACCACCACGAAGCGAGGTCTTTGTAAACGCCCTTTCTCTCCGCTGAAATAATAGTCATTGAATGAGTGATATGTAAATGATAGAGTGCTTTGATGTCTCTTATGTCTGACTGCTATCTGGGAACATGAGGAATGTTTTAAGTACGTTTCCCCTCTGTGAAGCCTGGCAGCATTCTTGGCGTCCAGCCTAGGGGGGAGGGAGGGGGGGAGGGAGGGGGAGGGAGGGGGGGGGACCATGCCCGGTCTCCTCATCGCGCTTCTGACGGCTTCAGTTTGTTTAGACAAACAGAGGAGCAGGCTGGGTGAAGCGGCCCGGTCACCCAAGCAGCCTCTCAGCCCAGCGCTCTGCGGAGCACAAACAAACCAAGGCCTTGCCTGTCCTGTGGGGATACTAGCAGTTTATCGACTAGCACGTGGGTGAGGGGTGTGTGTGTGGGGGGTGGAGGGGGGGTGTGGTGGTGTGGGGGGGGTGGTGTGGGGGGGATGGGAGGGGGTGTGGTGTGTGGGGGGTGGAGGGTGTGTGGGGGGGGTGGAGGTGTGTGTGTGGGGGGAGGGGGGAATGTGTGTGGGGGGGTGGTGGAGGGGGGGGGTGGAGGGGTGGTGTGGGGTGTGTGGCGGGGGGGGGTGGAGGGGGTGTGTGTGTGGGTGTGTGGAGGGGGGTGAGTGTGTGTGTGTGGGTGTGTGGGGGCTGAGAGGGTGGGAGGGGCATGGCAGCAGTTGAAACACAATATACACACACTTCAAACACACAACTTGTGTTAGGGTGCAAAATTATAGCAATGGTGTTTAGCATTGTGCCTAGCCTAGCTTAGCCTAGCCTATCTTATCCTAGCCTAACCTAGTCTAGCATGATTACTGGAACCCCTCCCACACCCAGATGGGTAGCTTGATACCAGGAACAACACGTCAACTAACAGGGCACTAAAACAAACTTTATGTAGATGAAATGAGAGGTTTGAGGTGCTTTTTGATCAGCGTTGAACTCCAGCTAGGCCTTCCTCCTGGTGGTATGGTCATAGATGACCACCTGAATGTACAGGTTAGACTGCAGAGGGATCCTAGTGGAGTTATCCCCAGGAGACACCTGAAGGGAGGACACAGGGACACACAGGTGTGTTCGTGACTAAACCACAGCAGGGCAAGGTAAATATTTAGGGTGAGTTTTGTCTCTCAGTATAAAAAGAAGGTTGTAAATGCCTTATCGACATAACATACTTAGTTTAAGCAGCATTATCATTGAATTGCTATCTCAGATCAATACAGAAATATATGATTGTGACTTGGCATGAATTCCTTCACGAGAACCTTCCACTGAGATGACACCACGCCCAGAGAAGCTTGGGCCTTTTATTAAGTGTGACATAAGCGTTTGACGTGCGGGAGTAAGAAGCCACTTATTATGTTCAACTGACACTTTTACCTTAAATACACTTGCGGGTGCTTTCGGTAACGTAGCCTGCCAGTTCAAAAGAACCAGAGGGGGACAAATTAAAACATGGCCGCACAGATTTGATTAGAGAAAAAGTTCCAAGGCATCCAAAAGTATGTGAACACGTCATTATTAAAACCAAACATGTCATTACTGTATCTGAGTTCTGTTTTTGGGGGGCCAAAAGTTTATTTTAGGAGAGTGTGAGCTGGATCCTGTCAATAGATCGACCACGTCAAAACCGGAGCGGTCTCTCAAGTCACAGCGAGATTAAAGACGCAACACTAACAAACCACACAGAACGGTGTCTCTGTCACAGGTGTGAGCCCACTGTGGATCGTTTCCCTGGACACAACTCATCCACATGGGCAGGAAGAGCCAGCAGGTTCTTGTTGGCTTTCGGGGGCTGAACTCTGCTGGTCGGTGCCAGGCCTGGCTGGGTTGGGCTCTGGGCATGCGGGTGGTTTGCTGTGTCTGGTTTCCTGTGCCTCCTCCTGTGTTTTTAATAGGCAGGCTGGTCGGGGTGGTGCTCGACCGCAGCTAGGACACGGACACGGCTGCCATTTTGGCTCAGGAGGGGGGGAGGGGAGGGGGGGGAGGCCTTCACCAAAGGTTCCTGCTTGCTTTCACAACTGTTCTACTCTAGGAACCAATGTGGTCAGACTGTAGCTGGTAATGACGCTGTTTCTGGACTGTAGCTGGTAATGACGCTGTTTCTGGACTGTAGCTGGTAATGAAGCTGTTTCTGGACTGTAGCTGGTAATGAAGCTGTTTCTGGACTGTAGCTGGTAACGAAGCTGTTTCTGGACTGTAGCTGGTAACGAAGCTGTTTCTGGATGTGGGGGCTACTTTTGCCCCCTGTCAGGCTGTCTGGATACACACAGCACCTGCCTACACCTCCAACCTCTCCTCCAGTTGGGTAACAAACCAACAGCAAAGTTAGCCGGTTGTCGGCGGCATGGGAACCATCTAGTCAGCTGTTGGTCGACATGGGGATGGGCAACACAACAGCCTAAAGGTTACCGTGGTTACAGCTTCTCAGCTCCATGGCTGTCTCGGAGACAGGAACCTACCTTTGGATCCACGTTGAGGATCTTCCGGTCTCTCTTGTTCTTGAAGAGCAAGCCGGAGGAATTCTCTGCGATCACCTGGTAGTTAGCACTGGGGTTGGAGGTAGACACTTGTGTGTCCCAGTTATAGAAGCTGAGTGGAGAAAATGCACAAAGAACATTATGAGATGACAGAATTAAAACCCACCTTAAAAAAAGGAAAAAAAAGAGTAAGATATTATTTTGAAATGTTATAAAACATGTTTTGTACTGTGGTCGCGTGAGAGAGAGAGAAGTTGACAAGGCAAAATATCTGCTAGTCATGCACCCGGCCAGGGCATCTGTGGAGCTTGACACAGTATCTGTATTGGACGTTTTTCATTATTGACTTGCACTGTTGGAGCTTTTAAAACAACCTGTTCATTCTACACTGTGTGTGACACCAGTACTTGACAAAGGTCCCAACTCAGCATATTGGAAACAGAGGAAGAAAAAGGAAAAAGGATTATAAAGTATTACTACACACAGTCCCATTATGATATCAATGTTTAACAGCTGGTTATAAAACAAATCTTGTTCCTTCCCCCCCCCCCCCGGAAAAAAATCATAAATATAAGCAACCAACCCACATTGTGATTTATCTTTTAGAGGGAGAAAAGAATGTCAAGTCTGTTTTGAATTTGACCTGAGGTGGTGTGTTGGACTTCTCCAAAGCCAGGGCATTAAGGTGAAGCTGAACATAATAAGGTACTGAGACCATATTAAGGTTTGGGTTCCAAAATAAATGGTGGATTAATTTATAGCATCCGATAGCACCTTTCTTTCCTCTACCACTGTGCTGTTGTTTACACTCGCTCAAACAGCAGCAGCAGCCATTTGTGGGGGTCGTTTAACAGGGGTAACAGTGTGGGGGCCCTGTGCTGAGGGTCGTTTAACAGGGGTAACAGTGCGGGGGCCCTATGCTGGGGCCCTGTGCGGGGGCCCTTCAATGGTAACTCTTGCCACCCAAACTGAGGTTCAAAATCAAGTCACCAATGGTCTGAAACCGACATGAAATGACAGCGTTTCTCACGTGTTGTTACACAGACACGTTTCCTGGCAACAGTCTGCAAGTTAAACAAGTTAAACTCCCAAAACACTCTGTCAGCAGCTTCTCACCTGAGGAATCAGACACACCTGCAAAAATCAAGCAGTAAAAAACGTGGCTTAAGAACACATGATGGAGAGATCACTGCAACATGGAGATCGGCCAACGTAACTGTACGATCGTAACAGCTCCGCAGAGCAGAATGAGTCATGTACGGTAAGCCTTGGATCGGATCGGAGGGGAGCAGGGGAGCAGGGACTCTGTCCATCCCAGAGTGACACCCTGCTCCTCTTTAGAAACTCTCATCGCTCGCCCCAGAGCCATTAGGACCAGCTGCCTAGCAGAAACACTACTCCAAATGTCACACTTCAAGGCGGTAAAGGTTGCTTCAGCAGGGTTTCCAAATATTCCCCAGCAACGGTTTGTGGTCCAAGAAGAAAATTGTACCTCGGAGGAGGAGGTTGTGTGTAAATCTAGAGAGAGAGAGAGAGAGAGAGAGAGAGAGAGAAGAGGAGAGGAGAGGGAGAGTGAGCGAGCGAGAAGAGAAGAGGAGAGAGAGAGAGACAGAGACAGAGAGAGAGAGAGAAGAGGAGAGAGAGCGAGAGAGACAGAGAGAGAGAGAGAGAGAGAGAGAGAGAGAGAGAGAGAGAGAGAGAGAGAGAGAGAGAGAGACAGAGACGCAGTGTACAGGACTGCAGGAGAAACAGCACATAGCATGCGTGATCAGAATAACACGACTGGATCTTGGCCAGAGCTCGACATGCTGTACATCACTTGCTGCCCTGCTTTACAGCGTCCAATACATGATAAACAACAGATGTAAACCGTTAATGACTTGGACCATAAAATATAAATCACCAAATGCTTACATTCACATTTTAGGCCACAGTGAACTTTGAAATATTGTTCTGGTTTGGCGGGTGTCTGGCTCCAGACTCGTGTTTAGTGAGGTTTGTTTCAGTAGCAATCTCTGGTGCATTATAAAGACTTTCTACACATTTTCATTTTCCTCATATGAGTATCATCTGACTACAAATACGTTTTAGAAAACTACAAATGACAAGTCAACATGACGCTGCTATACAATTACCTCCTCCTCTACGTTTGTAGCCCTTCAAACAAACACATCTCAAAAGGAACTTTCTGATTGGCTAATTGAAACGTAAAAATGGTCATGTGACGAGAAAAGGAAAAAGGTCATGTGCATTTGCAGCTGGTCTCTTAGTGACCTAGGCTTCATAGGATTGGCCCCTGGTTTAACAGGCAGAGACACTCAAACAGCAGAAGGGTTTAGGTGACAAGGTAAGGCTCTGGTGAACCAACACCATGTTTAATACAGGCTGTGTTCATCACCAGAGACTGCTGCCAGGACCAGGACACAGAGATCAGGACACACAGACAGGACATAAAGACACAGGACACCAGGAGACAGAGACAGGACACCAGGAGACAGAGACAGGACACCAGGGTTTGGAGAAGACCATCAACACAGAGCTGTCACTGGACAGACCCATCTGGAGACGAGGACAGCTGGATAGGAGGACAGCTGGAGACGAGGACAGCTGGATAGGAGGACAGCTGGAGACGAGGACTGCTGGAGACGAGGACAGCTGGAGACGAGGACAGCTGGAGACGAGGACAGCTGGATAGGAGGACAGCTGGAGACGAGGACAGCTGGAGATGAGGACAGCTGGAGACGAGGACAGCTGGAGATGAGGACAGCTGGATAGGAGGACAGCTGGAGACGAGGACTGCTGGAGACGAGGACAGCTGGAGACGAGGACAGCTGGATAGGAGGACAGCTGGAGACGAGGACAGCTGGAGATGAGGACAGCTGGAGACGAGGACTGCTGGAGACGAGGACAGCTGGATAGGAGGACAGCTGGAGATGAGGACAGCTGGAGACGAGGACAGCTGGCTAGGAGGACAGCTGGAGACGAGGACTGCTGGAGACGAGGACTGCTGGAGACGAGGACAGCTGGAGACGAGGACAGCTGGAGATGAGGACAGCTGGAGATGAGGACAGCTGGAGATGAGGACAGCTGGAGACGAGGACAGCTGGAGACGGAGACTGGAGTGAGGACAGCTGGAGAGATGAGGACAGCTGGAGACGAGGACAGCTGGATAGGAGGACAGCTGGAGACGAGGACTGCTGGAGACGAGGACAGCTGGAGATGAGGACAGCTGGAGACGAGGACAGCTGGAGACGAGGACAGCTGGAGATGAGGACAGCTGGATAGGAGGACAGCTGGATAGGAGGACAGTTGGAGACAAGGACAGCTGATAGAGGACAGCTGGAGACAAGGACAGCTGGATAGGAGGACAGCTGGATAGGAGGACAGCTGGAGACAAGGACAGCTGGAGACGAGGACAGCTGGAGACAAGGACAGCTGGAGATGAGGACAGCTGGAGATGAGGACAGCTGGAGATGAGGACAGCTGAGACGAGGACAGCTGGATAGGAGACAGCTGGAGACAAGGACAGCTGGAGATGAGGACAGCTGGAGACGAGGACAGCTGGATAGGAGGACAGCTGGAGATGAGGACAGCTGGATAGGAGGACAGCTGGATAGGAGGACAGCTGGATAGGAGGACAGCTGGATAGGAGGACAGCTGGATAGGAGGACAGCTGGAGACGAGGACAGCTGGAGACGAGGACAGCTGGAGATGAGGACAGCTGGAGATGAGGACAGCTGGAGATGAGGACAGCTGGAGATGAGGACAGCTGGAGATGAGGACAGCTGGAGATGAGGACAGCTGGAGATGAGGACAGCTGGAGATGAGGACAGCTGGATAGGAGGACAGCTGGATAGGAGGACAGCTGGAGATGAGGACAGCTGGAGATGAGGACAGCTGGAGACGAGGACAGCTGGAGATGAGGACAGCTGGAGACGAGGACAGCTGGAGATGAGGACAGCTGGAGATGAGGACAGCTGGAGATGAGGACAGCTGGAGATGAGGACAGCTGGAGATGAGGACAGCTGGAGATAAGGACAGCTGAAGATGAGGACAGCTGGAGATGAGGACAGCTGAAGATGAGGACAGCTGAAGATGAGGACAGCTGAAGATGAGGACAGCTGGAGATGAGGACAGCTGAAGATGAGGACAGCTGAAGATGAGGACAGCTGAAGATGAGGACAGCTGAAGATGAGGACAGCTGAAGATGAGGACAGCTGAAGATGAGGACAGCTGAAGATGAGGACAGCTGAAGATGAGGACAGCTGAAGATGAGGACAGCTGAAGATGAGGACAGCTGAAGATGAGGACAGCTGAAGATGAGGACAGCTGAAGATGAGGACAGCTGAAGATGAGGACAGCTGAAGATGAGGACAGCTGAAGATGAGGACAGCTGAAGATGAGGACAGCTGAAGATGAGGACAGCTGGAGATAAGGACAGCTGAAGATGAGGACAGCTGGAGATGAGGACAGCTGAAGATGAGGACAGCTGAAGATGAGGACAGCTGGAGATGAGGACAGCTGGAGATGAGGACAGCTGGATAGGAGGACAGCTGGATAGGAGGACAGCTGGAGACGAGGACTGCTGGAGACGAGGACTGCTGGAGACGAGGACTGCTGGAGACGAGGACTGCTGGAGACGAGGACTGCTGAAGATGAGGACAGCTGAAGATGAGGACAGCTGAAGATGAGGACAGCTGGAGATGAGGACAGCTGGAGACGAGGACAGCTGGATAGGAGGACAGCTGGAGACAAGGACAGCTGGAGACAAGGACAGCTGGATAGGAGGACAGCTGGAGATGAGGACAGCTGAAGATGAGGACAGCTGGAGACGAGGACAGCTGAAGACAGGCTTGGGCTTCAAATCACAAGGTAGGACAGACCCAGAAGCCTGCATGCTACAGTTCAAGTTAAAGAGACATTCCTCCCTTGCTGAGTCACTCAGGTCCAGATTAGATGACGGCAGCGCAGCAATTATGGAAACCAAATTGAAGTGTATGTCTCAAAGCACACAGGGGTCCTTTTCTATATATGCAAGTGAATTATATCGTGTAAGACTTGCGCACATGAACCCATGCTGACTTCCTCTTTTTTGCAAATTAGGTCTGACAGCGTTTTCAGTACCTATTTATACCGAAATGCCATACGACAATTAACATTTTTGCTGGTAGACCACTTTTATGCCATGGTACACCACTTGCTTTTCGGTAGTAAAATAGGACAGATGTGAGATATTTTAACACTGAACATGAAACAGCAGATGGAAAGTGTTTGAGACATTGTCTCAAGAGAGGGCTGATGTAGACTGACATGGTATTCAGGACCCATTTTCACCAGGCTCGTCTGAGGTAGTCGTGGCTGCTGAGGGGAACATACCAGATGGATGAAAATACGATTACCCCCCCCCCCCCCCCCTATATATCACAGTAAACATTACTAGCACGCCCATATATCACAGTAAACATAACTAGTAAGTCTTTTTAATATTAATGTTCTCGGTCGCGAGCAAGGCCTCTGCAGCTGGACGGCACCACACCCTGACGCACGGGCCACTCAGCGGGAGGACCGGGTGGAAACAACGACCGCAACGTCGAGCGCCCAGAAACGAGCGCGCGTCCTTCCACTCGCCATGGTAACGGCGGTTGCCGCTGTTATCTGCAGACTGCAATTTCCCAACGTAATGTCAACATTGTCATGATTTTCCCGCAGGAGAGCGGAGCAGGATTGGAAGATGTAGTTTATGCTGAGAGGGCCAACAGTTGGCGGACCAAACGATTTGAACTTCAGTACCAAGCATAACAAACTTACAATTTATCCTCTATCTTAAAAAAGATAAAAAAATGAGTCTTTTCTGTAATAGCAGCGTCGGGTTAATACGAGGAATATATCAAGTTGTGTTACGTGGTCGAAACAAACACGTTGTTGTGTGTTAAAGGTGTTGTTGCTGGCTGTCTATGTGTTAAGTCTGGATCTTGGCTGGAGACACTGCCTAAGCCATTACACAACGCAGCGACACTACCGGGTGTGAAGACTACATTTCTCCTTATGACTAAAGCATCCTAGACCACAACTTTTTCACTGAGACGTCGACTACGCAACAGACATCCGGGTCGTCCGCTGTTTTGAAAAGGCTTCAAGAATAACACGACGTACAGAGAGTTGCGTGCACGAACGCTCAACCTTCCACATATTACGGTGAATAACGATAACACCGAATGATAAGAGATTTATGGCTTGCGATAATAACTTCGGAGAGTTACAGTCTTACTTTCCGTTTGCAAACGAAGGCCAACGTTACATTACCGGTGACCGATCAAACCATTAAATCATGATTACATCTGTAGAAGTTTCAGGGAAATTTAACACATTTGGCAGAAGGCCTCAAATCATTTTATCACCCCGCCCCGACAAAAACGTCCACGATAATCAATCAAAACACTCACTAACACACATAAACTCCATGTACAAATATCTCATTTTAAATTTGCTGGTGACCGGGCTGATGAAATGTGCGCTCTCCGAGTGAGGAAAAACAACGCGAAAAAAAACAAAAACGTTTTTCAGGGAATAATTGATCAGTCAGAAAACTATTGTGCTTGTAAGACTTAATGTCCGGGCCAGCCTACCAAAACATACAACCACGGACAATGTTCTGTGCCAACCTGGAAATGCCCGCGGGGCTAGAACTATGTCTCTCTCGAATTATAAACGAATAAAGGAGAACAGCCACGCAAATATCTGTTGATGAAATGAAACCAGGCTTCCAGGTGCGTGCGTGCGTGCGTGCGTGCGTGGAGCGAGGCAGGATTGGTTAGACCAGGCGAGATGGCGCGCCAGGCAGGATAAGAGCGTTCCGGTCTCGTGGATCAACTTGTCAGCAACACGTCCACACAGCCACCAGCCCCACACAGAGTCGTCCAATACAAAGAGAGAGCATGGCTAATGCTGAGATGAAGGCTGTCTGTCTGATGTGTTGGAGTGTGTGTTTGTAACATCCAGGAGAGGCAGGGGGAAGGACAAGGACAACAGGGCACCCACTCTGGACACGGGAGGCTGCCACATAGGAGATGCTATCCTCTCTGTCTCGCCCCCTCTCCCTCTCTCTCTCCAGCCAGACAAACATCATGAACTGAGACGTAAATATAAACCAATTATCGGGGTTTCTGCAAGAGACTGACCAGAGCTAGAGAGATGGAGAGACAGACAGAGAGGGAGAGAAACAGAGAGAGACAAAGAGACAGAAAGTGACAGGGAGAGACAGAAAGACAGAGAGAGACAAAGTGTAAGACACTAAGAGAAAGAAAGGAAGACAGACATATACAGAGAGAAAGAACAAAAGAGAGAGGACAGCAAGAGAGAGAGGACAGTGAGAGAGAGGACAGTGAGAGAGAGGACAGTGAGAAAGAGGACAGGGAGAGAGAGAGGACAGGGAGGGGAGAGAGAGAGAGAGAGGGCAGGGGAACTGAAAAGCCAGAGTGCATAAACAGATGGCCACTTTGCCGGGGAACATTAAATAGACATCAGAGAAGATGGAGGCGCATCTGGAGAGACAGGAAACAGGACGGCTGAGCAGCAGATCTGTGGGGTAATTAGGAGAGGGCCGGTAGGAGGTGTGTTTGAGGCACACTCACGTACCACTCAGTTAACCATACACACGCACAGCCTCTGTCTGAGTGTGTGTGTGTGTGGAGAGGCTGTGTGAGTGTGTGTGTGTGCGTGTGTGTGTGAGTGTGTGAGTGTGTGTGTGTGGAGAGGCTGTGTGTGTGTGTGTGTGTGTGGAGAGGCTGTGTGTGTGTATGTGAGTGTGTGTGTGTGTTGAGAGGGTGTGTGTGTTCGTGTGGAGAGGCTGTGTGCGTGTGTGTGTGTATAGGCTGTGTGAGAACACTTCAGATTGAACAGTAGCTGTATCACCTTCTGTGATTGATTACTCCCATTATGAATCCAGTTCACTGATATGAGTCATGGAAGATGAGCTGTCAACTGGTCTCCTTTCTGCTTGATGTCAGAGTAACGACAGGAGCAGCTTCAGCTAATCAGACCACACAGCATCACCTTGCAGAACACACACACACACACACACACACACACACACACACACACACACTCTCCTGCTGTACCTGCAGGTCACTCTAAAGATGTACACACGCAGGACGCTGGACGGATTCTCTTTATCCACACATGCCGGTAAACCTATCCACCTCCCCCTATCCACCTCCCCCTATCCACCTCCCCCTATCCCCCTTCCCCTATCCACCTCCCCCTAGAGGGAGGCTGGAGGGGCAGGCTGGAGGGAGAGGCTGGAGGGAGAGGCTGGAGGGGCAGTCTGGAGGGAGAGGCTGGAGGGAGAGGCTGGAGGGAGAGGCTGGAGGGGCAGGCTGGAGGGAGAGGCTGGAGGGGCAGGCTGGAGGGAGAGGCTGGAGGGGCAGGCTGGAGGCTGGAGCTGGCGTCCCTGGGCTCTGTGGTGGGGAGCAGGGCTGGGCCTAAGCCCTGCGGTTGGAAGGGCTCTGTGCGTCCGTGTCCAGTGAGTGGGCAGCAGACCCTGCATCTGGTCCTTCTTAGAGGCAACCACACGCACTGTGTGTTATTGTTCCCAACAGAGAGAGGGGGAGGAAAGGAGGGAAGGAGAGGGGGTGACAGGGAGGGACAGAGAGAGAAGGCCCAAGGGGTGAGTAGGAGGGAGGGAGATTATGGAGAGCAGGTTGGGAGCGAGGGGGAGGGAGAGAGAGGGGGGAGGGTGAAACAGAGCAGGATAGAAAGAGTGAAGGGGGAGAAAGAGTCAGAGAGAGGGAGTCAGAGAGGGAGAGAGAGTCAGGCAGGGAGAGAGAGAGGGAGTCAGATAGGGAGAGAGAGAGAGAGAGAGGGAGTCAGAGAGGGAGAGAGAGAGTCAGAGAGGGAGAGAGAGAGAGGGAGTCAGAGCGGGAGAGAGAGGGAGGGAGTCAGAGAGGGAGTCAGAGAGGGGAAGAGAGATACTGACTGAGAGGACGATAGAAGAGGCCTGTATTTGCTGTGTTTCAGAAGGTGACTGGTGCTCCTGCTTTGAAAGGGCTGTTATTGTAGTGTTGCTGGTCCCAGTGTGAACTCTGTCACCTCCACACAGGGCAGTCTTGGCTCCCACATCACTGACAATGACCAGTATTTACTTCCTTAAGAGATTGACAGACGTAAATATAACAAAAAGGACAGACGTTGTGGCAGTTTTTAAGCATATTTACAGTAGGTGACAGCCTGTGTGTGCGTGCGGTGAGGACGAGGAACACATCAAAACAAAAGCCGGCGCTCCAGAAGTTTGTCAGAGAAGAAAATCTGGTCACGAGAAGTTGCACATCTCCTGATGGGGAAAAGCCAAACACGAAGTAACCACAGCGTTTCAGCTCCCAACACTATTTACAATTATGTATTTATGCTATTTACAAGATGAAAAGACCTGTTTCGAATGGTTTCCGTGATCTTGGATGAAACTGCAGGCCCAGAATGTGTTAGTCTGTCTGCAGCATATGAACCTCATGATACTGCCCAAGTCTCTGTTTCACATTCAAACTAAAATCTCACATTCACGTTCAATTGACTTGTTGAATTGAGATCTGGAGCTAAAAACAGAATCTACAATACCGGTTTTTCCCAGATGAATGAACGACGTTCTGAAATGTTGACGTGAAAGATCTGGATTAAACACTTCAATTCATATCAGTCCAAACTTTTGCAATCTGACACACACTGTCCAGTCCAGCATTGTGTTTTTCCAGTGAGTTGAAGGCTGTAACTTGGTGACCTTCAGAGACCAGGTGATCCAAACTCGGGTCATTTCCTGTCTGTGTAGAGAGGAGCAGCTGGCGAGCTTTCAGCTCCACCCAGGTGAGTTAGTGCGGTCAGAACATGTAGCACACAGGCGATCTTGACATGTAGCGACTGTGTGACTGTGTGAAAACATCTGGAATGTACAAATGGTGTTGGTGTCAGTGATTCCCACTGCTTATGTACACAACGCTCCTCTTACCAAACGACTCAGAAGGTGGTATCAACCCGGAGCTTGTTTCTTTTCTCTCTAGATACAATTAGAGGCTGATTTTCTGCATTATTGGACAGTTTAGAAGTGAAGTGTGATAGGAGAGGCGAAGGAAGAGGGAGGGGAAGACTGGCAGCAAGGCTTGGATTCAAACTCAGGCTGGATTCAAACCCAGGCTGGATTCAAACCCAGGCTGGATTCAAACCCAGGTTGGATTCAAACCCAGGCTGGATTCAAACCCAGGCTGGATTCAAACCCAGGCTGGATTTAAACCAAGGCTGGATTCAAACCGAGGCTGGATTCAAACCCAGGCTGGATTCAAACCAAGGCTTTATTCAAACCGAGGCTGGATTCAAACCAAGGCTGGATTCAAATTCAGGCGGATTCAAACTTAGGCTGGATTCGAACCCAAGCTGGATTCAAACCCTGGCTGGATTAAAACCAAGACTGGATTCAAATTCAGGCGGATTCAAACTTAGGCAGGATTCGAACCCAGGCCGCTGCACCTTGCCTCATCATTCAAATTGAACGATGACGTCACAGAAAAGCTATTAGATCCTCTAAGCCAATCAACATTCGAGGTCTTCCAAATACATTTACATGAGAGAGGACTTGCAGATGTCCTTTTCAACACCCATCAGGACATGGTGGTTCCTGCGTGTGACTGGCCAGAGGCAGTGCTTACCATCAGCCTAGAAACAAACAGGACTGTGTGCCTGTTTTTAAACCCGGCGCTGAAAGGTATTTCCAGGCCACAACGAAGAACGCTGTCGTGCATCGAAAAGCCCGTCATTTACACAGCCCAGGTCCAAGTCTGTCCTGTCCGAATCTCTAATGCAGCAGAACAACCTTTCTGCGCCCTTCAGAACTTGTCAAAATCTGTTGAGCCGCAAGCTCCCCCGACCAACACAGACGTGGTACAATAAGAGTAGGCTCACCTTAAATCTGTTGATCTTGGCAGAAGACGCTTCTTTCCAATGAAATATTGTTCGAATTCTTCAGTTTTCAGTCTGTGGGAGTAGTCTATATAGCCAGATATTTCCTGTCCAAGAGCATTTCGATCCCTTATAAAAATAATTGACTGTAAAAAGAGAGAGGAGGAAACGCTGGGTAAATAATTATGATCATCCTGCTTTGAGTAGAACCAAGAGAAATATTGTCAGACGTTATTAATGGAGATACAGCTTCGATACAAATACTCCTACTCTGACAGGAAGTGACACGTGCTTTTCAGAGCAGGAAAAGCAAGCAAATCAACTGTGAGGTTCACAAACTGCTCTTGAAGTCTGGTCTGTATCGTAAGCTTGGTGGCTGTTTGGCTACAGCAAGTTCAGAGGAACGCTTAGCTCTACCACGATCTGAACGCTGTGTAAACGTGTTGCCCCTCGCAAAACACTAGAGATGAGAATCACAAAGCACTTTCATCCTTGTTCATCTAACCTATCTGTTTAGCAATCTCTCTCTGCTACCACCATACACTAGTCCCTTGAAGTCTAAAGAAGGTCTAGTGTAAACTCAAACCACATCTGTAGAGAATCCTAAACGAAGCGTGTTAACAAAAAGATGACAGACTGACTTCTCGTCAAAACCTGAAGAAAATAAGGAGATGTGGCGTGTAGTACCCCTAGGTGACGAGATGACTTTGAAATGGTTTGGGCTGATAAGGCCCTTTGACTGAGGAGAGGGAGGAACTGGTAGCAGAACCTTCACACTCAGGTGTGGAGAGGATGTTTCTGTCTCGGCTGCACTGATAACAGGTCACTAAACAAAACATGCTTTGATGAAGCAGACAGATGGATCTTCCAGGGTGGGGTTGGAGAGCGTGGAGAACTGTAGCCCTTCATATCATGTCTGGATCAGAGTAAGGCTGTCTGGGCCTCCCTTCTCTGGAGAAAGGAGAGCCTCTGAGGGAGAGCTCTTCTTCTCTGGTGTTTGAACATGAAGGACAGCTCTTCTTCTCTGGTGTTAGAACATGAAAGACAGCTCTTCTTCTGTAGTGTTTGAACATGAAGGGCAGCTCTTCTTCTCTGGTGTTTGAACATGAAGGACAGCTCTTCTTCTCTGGTGTTTGAACATGAAGGACAGCTCTTCTTCTGTAGTGTTTAAACATGAAGGACAGCTCTTCTTCTCTGGTGTTTGAACATGAAGGACAGCTCTTCTTCTCTGGTGTTTGAACATGAAGGACAGCTCTTCTTCTCTGGTGTTTAAACATGAAGGACAGCTCTTCTTCTCTGGTGTTTAAACATGAAGGACAGCTCTTCTTCTCTGGTGTTTGAACATGAAGGACAGCTCTTCTTCTCTGGTGTTTGAACATGAGGGTGAGCTCTTCTTCTGTAGTGTTTAAACAGATGCTATCTGGTTCCCAGCTGGCCGGGGGCCGAGCCTGCTATTCTATCTGGTGGCTTCTGTGCTCCCGCAGTCAATCTTGAAAAGACTTCACCAGATGGAAGAGGGAGGGAAGGAGAGAGGGAGGATGGGAGGAGGGGGAGAAGGGAGAGGGAGATAGAGGAAATCAACAGGAGTGGAATCAATCATTGGAGTTCCCATTCCAATCACATTCCACTGCTCACAGAGATTAGCTAGAGAACCCAGCCCCGTCTCCAGTCCCAACAAAACATCGAAAAAACCAGCCGATTGCTGTTTCTAAACTGCTTTGGATCAGCTACTGTGGACTCTGGATGCCTGAAGGCTGACACTGGTAACTGCAATCACTGAAGACTGCCACCGCCCTTCCCTTGTTGGAACACAGATGTGTGACTATTCAAACCCCGGCCCTAATCCTTTCCAGCCCTGTGGCAGCGAGAGAGGGGGCAGGTGAGCAGAGACTAGTAACATGCACTGGGTTCCTCTTTTATGTTCTGACAATGTCCTACAGGTGGGGACACAATGGCACGGCCACCTGACATCCTGTGAGTGTGTGTGTGAGTGTGTGTGTGTATGAGTGTGTGAGAGTGCGTGTGTGTGTGAGTGTGTGTGAGTGCGTGTGTGTGAGTGTGAGTGTGTGTGTACAACGTGCAGGATAGCGTGTGACTCCCAGAGTAAGAGTCGTACCCAGCAGGGAGAACGCACAGCCTCTCTGCTCCTCCAGGCTACAGGTGAACAAACACTCTCGTCCTCTCTGCACGGCCTCGATTTCCAGCAGAGTCAGGGAGAGAGAGAGGGTGGGTGGGAGAGAGAGAGAGAGAGAGGGAGAGAGAGGGTGGGTGGGAGGGAGAGAGGGAGAGAGGGTGGGTGGGTG